>JAQQAC010002594.1:7989545-8092765 GCA_029783875.1 Phataginus tricuspis | reverse complement strand
CCCTCCCTTCCCACCCATCTTCCCCAGTCCCTTTCCCTTTGGTAACTATTAGTCCGTTCTTGGGTTCTGTGAGTCTGCTACTGTTTTGTTCCTTCAGTTTTTTCTTTGTTTTTATACTCGACATACGAGTGAAATCATTTGATACTTGTCTTTTTCGGCTTGGCTTATTTCACTCAGCATAATACCCTCTAGCTCCGTCCATGTTGCTGCAAATGGTAGGATTTGTTTTCTTCTTATGGCTGAATAATATTCCATTGTGTATATGTACCACATCTTCTTAATCCATTTATCTACTGATGGACACTTAGGTTGCTTCCATTTCTTGGCTATTGTAAATAGTGCTGCAATGAACATAGGGGTGCATCTGTCTTTTTGAAACTGGGCTGCTGCATTCTTAGGGTAAATTCCTAGGAGTGGGATTCCTGGGTCAAATGGTATGTCTATTTTGAGTTTTTTGAGGAACCTCCATACTGCTTTCCTCAATGGTTGAACTAATTTGCATTCCCACCAGCAGTGTAGAAGGGTTCCCCTCTCTCCACATCCTCGCCAACATTTGTTGTTCTCTGTGTTTTGGATGTTGGCCATCTCATTGGTGTGAGGTGATATCTCATTGTGGTTTTAATCTGCATTTCTCTGATGACCAGCGATGTGGAGCATATTTTCATGTGCCTGTTGGCCATCTGAATTTCTTCTTTGGAGAAGTTTCTATTCATGTACTCTGCCCATTTCTTAATAGGATTATTTGCTTTTTGTTTGTTAAGGTGCATGAGTTCTTTATATATTTTGGATGTCAACCCCTTATCAGATACATCATTTATGAATATATTTTCCCATACTGTAGGATGTCTTTTTGTTCTACTGATGGTGTCCTTTGCGGTACAGAAGCTTTTCAAATTGATACAGTCCCACTTGTTCATCTTTGCTTTTGTTTCCCTTGCCCGGGGGGATATGTTCATAAAGAAGTCGCTCATATTTATGTCCAAGAGATTTTTGCCTATGTTTTTTTCTAAACGTTTTATGGTTTCATGACTTACATTCAGGTGTTTGATCCACCTTGAGTTTACCTTTGTGTATGGGGCTAGACAGTAGTCCAGTTTCATTCTCTTACATGTAGCTGTCCAGTTTTTGCAACACCAGCTGCTGAAGAGGCTGTCATCTCCCCATTGTATATCCAAGGCTCCTTTATCAAATAATAATTGACTGTAAATGTTTGGGTTAATGTTTGGATTTTCTATTCTGTTCCACTGGTCTGTGGGTCTGTTTTTGTGCCAGTACCAAATTGCCTTGATTACTGTGGCTTTGTAGTAGAGCTTGAAGTCAGGGAACATAATTCCCCCTGTTTGATTCCTCCTTCTCAGGATTACTTTGGCTATTCGGGGTCTTTTCTGGTTCCATATGAATTTTAGAATTATTTGTTCCAGTTCATTGAAGAAAGCTGTTGGTAGTTTGATAGGGATTGCGTTGAATCTGTAGATTGCTTTAGGTAGTATAGCCATTTTGACAATATTTATTCTTCCTAACCAAGAGCATGGGATGCATTTCCATTTGTTAGTGTCCTCTTTAATTTCTCCTAGGAGTGTCTTGTAGTTTTCAGAGTACAGGTCTTTCACTTCCTTGGTTAGGTTTATTCCTAGGTATTTTATTCTTTTTGATGCAATTGTGAATGGAATTGTTTTTCTGATTTCTCTTTCTGTTAGTTCATCATTAGTGTATAGGAAAGCAACAGATTTCTGTGTGTTAATTTTGTATCCTGCAACTTTGCTGAATTCAGATATTAGTTGTAGTAGTTTTGGAGTGGAGTCTTTAGGGTTTTTTATGTACAGTATCATGTCATCTGCAAATAGTGACAATTTGACTTCTTCTTTACCAATCTGGATGCCTTGTATGTCTTTGTTTTATCTGATTGCTGTGGCTAGGACCTCCAGTACTATGTTGAATAACAGTGGAGAGAGTGGGCACCCCTGTCTTGTTCCCGATCTTAGATGAAAAGCTTTCAGCTTCTCGCTGTTAAGTATGATGTTAGCTGTGGGTTTGTCATATATGGCCTTTATGATGTTGAGGTACTTGCCATCTATACCCATTCTGTTGAGAGTTTTAATCAAAAATGGATGCTGAATTTTGTCAAATGCTTTTTCAGCATCTATGGAGATGATCATGTGGTTTTTGTTCTTCTTTTTGTTGATGTGGTGGATGATGTGGATGGATTTTCGAATGTTGTACCATCCTTGCATCCGTGGGATGAATCCCACTTGATCATGGTGTATGATCCTCTTGATGTATTTTTGAATTCGGTTTGCTAATATTTTGTTGAGTATTTTTGCATCTGCGTTCATCAGGGATATTGGTCTGTAATATTCTTTTTTGGTGAGGTCTTTGCCCGGTTTTGGTATTAGAGTGATGCTGCCTTCATAGACTGAGTTTGGAAGTATTCCCTCCTCTTCTATTTTTGGAAAACTTTAAGGAGAATGGGTGTTATTTCTTCTCTATATGTCTGGTAGAATTCAGAGGTGAATCCATCAGGTCCGGGGGTTTTGTTCTTGGGTAGTTTTTGATTACCGATTCAGTTTCGTTGCTGGTGATTGGTCTGTTTAGTTTTTCTGTTTCTTGCTTGGTCAGTCTTGGAAGGTTGTATTTTTCTAAGAAGTTGTCCATTTCTTCTAGGTTTTGCAGCTTGTTAGCATATAGATGCCCATAATATTCTCTTATAATTCTTTGTATTCTGTGGGGTCCGTCGTTATTTTTCCTTTCTCATTTCTGATTCTGTTTATGTGTGTAGATTCTCTTTTTCTCTTAATGAGTCTGGCTAGGGGTTTATCTATTTTGTTTATTTTTTCAAAGACCAGCTCTTGGTTTCATTGATTTTTTCTATTGTTTTATTCTTCTCAATTTTATTTATTTCTTCTCTAATCTTTATTATGTCCCTTCTTCTGGTGACTTTGGGCCTCATTTGTTCTTCTTTTTCCAATTTCAATAATTGTGTCTTTAGACTATTCATTTGGGATTGTTCTTCCTTCTTTAAATATGCGTGAATTGCAATATACTTTCCTCTTAGAACTGCCTTTGCCACGTCCCACAGAAGTTGTGGCTTTGTGTTGTTGTTATCATTAGTCTCCATATATTCTTTGATTTCTGTTTGATTTGGTCGTTAACCCATTGATTCATTAGGAGAATGTTGTTAAGTTTCCATGTATTTGTGAGCCTTTTTGATTTCTTTCTAAAATTTATTTTTAGTTTTATACCTTTGTGATCTGAGAAGTTGGTTGGTAGGATTTCAATATTTTTTAATTTACTGAGGTTCTTTTTGTGGCCTAGTATGTGGTCTATTCTGGAAAAAGTTCCATGTGCACTTAAGAAGAATGTGCATCCTGTTGCTTTTGGGTGCAGAGTTCTGTAGATATTTGTTAGGTCCATCTGTTCTAGTGTGTTGTTCAGTGCCTCTGTGTCTTTACTTATCCTCTGCCTGGTTTATCTGTCCTTTGGAGTGAGTGGTGTGTTAAAGTCTCCTAAAGTGAATGCATTGCTGTCTGTTTCCTCCTTCAATTCTGTTAGTATTTGTTTCACATATGTTGGCGCTCCTGTGTTGGGTGCATATATATATATATATATAATGGTTATATCTTCTTGTTGGACTGACCCCTTTATCATTATGTAATATCCTTCTTTATCTCTTGCTACTTTCTTCGTTTTGAAGTCTATTTTGTCTGATACAAGTACTGCAACACCTGCTTATTTCTCTTTGTTGTTTGCATGAAATATCTTTTTGTATCCCTTCACTTTTAGCCTGTGTATATCTTTGGGTTTGAGGTGAGTCTCTTGTAAGCAGCATATAGATGGGTCTTGCTTTTTTATCCACTCTGTTACTCTGTGTCTTTTGATTGGTGCATTCAGTCCATTTACATTTAGGGTGATTATTGATAGATATGTACTTATTGCCATTGTTGGCTTTAGATTCGTGGTTACCAAAGGTTCAAGGGTTGCTTATATACTATCTAATAATCTAACTTAACTTTCTTGTTAAGTTATTGTGAAAGCTGTCTGATGTTTCTTTATTTTTCCCTTCCTATTCTTCCTCCTCCATTCTTTATATATTGGGTGTTTTATTCTTTGCCTTTAGTTAGTATTTGGATGGTCTGCTTTCTTTGCTATGATTTTATTTTCTCTGGTGACATCTTTTTAGCCTTCGGGATGCTTCCCTCTAGAGCAGTCTGTTTAAGGTATTCTGTAGTCGTGGTTTATGAGAGGCTAACTCTCTCAACTTTCGTTTATCTGGAAATTGTTTAATCCCTCCGTGATATTTAAATGATAATCATGCTGGATACAATATTCTTGGTTCGAGGCCCCTCTGTTTCATTACATTAAATATATCATGCCATTCTCTTCTGGCCTGTAAGGTTTCTGTTGAGAAGTCTGATGATAGTCTGATGGGTTTTCCTTTGTAGGTGATCTTTTTTCTCTCTCTAGCTGCCTTTAATACTCTGTCTTTGTCTTTGACCTTTGCCATCTTAATTATTATGTGCCTTGGTGTTGTCTTCCTTGGGTCCCTTGTGTTGGGAGATCTGTGGGCTTCCGTGGACTGTGAGACTATTTTCTTCCCCAGTGTGGGAAAGTTTTCAGCAATTATTTCTTCAAAGACACTTTCTATCCCTTTTTCTCTCTCTTCTTCCTCTGGTACTCCTACAATGTGAATATTGTTCTGTTTGGATTGGTCACACAGTTCTCTTAATATTCTTTCATTCCTAGAGATCCTTTTATCTCTCTCTGCCACAGCTTCTCTGTATTCCTGTTCTCTACATTCTAATCCATTAACAGTCTCTTGCACCTCATCCAGTCTGCTGTTAAGCCCATCGATGGCTTGTCTCATTTTTGCATATTCTTTTCTCACTTCCCTCACTTCCTCCCTCAGCTCTTGCACATTTTTCTGTAGATCCGTCAGCATGGCTATGACTTTTATTCTGAATTATTTTTCAGGAAGACTGTGCATGTACATCCCTTCAGGTTCCCTTTCTGGGGTTGTCTGGGTCTGAAGCTTTGTCTGTGCCATATTCCTCTGTCTTTTCATGGCTATAGAATTGGTTGCTGGTAGTTGCCACGTATGTCAGCTGGGCTCTTTATGACTTTAAAAAGAGAAAAAAAAAAGAAAGAAAAGAAAAGAAAAGAAAAATATAATAATAATAAAGAAAAGGGAAAGAAAAAAAGAAAAGAAAGCGAAGAAAAAACAACTGAAACAAACAAATAAACAAACAAAAAAACACCCACCGGTAGTGGGTTCTGTGTGAATGCTATAGGTGGCACTGTTGCTCCACTATTCCAGAGCCATGGCCACACCGCTCCGCAAGGCCCTTTATAGCTCTGGCGGGGGTGGGAACGAATGGGAGGCTGTTGATCTCTGTGGGAGTCTTAAGGGCAGCCACCCTTTCCCAGTCACCAGCTAAGGGGTCCTAAGCTCCCCAGGACTCCCAGCCTGCTGGGCTGAGTGTGCTGGGGTTATCCAGTCCTCTTCTGTGCTCCTGTCTCTTTAAGACCGCTAAAAAAAGCACGCACTTTTCTTCTTTTTATTTTTCCTTTCCTTCTCCTTCCTGGACCCTGCTGCAAACAACTGGTGTGTTCCCCGCTGAGACCCTGCGCCCCATGTCTCTCCAACCTTTGCTACACCGCACGCTGTGTGTCGGCGCTCCCGGGGCAGACTTCCACTCCCTCCCGGCTCTGAATCCTCTCCTCCCGCTGGTGTGCTGGGGTGGGGGAGCGCTTGGGTCCCACTGGGTCACGTCTCCGTATCGTACCCACCTTGCTGGGTGCCGAGTCCTCCCAGGTGTAGCTGCCCACTGTGCGCTTTCCTGTGTATTCTGGTCTCTCTTTTAGGAATAGTTGTATTTTCTGTGTTTTCAAGGATAAATATACTGTTGGGAGGAAATTTCTGTCGTTCCGTTCATGTCGCCATCTTCCCGGAAGTCCCACCTAACACTTTTGAACCTCCTCTTTTCTTGTAAAATAAAGGAAACAGAATCTACCAGGATGAGTTGTTTTTAGGATTTAAGATAATAATCTGTGTGAGAAACGTAGATGTATTAATAGATACAAATGTATACATACAGGTATATAGATATAGATCTATTTCTCCAGGAGCAATGTTTCAGTAATTGCTAATTCAGTGTTTGGGACATAACTACAGCAAATAATGAGAAGTAACTGTAATAGATTTTACTAGAGTGACAACTATAGAGTATTATGGACAGAGTTATATAATAACCTAATTTAATCAGAGAATCAAGGAAGGTCACCATGAAGAAGTCACACTAAGCTAATACCTAGTGCATGAGCAAAATCTGGTAGCAAATTTGTGGAAAAGAAATGCTTTAGACAGAAATGCAGAGAGTGTGTGGTAGTGTGGCTAGACCAGGGCACAGTGTGAGAAAGGAGAGAAGACAGAAATGAGCCTTGGTGGCAACAGGGAGTTGGTGCATTCATGCTGTGTGGGCCCCTTTAAGCAATCTGGGATTTACCCTAAGGACAATGGGGAGCTATTGATGAATTCTGCGGGGAGCCAGGGATTGGCTCTCATTACCAAAAAATTTAAACTGTTGGCCAAAATCAGTTTAAGCATTTAAGACAGGCTGGAATGATGACGATTGAGACTCCTTGTGCATTTAATGCCAAAATTGGCATCAAAACCACATCTCATATAGACCTGTGTAGTTTCTTACTCATGTTGTGAGTCCCTTTCCTGAAGGAAATGAAAGGAATTACTGATTAAATAATTCTAGAATCAAACTGCAAGTAAGTGCTCTCTAATTTAACAGATTATTTTAAAAATAAAAGAAAATAAATGAAGATATTATTAATTTCAAGTGTTTTTGAGCTTATTTTTAAGCTAGAAAGAGAAATTCTTTCTCTCAAATTCACAATGTAACACGATTCTATTAAAAAAACAACTTCCAAGTGTTTCTCCTAAATCATTTATCTTTATCTTTACTGTAATTTAAGAACTATTGCTTCTTCCCCAAACTTGGAACTCTTCTAAACATTTTTCCTAATTTAAATAAGTTTTATTGAAGTGTAGGATATCCAATAAAATCCAACCATTTTAAGTGGAAACTTCAGTGAAATCCTCAGCAATCAAGATTGAGAACATTTTCACTGTCACAAGAAAGTTGCCAGGTGAACCTTTTTGATCCACTCTCTCTCCCTACCTCATGGCCAAGCTACCACCGATCTGCTTCCTATCACTATGGCCTTGTTTTGTTTAGAATTTCATATAAATGGAATCAATCACACAATACGTAGCATTCTGTGCTTGTCATTTTGGTTATCATAGGTCATTAAGGCTTTGTACATCGATTATCAGTCTTTTCTCTCTTTTTGCCTTATTTTGGATAGTCTTTATTGGTATGTCTTCAAGCCCACTGATCAATTTTCCTTCAACTTCAAATATTTTTTTAAATACCATTTAGGGTACTTTTTTCATTTCATTTCATTCTTTCAGTTTTTGTTTATCTGATGTCTATTTTGCCTTCATTTTTGATACTTTTGCTGAATACAAGATTTTTGGTTGACAACTTATACTTTCAGTACTTTGAATATGTCATCCCAATGCTGATCGGCCTTTATTGTTTCTGACAAGAAGTCAGCCATTAATCTTATTGGGGTTCCCTTGTATGCTATGAGTAATTTTTCTCTTATTCTTTTCAAGATTTTTCTCTTTATTTTTGGCTTTCAACATTTTCACTATGATGCATCTGACTGTGTATCTTTTTGAGCACATTATAGTTGGAAATAGTTGAGCTTCTTGGAGGCTTGTAGATGAATATTTATGATCAAATTTGGTAGTTTTGCCATTATTTAAAAAAATTTGTCTCCTTTTCTCCTCTCCTTCTGGTATTCCAATTACACAATGCTGGTACACTTAATAATGTCCTTCTCGTCTCTGAATATGTGTTCATTTTTCTTCATCTCTTTTTTCTTTGTTTCTCAGATAGTGTAATCTCTACTGATCCATCTTCAAGATCACTGAATCTTTCTTCTGTCAGTTCAAATTTGTTGTTGAGGGCCTCTACTAGTTATTGTACTTTTCAACTCCAGAAATTTCATTTGGTTCTTCTTAATAATTTTATTGATATTTTCTATTTCATGAAACATCATCATATCTTCCTTTAGTTCTTAAAGCATTTCTTTTGGTTCTTTGATCATAATTATCACAGCTACTTTAAAATTTTTGTCTGATAAAGCCACTTAGACCCTTTAAAAAGCATTGTCTATTGCTTTATATTTTCTCTTGTATATGGGCCATACATTCTTAGGACTGTTTTGCATTACCTCATTATATTTTTGTTAAAAACCATACATTTTAGAAAATATATTGTAGCAAGTCTAGCTACTGTTTGTTCCTAACTTGGACATTTATCACTATTTGATTGATGGTTTATTTGTTTAGTAACTTGGCTCATCTAATTCTGAGGAGTCAGTATTGCCTGCAGCATGTACTTTCTGAGGTCCTTGCTCAGATTTTTCCCCCTTATTTTAATCTTTTAGTCTGGTTGCCTAGGAATTGCCCCCGAGTCAGCTTAAGTCACTTATTGGTCAAAGGTTGTGCTTAAGTCCTCTTAATAAGTTATATTATTTTCCCTCACCATGGAATATGTGTGTGGCTTGGAGGTTGCTGTCATAGTTTAGGAATTTTATAGGCTTTGTTCTATGTTTAACTAAAGACGAGAAGATTAGAGATTCTCTTTCTGCTCCTTTCTGAGGGGGTACAGGCTTGGGCATACATGTAGTCTTCCAGACTTCCAGGGGTGAAAGTCATTTTATTCTTAAGTCTGGCTTCCTAAGAGTTGCCCCTAATTGTTCAATTATTATTTAGTCAGAGGTTCTGTTTAAGCCCCTTGCTCCAGTGAGGCTTTTGCCCTGTGATAATGGGTCTGTATGCAGCTTTGGGGTGCTTCCAAGTCTGCACAACATCCTGCTCTGTTTGCTCTTGAGTGGGTGCAGCCTAGTGCATATGCATAGCCTCCCCAAGCCCCAGACGACTGTAATTGCAGGAGAACTATTTTTAGCTATCTCTTTCCCTGGTTCTTCTATTAAATTTCTGGATTTTCCAACATTTTGCTTGTACCATGGCATTGCCAGCTTCCTCTTAATTCCTCTCTGCCAAGATCTCCATGGGCTTAACAGTGTCCATAGGCATGGAGTTTCCCATTCTTTGTTCCAAACACAGTCAGGCTCCTCCAGCAGAGCTGCAGAGCTTTTTGTGCTAATGGCCTGCCTCTCTGAGTCCCTCCTGTAATGGAACCTCTACTCTAGGAGTAGTTGAGGCAGGAGTGACTGAGTGCCAGTGTTCATGAGCTGCCCAAACTGAGGTAGGCTTCTCACACCGAGAGTGGGAGCTAGGTGGGAGAGGGACTTGCCTAGGGTAAAGCTCTGTAACAAGGCTGAAGGGGAAGGAATGAGAAATTCTGGTACCTTCCCTTTCTCAGGGGAAATTGGTGCCCAAGACTGGAAGCTAGGGAGAGAAGGAGCCCCTATCTTCTTGGATACACATGCCCAATGTAGAACTCCCATAACATGGGCCTTGAGGATAAGAGGGTGAGCAAGGGAGCAGGTCATGACTCAAATGTCACACACTCTCACTGTTCTCAGCAAGATGGAATAGATTTTCTTGAACAAATTTTTTTCATTCAGGAAAGAGCATGTGCTCTATGCTCTTAGGACAATTTATAGAGACTTTAAATGATGGTTTTCTTTTTGGTTTTCATACTTTTCAACAGTTGTTTTCTGGAGAGGGTTCTACCAAGCTCCTTACTCTGCTATTCTAAGCATCCTGTTTAGATATCCTTGTTTCTATTCCAGAGTTTACTCACTTCTCACCTGAAGAATTCTAAGCTTATCTCAATTAATTTTGACTTCTTGGGGCCTCAATCTTGCAAATTCTTCAGTTAGAAAACAAAACAAAACAAAATAAATCATTTCCTTTTTTCCTTGCAATTCCACCACGTCACTGCTGCTGCAGAAGCCTAGAATAATTCCTTTGAGGTAAGGGATTCAATGTGGTGGAGAAGTTCAGGAAATAGGTTAGGAAATCAGGTTGCCTAAATTTGAATCCTGAATCTTTCTACCACTTATTAACCATGGAACTTCAGACAAATTATTTAATCTTTCTGTGTTTATTTCATATTTGTAAAATATGGAAAATAACTGTACTTACTTCAAAGGGTTGGAAAGATTAAAGGAATTAATTTATGTAAAGTATTTAGAAAAGTAGGTATATTTATATATACACACACACATATATAAATATATAATAGATGAATATACATTTTAATGTATAGCATAAACAAATAATATATATAAACACAAAGTACACTAACACAATTGAATATAGCAAGCCAGGTATACATCACTGCTCATAATCCCCATTTCACATTTTTCCTTTTGACCCATTTAGCCATAGGCACTGTCTTGAAAGTGTTTTTTTTTACCTGGTTCTGCCTGACCATTGTATAAAAGAAGCAAACAAGAAAAATATCAGAGCATTCTTTCTCTGGCACCTCTGTATTTTGTTCAAAACCTGACGTTGTTTCTCCATCTGCAATATTTGAAGATGTCTCTCTGTCCTTGCCTTTTTAACTTTCCCTCCCCCCCCTTCACCTCTCTTTCCATTAGGGAATATTCTTCTTATTTCAAGGTAAGGATCTATATTTTACAATAGTATTTAAAAAAATTTATTAGTCAGATATTTAATATATCTTTTTAAAACGGTGCCAGTATTTTTATTAGGATTGTTATTATCTATATAGGAGTCCTTTCAATAAAACTGTAGAGCTTTGGAACAAACTATCTCAATCCTGTTTTTCCCAAGAGCCCTGTTAATGTTAGTGCATGAATTTGCAGAAGTGTTGTTTATTTCCAAAGCACATATATTATATTCTTCTAGGGACGGGCCCCTGTATTGCATTCAGTCTATATGTGCTCATATGTCCCTTGAGGATTTGTGGTATTCACTGGACTGAAATTGCTGGATAGTAGGTTATATGAATATTTAATTTAATTATACACTGACAGATTTCTCTTAAGAATCACTGGACAGTTCGTATTTCCACCAATGTTTTCCCCTATCATGGTTTTTAATAGCTAAATAGTATTCCACCTTATGGAAGGAGATACTATAATTCATCGTACCATTCCTCTACTTTTTGAATTTTGTGTTATTTCTAAATTTTGACATAATATATTAAAACTCATACATCCTTTATAAATCTTTGTCAAATGTTTTGACTATTTTTGAAGATAATTTCCTAAAAATGTAGAAATAGTGGAAGATAAAATAATAACTGTATGTTTTTGGTGTATACTGCCAAATTGCTCTCCAGAGAGCTTGTATCAATTAAAAACCCCTCACATGTTCATTCACAAAATATTTATTATGTGCCTAGTATTTTCCAGGTACTGTTTGGGACTTTGTAAATTAGACAAAGAGTGAATCTCCATTCTCTGGAGGAGGTTTTGTGGGGGGGAGGAAACTTAAGAAGGATATGATTTCATTCAGTTGAGAACAAGCTTCAGGCTGTCCCCATAGGAAGCTACATAAATTACAGCACAGAATCAGGAGGTTAGGCCATCCGTGATCCATTTCTGCTGAGGTGGAGAATGGGGACTGACATGCTAGGCAAGGAAGCCCCGCTCAGCTGAAAATGATTCTCGGTCAAAGGACAGCTTGTTACCTGTCATCACTCGCACAGGTGGGGGGAGGGCCCTGCCAATGAAGGCATCTGGGTGAAATACCACTTTTCTAGGAGTACAAAATTGACAGAGGCTAAAGCCTCAATTTTTTAAAAATATAAGAACCCCTGAGACCCTCTCTTTCAACATGAAGGAGGCTGAGTAGACTCTATTTTCATTTTCTTATTTCATTTGACTTCTAACAAAAAGAGCCACATTACTATAGGGCGCACCCCAGCCACCCCCACAGCAGTTTGTCAGTGCAATGGCCCACAGTGAAAATTTGAAACTCCCAAGAGAAAATTTAGAAGCTCATCTACTCCATTCCTTTCTTTCAGGGTAGATTATATATCACCTCATCCTAGGTGGAGAGAAATACATGGCTCTCATAATTCCTCTGGTCAAAATTTAATCTTATTTCTACCAGGAATGTTCAATAAATGAGGATAGGTAGTAACATCTCACTATTTCAGGTAAGAAAAGATGAGTGTGACTCCATTGGGTGCATAAGAGACGGAAGCCAGCATCACAACTGGAGTGATCAACCATTGGAGTTTTCTTGGGACTTTGAAGGGTTTCCCTAGACAGAACACTGAACTTTCAGTGTTAAAACTGGAATCACTACAGGCAAATTGGAATGCAAATTCAAATTTTACTGATATTTATTGTTACAAATGGTAATTTTTCATTTTCTTCTCTAGCAGACTTTGTGACATTCTCTTTTACCATAACTGTTTAGGTTATGAAGTCAAAATAAATTTACCCCAAATTTTATAGTTCTCATATTGAGATGCAAATTTATCCTTAACCAAGAATCTTTTTTTTCCTTAATTTTCAGAGCTACAAGTATTGCCAAATGGTAAAATAAATCAAAGGTAAAAGCAAGCTCAAGAGGTATAAATAGCTTAAAATTTAGAGAATTATTTCTAAATAAATGAGAGTAGGTCAAATGGCTACTTTAGTTCTCTACCTTTTATAAATCTATATTCTCAGACTACAAGCAGATTTTGTAAAGGTGTCTCCATTCATCCTGATTCAAATGTCAATGTCCTGCCCTTTCTTCTGTGGGCTTCCTTCAGCATATTGGTTGCTAAAGTATGTACAGGGAATTTGTGGATAGATCAAAATCTGGGAAAGAGAAAAGCAAGAAAAGAACTGGAGAGGAGAGAAAGGCCAAGCAACATTTTTGGCAGAAACAAGGCTGGCAGAAACATTTTTGAGAAGTGCCCAAACAATGAATTCTTAGTTCAAGTTTCTCACAGTAAAGTTCCCTATTGCTACTTCAGTGAAGTCTTTTATACATGCAAATGTTGCATAGCTTACATCTTATGGAATCTAAGAAATAGGGTTTATTATACTTCAAGGTTGGCACAGTTTGGTAGAAGGAAAACAGGAATAGTACAGAAAGCTGTCCCTGTAACTGAAATATTTCACTGGGTGCAGTAGCTCAGAGCCAGAGATAACCATGGGCACAATTCAAAGAAACCTTTGGAATGTAGTTTCTACAATCTATGGGATAGGGGTTCAGAACACCCTTATTTAGATATTAAGTTAGCTGGCATCTGGGTAACAATTATACACTTTATGACCTCCTAGCACCCAGGTGTAATCTATACTAGGTGCCTTCCCATTCTGTCCAAGATTGGCTAGCCGCATGTTCAGAAACCAGTTTTTGCTGCAACCAGGATATCAGATGAGACATCCTTTTTGCAAGCATGGCCTATCCCACTAGTCTGCACTGTGGTAACCTGCTGCTTCTGGTTAAGGTACAGTTTCATTCTGAATCAGTCACATCTTTCTACTATTCAATACCTATACTTGTGTTTTCAGGAACTGAGAAGATGAAGTAAATTTAACAAAAAAAGTTCTGCTACAAAATCCATTGTGAAATAGAACCTCTTTTTGTTGATGGGTTTAGCCACCTTATACACAGATTGAGTGATTGCTCTGAGAAAATATGCGGCATATAAACCTACCAGCAATGTTGTCAATTTTGTTCTTCCCTGATAGAAGAAGGACAGAAGGTCAGCAATTCATTTTGGGGAGTCACAAAAATTATAGATGGGGATGATTACTTGATACCGGAATCTTATCAGGAGATGCAGGCTGCTACCAGCAGCAGAGGAATAACTATTACACTTGCAAATGAGGGGTTTTAGCATATGCTTCACTTGATAAGGGCAAAACCTCCCTCGGAGCCTTTCAGCAAGGCATATCTGTGCCTATGCATGCTTCTGGAAGCATTTATGAAGTAGAAAAGTTGAAATCAATTTTGACACTAATATCAGTCTTGACCATCTTCCAAGACCAAACCTGATTTATTTTTCTGGGAGAGAACCATGAGAAAGAAACTGTATTTGCAATTAGGTCACCTACTCTGGCCTCTAGGGACAGCTCAATGCAGCATGTTGTTAGTGTTGTATTTTATGTTATTAAAATATGGTAAAGAATAATGCTTCTGCAACCGTCTTAGGATTGTTTGTGTAAATGTATATATGGAAAATTCCTCTAATAATCTTTATCTTTTACCTGTTGGCATAAAAATAATTTTTTCTTGTTCTTTGTTAATCTCTGTCAGATCCATCTAAGGCTGTAGCTTTTCCTTCTTTCAGACGTTACATTCCCTCTGAAGAGAAAACAAGCCAAACAAATATGTCAAATTCATTATTCTGCTTTCAAGATGCCCATCACTAGCTCTAAAGGATATGTAATGCTTAAAGTGGAGAACATTGCGCCTCCTCTCCATTAATAGGGTGTTGGTGAAGGTGGTTCCTTCAGGAGGCTCTGAGGGTGCTTCTGCCCCATGGCTCTCCCGTGCCTTCTGGTGGTTGCTGGCAATCCCTGGCATTCCTGCACAGTATATGGCAGGAACATATTTACTAAATACTGAGTGAATGGGTCTGGGATGAAGAATGAATTCATCAATAGTATTGTATCCCCCATTTTAGAGAGGAGAAAATCAAAGTTATGGAAATTCAGAGGTTACAAAGGTTGCATGAAGTCACAAAATTCATAGATGATAGAACCAAGATTTAAACCCAAACTTAACATGTACACTCACAGTCTGTGCACTCAAGGAGCATTCCATCTAGTCGGAGAAATAAAATGTATTTCAAATGAAAAGAAATTATTAATAAAATTAGCCCATAAGTGACACTGGTGAAATAAGCTGATCAATGTTTACTAGAGAAGTTGAGTGTGGAAAGACTTCATACCCAGCAGAGGTATGCAGGAAAGAGCTTGAAGGGATGGAAGCTGGACCTCTAGAGATCCATTAAGTCTGACTGGCAAGCACACGGTCTGGGAAAAGGGATCACTCCTGGCAAAGAAACAGACTTAGCAGAAGTGTGGAAGTTGAAATCCAAAGGCAGGTCTGGAGCTCTGAAATAGATCTTTTGCCTTGAAAGATAGCTCGTGTAAATGTATTAATAGGATTTAGGCAAAAATACACTTGGGCTTAGATCTTAGACTTTGAATAAAGGCCAGAGTAAGAAGTTCGAAATATATCAGCAAATAAGATGTTACTTTTTTTTAGTATAGTCAAGACATGATAGTAGCAGTGCGCAAGGAAAGGCAGAAGGAGAGGGAAACTGGAGGAAGGGCAATAATTAAGGAGGCCATTGCGAAGTTCAGCCATGTGGTAGGAAAGATAAGAATTAGAGATTTGGGACTAGTAATGGAAAGAAAAGGAGCAATTTAAGAAATGCTAAAGACAGTGTTTCAGCTTCAAAGACCTAATATGGATGATTAGTCACTAAAAGTAAAATACGTGGCCTAACTAAAGGGCAAATAAATCTCAAAACCTTTGCTATAAGTCAAACGGGATTTTGACTTTATTTTCTGCTTTTAGAAAAATATTCATTTTTTTATGTCTCTTTTTTTGCACATAGCCCTCATCTAGTTTGTTCCAAGTTCTAGCCATTCTACTCAGAAATGCCTTTAAACTGAGTCCCTCCTTTTATTCCTATGCTTCAGTACAAACTCTTGCACTATTTTATATGATTGTTTTCTTGCTGAGTTATTTAAAGAGCTCCTGTGCTGGTTAAGAGTATTTGTTCGCAATTCTTTCCTTCTGTCCCCATCCTTGCTTTAGTTTCTTGTGCATAGAATATGCCACCTCTTGTTCTCCAGCCCAGAAATCTCTACCCTTAGATCTAACATTTAATCTGTGTTCTAAAAGATGACTAGCTCCTAGCAAAATTTATCACAACTTATTGAGGAATTTTAATAAAAAGAATTCATCTCTCAGGCCTTAGTTCAGATACTGAATACTTTGGGAAACCTATTTGAACTGTTCTTTCATCTAATTTTACAATTAATCTTTTAAGAATTTAACATTGTAAATTGTCTATATTTGAATGGCTCCCTCACTGGTCTGCAATCTCTTTGAGAGCAATGACCATGCTTTAGTTATCTTTTTCTCCTCAGTTTTTAGAACAGTATTTGGTACTTTTTAGTTAGCAAATATCAAATAATGGATGGCTAAAACTGAGGTCTCTTTCAATGCTGTTTTTGCTATTTTAGGTCCTTTGAATTTCCACATATATTTTAGAAGTATAGATCAATTTCTAAAAAAAATCTGTTGGGATTTGATAGAGATTAGATTGAATCTATACATCAAATTGGGAAAGTTAACATATGAACCACATCGGGTCTTCCATTCTATAAACATATTCTATTTCTCCATTTTTCTCAACAATGTCATATAATTTTCAATGTAGAGCTTTGCCACATATTTTGTTAAATTTATACCTAATTTTTTTGGCCTCATTTCTTTCTTAAATGATAATTTTTGAATTTCATAGTTCATTCATTTGTGACAATATATTAAAATACGATTTTTCTGTATTATCCATGTATCTTGCAATCTTGCTAATTTCATTTATTAGTTCTAGTGGTGTTATATTTTATATACAAAATCAAGACGACTTAATTTTTTCCTTTACATTCTTTTTGTTTTAATTTTTCTTGCCTCAGTGCAATGACGAAGACCTCCAGTCCAATGCTAAATAGAAGTAGTGAGAACATCCTAACCTTGATACCAACATAAGAATGTGTTTAGTCTTTTCACCACCAACTCTGATGTTACCTGTCAAATATATGCTCTGCCTCTATTATGATGATGCGTGGTTTTCTTTTATTCTGTAAATGTGTTATGTTACATCAATTTTTAAATGTTAGAGTAAGTCTAACTTCCTGCCTGTATTAAACTCCCCTTAGTCATGATTATTATCCTTTTATTTTTTTCCCCTGGCTTCAGTTTGATTCCTCAATATTGTGTGAAGAACCTAGTCTAGAACCCAGGAACTTCATCATAGCCAGATGCAGAAATGGCCAGAACAAGGTTTTTAAAACCTACATGGCACTTGAATAATTTTGAAAATTCATTGTGCTCAAGAAAATGTTCTGTCTCACAAGGTGAAGATTTGAATTAAAATGTAAAGCATGCCATAATGTAATGAGCACACTTTATGTTAGGACTTCTGAGGCTGCTGTAGCAAAGTACTGCAAACTGGGTGGCTTGAAACAGAAATTTACTCTCTCACAGTTTGGGATCCTGGAAGTCTCAGACCACTTTAGCAGCATGGGTTCTTTCTGAAGGCTCTGAGGGAGCCTCCATCCCAGGCCTCTCTCCTGGCTTCCAGCGGTTATTGGCATTCCCAGGCTTGTAGACAGATCACTCCAATCTCTGCTGCCATTGGCGCATGACATTCTTTGTGTATGTCCTCATGCCCACATTTCCCTGCTGTTCTAAGGACATGGATCAGTGGACTTGGGCACATCCTAATCCAGGATGACTTCATCTTTACATCCTCAAGAATCCTATTTTGAGATAAGGTCATGTTCACTGGTTCCAGTTGGATGTGGATTTGAGGGAGACATGATTAAATCTGGTAAATACTTGAGTGTCACATTTAATTATACCAGTGTAGAGCAAAGAGTCACTTTTGAAATGAAGCTTTGATATTCATGTTTTAAGGAGTTAAGCTTCTCTGTGTGCTAATGCAGTGTTTTATATTTTCAGAAGAGTTTTATCTCCACTGAGTGAAATGTTCCTTCACTAAAAATGTTTTGGACTATGCAGTGACTCAAGGCTCTTGTTTGTTTTTGCAGAGACATGCCTATATTTGAACAGTGGCTCACAGAAGACTATGACCTAAAACCTCAAAGAGCTCAAAGACCTTATATCATTCTTGAGGAGACTGATTTGGTCCAGTGAGGTCCAACCCACATTGAACAATTTCTGTCTATACATGTAGTGTTTAAGGCTAGATAACTCAGACCTTGAGAAATGTAGTGGTGTTTAGAGATAGAGATAGAGGTAGATATGATGTGTGTGAACGTATATGAGTATGTGTGTATGTATACATTTTATAATCTTATTTGACCAAAGGTTGAGACCATATTCCTTAAGTAAAAATTTCCTTTAAGGGATTGCACAGAATTCTCAGTGTCACTCATCCTCAGAGGGGACAGATACTAAAAGAAGAAATAAGAAACTGAAGTCAAACTCATCCAGATATAACACCATTCTTTTTCTGTGCCTAGAGTGTCTGCAGCTTGGACTGAACTTCAGAGGATTTTAAGGGCATTCCTAATGGTGGAGCTAAGCAGGCCACTGTAGGTAGAAGCAGGTCTTGAGAAGGTGGGAAAATCCATTCTCTGTAACAGGCAGACAAGAACCTTGTGAGGAATTCCAGGGCCAGGAACTAGTCTATGAGCTACAATATGTGGTTTGCTTTGCTTTGTCTCGTGATTCCTTTCTGTTTTCCCAGCACCTTCAGTAGTCCCAGCAAAAGTTATAGCTTGGTATCAGCTGTTCAGTGGGATTGACAGTCTATGGGAGAAAGCAGCACACTCCATCCCCAACCAACATGAATGGGGTGCCTAGGAAGTATTTGAGCAGGAAAAATGAACCTGCAGGAGGTGACTGCCAGTACATTAATGGCGGCCCTTGGGTGAGTGGAAATCAGGAGTCCAGAGCTGGAGGACCACAGAGGCACAGTAGGGGAAGGATAAGGGAGCACACATGACAGACCCCAGCCCCATTCCATACCCTCAAAAATTCTAGTGCACAAGAGCAGATACACACGCGCGTGCATGCACCCACCCACAAGAGGAGTTGATCAAGATGAATGGAAGGACAGCTGCCAACATGGGCTACTGAGGGCCATTAAGAGGCCATGGGTTACACTGTTAACATGAACTAACTGTCAGCAACTGGCCAACAACTTAGGACGGCCTGCACAAGGATACTGATGTATGACATTGAATAAAGAAATTGAAAAAGTAAAAGGTGGGCTGAGAAAATACACATATCAAAGTAGTCAGTTTCCCTAGCGTTGGTTTATCACAACACGGATGGTTTCATTTGACCTGACAGGGCCGGGGTGTTAGACCACGTTAGGAAGGCTGATTTGAACTGCAGGTGGTCCTTAGACAAGTCTATCTGATATCTCTGCCCTTCAGTGGCCATAATCATCACCAGGTTTACTTTCTCCTTGGTCTGAAACATGACAGTCTTTCAGGGATCCTACTATTTTCCCTTTTCTCTTAACAAAAATAATGATAATTTCCATACTCTTCTTTTTTTTTCTAAAAGATTCTTATATGCTCCTAAAGATTTGAAAAGAGGTGAAAAGTATGATTAAGTCTCAGTCACTTGCTTTGAACAGAATCATTCTCCTGGAGAGGTTCAAGAACACTGCTTCTTTCCCCATTTTTAGTTTATTTCTATGATTTTTTGTGGCCTCTTTATTTAAAAGTTAAAACCAAGGTTTTTCAAAAATGCCTTTACTGTATGTGTTGACATTTTATATATTTTCCCATTTTTGCTACACCAGGCCACGGGAGCAATGGCTTCTAAGAACTTGTCTGGTATCATAGCTATCACAGAGTTTGTCGGGATGTCAAAATACCATCGACACCACAAACAATCCGTACCTCGCACAGTAGTAAAACACAACCCTCTGCACTGTTCTTAAGGGTCTCCAGACCTAAGTTTTTTCTAACTCTTTAAGCTACCCCAGTGCTTTATCGTTGACAGAATTGTGCTTTACCTTTCCGAAATTCTGCTCTCGCTACTTTAGTTTTTGTTCTTCAGTATCTGAAGTCTCCAAACAGTAATTTAATCTGATTTTTGAAAGGTATCATTTAAGAACTCTGTCCTTCTGCTTGTGAACAATTATTTATATATCAAGTCTATCTGCCTGTCATTGCGCTAGAGCCCTGGGAAATGTAAACGATGTAATCAGCATGATTCTTACCGTAGCCCTCTTGGATTTACCGTGAGATGGTATTTTGATACATCAAACAATGTGTGTCTCGGTAACAGAAAATAAGATCCCGTATATACACTGGAATCTGGAGTCATGAAGATTTGGTGGAAACTGAATACGAAGAGCACATGACTTATGAGATAATACTAAGAGATAGAAATGAGGGTGGCACTTACAGGGGACAGTCAAGAGATTGTCCTGGCTAGATTTGCCTGGTAGGGGCAAACAAGAATAAGTAAAGTTGGACACACTTGTGGAAGGCATTGGATGCCAACACGAGGATATTATATTTGGGAATAGAATTATTAAACACGCTCACTTCTTTGCTTCATTTTGTGACTTCAAAATATCAGGAAAATTAGAAGTCTGTTATGACTTTACATGGTTAGTTGTAAAAATGGTAAGTTCCAAGGGTTGATAAATAAATTATGTAAGTATAGTTGAATTCGTTACTATTGCCATAGGTGAACTGGTTTTTAAAAACAGCTCAGAAATCAATGCATGATAATGAAGGGAAGTAAATGGAGACACAGAAAATTAAGAAGGAAACACAAACACAAACACTTCCTCTAAATGCTGGAAAGCAGTTAAGTTAGTGCACACATTTAATTCTAGAAGTAGCAGGACAGCATTGAGGATGTAATTATCACTGAAATTTTAAATAGAAGCTGAATATAAACTGCATAAATGAGCTATGGAAAGGGACAGAAGACTTTCAATGGAGGGTGAAAGTGTTTTTAAAAAAAGTCATTACTTAAAAAAGAAGTCTGAAAGAAGATAATGAGAAGGTAATTAATTAGTATTTAAGAAACATTTCTTTTAACACTTTTTGTATTCTAGTGCATTCCTGCTAAATGGCTTTTGAGCTGCCTTGAACAATTGATGGCAGCCGTTTGCAAGTTTTCTTCACCGACTCACAAGTTACACTATAAATGGGAAAAAAAGCCTGTTTATTGGGGTGTTACAGATAAAATCAGAAGAGATTTTACAAGTGGTGTGAATCACTGTTACCCCACTGGTATTCCGCCTAAGCTGTGTGTCAGAACTGGACATTTTTCTTTAGGATACCTTTTCTTGAATACCGACGTGGCTGTGCGGGGCCTCCTTCTGTTTCTTGGATTGTTCTCACACTAGCAGTCAAGGGGCAGTGAGACGGCTCGCATCATGTAAGCAAAGGCAGTCTGCATTCCAGCAGCCTCGGTCCCTCCTACAGACTGTTAGCTCCCACACTGTGGCTTCTGGGCAACAGAAATCACCCAGCTCCTGGCTGATTGCTATGCCCTCACGCTTTAATTTTAGAAAACTGAGGTGGGGCAATTTTCTTTTATTGTCCTAAAAATCTAGTCAAAAGAATGAGGAGCTAATTAAAATTTGTTTAATTGCTTTAACTTGCCTAAGTGGAAAACCACTTTCATGGAACTGGGTACCTGTTAAGATACAGATAAAATAAGGCAGCAACAGAGGAAGCAGTTAAAAACCATTCTGGCCAACTCTGTGTCTCAGAGTGAGTTGAAAAGTAACGGAACAAATCTTCTTGGTTTAGAGAATAGTTATATTAATGCTTTCCTCCTTCTTATGCAGTCATAAAGTGGAGGTCATTCATTGGCTAACCTGGGAGTAAGGATATAATAGACTGGGGATTAACCAAGGTCTCTTACTCCCCAGTACAAATTAGGGAACTGATGGATTGATTTACCTCAGAATCCTACAACTCATAGGAAGAAAGAAATCACAACCCAATTCCTTAAGAATAAAAATTAGGTAGAGCAATTGGAATGAATCAGAATGGTCCCAATCAAGTCCTGGTGGAAGAGAGTAATAAAAGAACCTGGAAATAAAAATTCCATCAGTTAAAAAAAAATCTGGAGTGCATATTCCATTCATGATGAGGATTGATTGCTCATGGGTCATGGACAAATGTCAATCCTATCACTACTAGAATGCAAGTGCCCCCACTCTGCCAGAGGTTTCTGTTGCTTTTGTTAATTCCTGCCTCTCCAGCACCGACAGGAGTGCCCTGCATACTACTGATGCAGGAAATGACCTTGATCTAATGGTAGCCTCCAGGTACACAATGGGACAGATTATTTCAGTTCATTATCTGTGCACGTTTTGTCTGCCTCACTCTATATCCTATCAGTCATTTTACTGATGGTATGGTTATGAGGACCAGAGTCAGAGTGAAACAGAGCAGATGGAAAATGCCTGGAGTTTACTTTATCAGAAAAACCAAGAGTTCAGTGTGCCTGAACACAGCTGTAAATCACCTGATGACATGATGTGTGGCAATGTCTTTATCCGTATGTATCAGGTGGAGACCAAAGGGCCAAAAATGAGTGTCAGCAATGGGTGGCCAACTTAATTCTTTATTAATTTTTCATAGTTTAAGAGTATTGAGTGGCTCTGCTCGGTCTTTGTATCTTCTTTGTGAATTATCAGTACATATTTGCTATTCTTTATTTGTGTCTATCAATTTACATAAGTTACTTGCCTCTTTAGTTTCATCTATCCTTATATATCTGCTTCTCTTATTTTCTTTAGCAGAATGTAATATTTTTAAATAATACAGCAAACACATCACATACAAAATAGACAAACATTCGTTGAAAGAATGAATGAATACATGAAAGAATGGTCTTAGCACATCTAGAGCATTTGATAGAAGATTCTTTGGGCCCATTACCCCTGGCCGGAGTTAGGCTTGAGTACAATAGCTGAGCATGGAAACTTAAAAGAGAGCTGAATCAGGCAGTAATGGGTGCCGGTGCCACTGGGGCCCACCAAGGTCTTGCCAGGTGCAGTTCACAGGTATTGTCTTATAAATCTGTAACATAGTTTCAGAATTAATAGTGAGAAAAGAAATACAAAATCCAATTATATTTCCAAAGGACTATTGACAGAAGATTCAATTTTTTTAGTAAAACTTGCTAAGGCTCAGACAATTGGGGTGGAAGAAGAAGGCCTCAAGAAGATACTGACTTCCTGCACTCACGACTTGTGGAATTCAAGTAATTAATTAGACAAACAATGGATCTGTGCCTATATCAGCATTCTAAGCTGGTAGACTGTACTATAACAATTGTAGTAGGAAATCAAACATTTCTCTGGTTAGTCCTTACTGATAGATAGAATGCTATTCCTGATCCATTATGTATTTTAGACATAAACATTCATTTTTCAGAACTAGAGAACACAGATTAACAACTACTTTATATTTTTGTTCCAATCTAAATTTAAATGGATAGCTATAGTGTTAACAAATATCTCATACAGATACCTATTGTTTAGGTATGTATTTATTTGTCAAAGTAAATCTGTATGTTAATGTGGGTATGTATGGAATAGTAAAAAATGTTATAGTCAAGTTATTTTCATGGATGTTTATGCTCAAACTAACAGTAGCTGAAGAGCTTGTCCTATCCTAATGTAGCAACCTCATGGGGGATAATGACTTGGAACCTGTAAGGTTTTTCTAAAGCCAGCTGTTTTTCACTAACACTGCAAAAATCTGGTTTGAAAGGATGCAGGAATTTCTAAGTTCTTATACAATAGAATTTCCGGATGAAAAAGTATTTGTAGAATTTATAGAAGACATTTGTAGGATGGTCTATAAAGGATGGTGTGAAGATGAGGACATTCACAATTATAAATAAAGTACTTACTATTACTGGAGGCCAGAGGAAAAAGTGGCTAGAGAGAAGTTGGGTACCTCCTGGAGATTGTCCAAGGGGAGAGTAGCCATGGGAGTCCGATTACATAGAGAGAAAAATGGAGAAGAGGACTTCCTAGATGACAAAAGAAATAACTTTTTGAGAAAAATGAGTAAACTGGGAAATGGGTGGCTTGGTTAAAAAGGGAGGTGAGTTCAAATAATTTTAATGTTTTGCAAGCCCTTGCAGGGAAGGCCCCCTACCTTTCCCTACTGTTCTATGAGGACAGCTGCCAGCTGCTTCACCCCAGATATGAAGGCCTTTGAGAAACCCGTTGTACCCGTGGGAAAGGAGCTAAATAAGGACCTTGAAGGCCAGTTGCCTGGCCATGAAGGCCACACGCACAAGCCTCTTAAAACACTGATGTAACCATAAATTAGCAATATAGCAGTATAAGAAGTACAGCTTTGTGCAAAATAAAGTGGCCTCTTTGGGCACCTCCATGATGACTCCAGCTGCCTTCTGTGCTCTTCGTGTTGCCCCAAAACCTCCAAGGCAACCCCTGGACCCCGACTGCCCTCTCCAATTTCTTCCCTTTAGATTCAAATAATAAACTTTAACAAAGACAGCTCAGGCATAAACAGAAACAATGCTTAGAAGACAAAGATGCTGTGAGCTGGAGTTTTAACATGCTTTACTCCCACTATATGCTTAGTTTTTAGCCTTGTCAGTTTTAACTGTACCGTACTGCTGATGTACATTTTTAACTTTAGTTGCTTCTATCAATTCTTGTCAATTCTGAAGAATTTCTCCATTCCCAGAGACTTTACTGTGGTAAAAAAAAAAATGCCTTACATGGCACCTTGTACATGGCACCCTGTGGGCACTCAGTAAACACGTGTTTCCTAACTGCCTGGCTGAAAGTGTCTTTAGGAACAGAGGCAATAAACCCAACTGCCTTAAATATAACAGATGGTGGTATCTGGAAGGCATTCCCCTGAGGCCTTGTTAAATGCGTAACTGTCACGACTCAAGAGACCTGCATTTTGTTACCTCTTCAAAACAAGTAATAGTTCCATCATCTGCCAACATACATGCATATATGGAAGAAATTAACTAAAGTCACAATGATTCCCAATCACCAGAGGCCTAGATGAGGATTAGGAAAAGCCATAATGAAGGTAGTTGATAGC
Source organism: Phataginus tricuspis (assembly GCA_029783875.1). Lineage (NCBI taxonomy): Eukaryota > Metazoa > Chordata > Mammalia > Pholidota > Manidae > Phataginus > Phataginus tricuspis. The sequence goes on along the minus strand of JAQQAC010002594.1, from coordinate 8,067,934 downwards.
TGCAAAACTGGTCAAGCCAAGAGGATGAGATGTTGTGAAGTAATAAATGTGAAACAGAGTTTGAATTGGTGAGTTAATCACTTAGTCATTAGGAATGTCTGGGGAGAAAATGCGGGAAGTCAGGTGGGGGATGAGAGCTGGCACAGACTTTTAAAATTCCTGCCAGGGTTCTCTTTCTAGAATGCAAGTTTGATAATGCTGCTTCAAGCCTTAAGATTAACATAAAAAGAAATTTTACATGAATATTAAGTTGTGAGGTGGGTGAGGCTTTCTAAACCATGAAAGAAATAAAGAAAGAACAATAGATTTAACTACACAAATCTTTAGAATTTTCTACATACAAAAATAAAGGTCAAAAAGTGAGGGACCTATTTTCAGACCGCAGTGTTTGAAATCATTAAAATGAGAGAATCACTAAATGCTAATATTGAAATGAGCAAATGGCATGAAGAGGTAATTCTCTAAGTAGAAAATGCATGTAACCAACAACCTTTATCTTTTTTAAAACAAGCTCAAGAATATTTTGATTAAAAGAATTCAAATCAAAACATTTTTACCTATGAAATTAGCAAATTTGTTTTAAAAGATAAGAGTGCAGGAAGTACATGCCTCTCTTGTTAGTCCTACGTTGGTGCATGTGATTTCCTTGTAGGGCTGTGGTATGGACAGAAAGGAAATGATTCCTGTCCAATGAATCTCAGTTTCTACTTGACTGGGCCAGTAGTCGTGTGAAATGTGCTTCTTTAGGACTTGTGTTTGTGGGTCTTCTTCTAACCCTAACCCAAACCCTAACTGTAAGCCTAAAGCTAGTTCTAACATGAACCCTAACCAGAAACACTACACCTAACTCTAACTGGAACCATATCCTCACTCTCCACGTAACCCTATCCCTAGCCACTGCCCCTAACACATCAGCCTCCACTTCAACCGCACCTTATCATTACAGTAAACCTAAACCTAGCCCTAGCCCTAACACTGAAAACGTAATCTCTCTGTAATGGTAACAATATCCTCACTCTACACTCAACGCTAACCCTAACCCTATTCTTTGCCCTAACCCTACACCTAAACCCTCACCCTCCCCTTCACCCACACCTAACCATAAACCTAAACATATTCAGAAAATGTACCCTAACATTAGAGCCTGAATCTAGCTCACACAGTAACCATATCCTCACTATACACTTAAACAAAAACCTATCCCTAACCCTAACCATAGCCAAACCCTAACCTTTAACCCTCAACACAACCCACACTTAACCATAACCCTAAACGCCACCCAAACCCTAACCCTAACATTAAAGCCCAAATATAGCTCAAACCATAACCATATCCTCACCCTACACTTCACTCTGAACCTAACCCAACTCTAAGCTGAGCCACTAACCCTAACCAATTCAACCTACACCAGGCTATAAACCTAAACCAACACCTAACTGTAACACTAACAATAAACCCTTAACTCTAACCATAACCATATCCTCACCCTACAGCTACAGTAACCCTAACTGTAACTCTGACCCTATACTGATACCTTTACCCTCACCCCCACCCTCATGCTCACTCACATGGAACCATAATCCTAAACATAATTCTTAATCTAGCCCTCACCCTAAATCCTAAACCTAACTCTAAGCCAAACCATGATTTCATCCTAAACCTAACTGAACACCTAATCGTAGCCCTAATAATGCCCCGACACCTAACCTCTCACTCCCACCCTCACCTTCACCCACACCTAACCACTACCTTAAACCTAAAAGTAGCCCAATTGCTAACATTAAATTCTAAACCACACTCTAACAGTATCCATATCCTCTTCCAACACCTAACCATACACCCAACTCTATCCCTATACTTAGCCACTAACCTTAAGCCATCAACCTCCACTTTACCCACACCTAACCATACTCCTAAACCAAAACTTATCCATGGCTTTAATACTCAACACTGAACCTAACTCTAATTGTAAGCGTAGCCTCTCTCTACACCTAATCCTAAAGCTAACCCTAACCCTAAGCCTAGCCACTAGTCCTAACCCATCACCCTCCACTTCACCCACAGCTAACTCTAACCCTAAACATAAACCCAAGCTTAGCCCTAACATTAAAACCTAAACCTAACTCAACCATAACCATATCCTCTCCTTATGCATAACCCCAAACATTACCCTAACCCTAGCCCAGGCCACCAACACTAACCCCTCCTCCTCACCTTCAACCACACCTAACCATAACCCAAAGCCTCATCGTATCCCTAACCCTAGCACTGAATCCTAAACCTAACTCTACCTGAGACCATATCCTCCCCTTACACCTAAGGCTAGCTGTAACCCTAACCCTAACCCCAGGCCTAACCCTTAACCCTCCCCCTTCCTCACATTGGACCGTAATGCTAAGGGGCTAGGGTTAGTGGCTAGTGCCAGGGTCAGATTTAGGGTAGAGTGTAGTGTGATGTTATGGTTATGATTGAGTTAGTTTTAGTCGTTAATGCTAGGGTTACACTTAGGTTTAGGTTTATGGTTACAGTTAGGTGTAGGTGAAGGTGAGGCTGATGTTAGGGTATAGAGTGATGGTATGGCTGCATTTATAATTATGTGTTGCATATAGGTTTAGGATTAGGCTCAGAGCTAGCTTTAGGTTTATGCTTAGATGTGGGTGAACTGGAGTGTGAGGGGCTAGCGTTAGTGGCTAGGGTAAGGGGGCTTTGTAATGCTTAGTGGCTGTTCGGGTAAGGTGTGGGGAGAGGATATGATTAGAGTTTGAGTTTGGTTTAGAGTTTAATGTTAGAGATAAAGCTAGGTTTAGTTTTATGGTAATGGTTAGGTGTGATTGAAAGTGAGGGTGAGGATGATGGCTTCAGTGCAGGCGTCATGGGAGGGTTAGGGTTAGGTGTATGTTAAAGATTAGCATGAAATTAAGGTTAGCGATGGAGTTAGTTTAATGGTTCAGGTGTAGAGAGGTAGTTATAGAATTACGTTTAGCATTACTGTTCCGTGTGGGTGAGGGTGAGGGTGAGGTTTGGAGATGAGGTGAATGGTAAGGGTTACGGTTAGGGTGTGCTTTAGGTGTAGGGTGACGATATCGTTATGGTTAGGACTAGGTTCAAGGTTCAGTGTTAGAGCTAACTGTAAGCCCTGGACCCTAACCACTGACTCTCACCCTGTCCCCTGACCAGGACCCTTAGGAATTCAAAGAAATAACCAGGTCCTGTTCAAGGACTGCTTGCATATGCTAAGGGACTGCAGCAGAAACATCCTTTACTTCCTTTAATCTGCTCTGGAAAGACATGCCTCTCTTGTAAGTCCCACAGCGATACATATGATTCACTTGCAGGACAGTGGTACGGACAGACAGGAAATTATTCCTGACCAATGAATCTCTGTTCGTACTAGATGGGGTAAGGAGCTGTGTGAATTGTGCTGCTTTGTGACTTGTGCTTGTGGTTCTTCTTCTAAAACCTAAGCTGAACCCTCACCATAAGCCTAAAGCTATTCGGGTAAGGTGTAGGGAGAGGATATGGTTAGAGTTCAAGTGAGGTTTCGAGTTTAATGTTAGGGATAGGGCTAGTTTTAGTTTTAGGGTGGTGGTTAGTTGTGGGGGAAGGTGAGGGTGAGGATGAGGGCCTAGGTGTAGGGGTAGTGGGAGGGCTAGGGTTAGGTGTATGGTAAGGATTAGGATGAAGTTATGGTTAGTGTAGAGTTAGTTTAAGGGTTCAGGGTGAGAGGTAGGTATAGAGTTAGGTTTAGCATTACAGTTCCATGTGAGTGAGCATGAGGGTGAGGGTAAGTATATTGGTGTAGGGTTAGGATTACAGTTAGGGTTACCCTTAGCTTTAGGGTGAGGATATGGTTATGGTTAGAGTTATGATAAGGGTTCATTGTTAGTGTTAGTGTTAGTTTAATGTTTAGGTTTATGGTTAGGTGTGGGTTGAATTGAGGGTGAAAAGTTAGGGTTAATGGCTGGGGTTCTGGTAGGGTTAGGTGGAGGGATAAGTGTAGGGTGAGGATAAGGTTATGATTTGAGCTAGTTTTAGGCTTTAATGTTAGGGTCTGGGTTTGCGTTAGGTTTAGCTTTACAGTTAGGTGTGGCTGAAGGTAAGGGTGAGGGATTAGGGGTATGGTTAGAGTTAATGTTAGCGTTAGGCTTAGGGTGAGTATATTGTTACCAATGTCAATAGGTTAAGGGTTCAATGTTAGGATAGTGTTAAGTTTAGGCTTAGGGATAGGGTTAGGTGTTGGTGAAGGTGATGGCAAAGGTAAGGGGTTTTTTTGGGTAGGGTTACTGTTAGGGTTAGGTATATGCTTAGGCTTAGCTTAAAGTTATGGTTATGGTTAGAGTTAACTTTAGAGTGTAGCATGAGGGTTAGGGTTAAAATTTGGTTTAGGGTTATGTTTCCTTGTGAGTAAGATGAGGGTTTTAGTTCAGTGTTAGGCACAAGGTTAGGATTAGTGCTAGTGTTTGCATTAGGTGTAGGTTTAGGATATATGAACAATTAGTGATACATGTAGGTCTCAGTGTTAGGGTTTGGGCTAGAATTAGGTTTAGGGTTACAGTTAGGTTTTAGTGACAGTGACTATGAAGGGATAGGGTTGGTGACTAGGGTTAGGCTTAAGTACGAGCTGAAATGTTGGATGAGGACATGGTCATGGTGGTAGTGTTTTCAGCTTTATGTTAGGGTTAGGTTTAAGGTTACATTTAGTTGTGGGTGAAAATGAGGGTGAGTGTGAGGGTTTAGGGGGAGGGATAGCGTTAGGGTTAGGATTAAGTTATGGTTTAGGTTATAGTTTGGTTTAAGGTTTAGCGTGAAGGTTAGTGAGAGTTATGTTTGGCTATGGTTCCAAGTGACAGAGGGTGAGGGTAAGAATGAGGGTTTGGCGAAGGGTGAGGGTTAGTGTTAGCAATAGGTGTAGGGTAAAGGTATGCTTATGGTGAGGGTGAGGTTTAGGTTTTAATGTTATGGTTATGGTTATGGTTAGGTTTAGGTTTAGGTTTAGGGTTATGCCTAGCTTTAGTGAAGGTGAGGCTGAGGGGCTGTGGTTAGGGTCCAGAGTTATGGTTTGATTTGGGTTTGAGTGTAGCTGAGTATACGGTTATGATTGGAGGTAGGTTTAGGGTTTGATGTTAGACTTGGGGTTAGGCTTAGGCTCATCGTTAGGTTCAGGTGAGGGGAAGGGAGGGCGTGAGGGCTTAGTGGTAGGTGTAGGGATAGGGTGAAGTTAACATTAGGCTTGGAGTTAGGTTTAGGGTTTATGATAGTAAAGTTTCTTGTTATACTTAGGGTTGGGAGAAGAGCCACACACGAGAGCCCAAAAAAACCTCCAGTGACAGATTTTAGCCCAGGCTTGAAGAAACAGAGATTTATTTGACAAAAAACATTTATTTTCTGTCCACACCAGTGTCCCACAAGGAAATCATATGCATAAAGCCCAGACTAACAAGAGAGCCATGCACTTAAAGAGCAGATCTAAGAAACTTAGGGGATGATTCTTCTGCAGTACTTATCATATGCAACCGGGGCTTGATTCTGACGTGGTTGTTTCTTTGGATTCCTAAGGGTCTGGATCGGGAGTCAGTGTGAGAGTCAAAGGTTGGGTTCAGGCTCAGGGATAGGGATCAGATTCATGATTAGGGGTTCAGGTTTGTGTTGAGGGGTTCACATTCAGGGTTAGGGTTTCAGTTTGGGTTCAGGTATAAGGGTTTGGGTTTGGGTTCAGGGTTAGGGGTCAGATTCAGGGCTTTGGGGTTTCAGGACTAGGGCTTTGGTTTCAGGGTCCAGTTTAGGGTAGGGAATACAGTTAGGCTTAGGGTTAGAATTAGGGTGAAGTTAAGCTTAGGGTTTGTGTTGGAGTGAGGGGTTAGGGTTAGGATTTGGGATTAGTTTAGCTTTAGGCTAGCAGTGAGGTTTGGTGAAGGTGAAGGGTAAGGGGCTAGGGTTAGGGTTAGGTGTAGGGTGAGGATTTGGTTACAGATAGAGTTAGGTTCAGAGTTTAATGTTTGGGTTAGGTCTAGGTTTAGGTTTCAGTTATGGTTAAGTGAGTGTGATGGGGAATATTAGGTGAGGATTAATGGTTGGGGTAGGGTTAGTGTTAGGCTTAAGTGCAGGGTTAGGGATAGGATGAAGTTATGGATAGGGTTAGAGTTAGGTTTAGGGTGAGGGTCAAGGTGTGAGTTAGGTTTTGGCTTTTATGTTAGGGTTGGGTTAAGGTTAGGTTTAGAGTTACAGTTACGGTTAAGATTAGTGTTACAGTTAGGGTTGGGGTTAGGGTTACAGTTAGGTGTGGGTGAAGATGAGGGTGAGAGCAAGGGGTTAGGGGGTGCCTTGGGTTTAGGGTTAGGTGTAGTGTTTGGGTTAGGATGAAGTTATAGTTAAGGATAGAGTTTGGTTTAGGGTTTAGGGTGAGGGTTTGTGAAAGAGTTAGGTTGGCTTATGGTTCTGAGTAGCTGAGGGTGAAGGTGAGGTTTACAGGTTGGCACAGGGTTATGGTTAGGGTTAGGCTTAGTGATAGGTGTAGGGTAAGGATATGCTAATGGTGAGAGTGAGGCTTAGGTTTTCATCTTAGGGTTAGGGTTCGGTTTAAGTTTAGGGTTATACTTAGGTTTGGGTGAAGGTGAAGGTGAGGGCTGGGTTATGGTTTGGTTTGGGTTTAAGTGTAGGGTGAGGATATGTTATGATTGGATGTAGGTTAGGCTTTGGCTTAGGCTCAGGGTTAGGTGAGGGTGAGTGGGAGGGAGAGGGTGAGGTGTTAGTGGTAGGGATAGGGATAGGATGAAGTTATCATTAGGGTTAGCGCTAGTTGTAGGGTGAAAAGTGGGTTATTGTTAGAGTTAGGTTTAGGGTTCAATGGTAGGATTAGGTTTAGATTTAGGTTTATGGTTAGGTGTTGGTTGATTTGAGGGTGAGGGTTAAGGGATAAGGGCTAGAGTTAATTGTCGGCTGACGATATGGTTACAGATTGATTTAGTTTTAGACTTTAAGGTTAGGGTTAGGCTTAGGTTTATGTTTAGGGCTATGGTTAGATGTGGGTGAATGTGAGGGCAAGGAATTAGAGGTAGGGTCAGGGTTAGTTGTAGAGAGAGGACATGGTTACAGTTTTAGTCAGGTGTAGGGTTTAGGGTTGCTAGGGTTAAGGTTAGAACTGGCTTTAGGGTTACAGTTAGCATTAGGGTTAGCTTTCAAAGAAGAACCACAAACACAAATCCAATAACAGCTCAATCCACTTGGCTCCTTGCCCAGTGTAGTAGGAACAGAGATTTATTTGGCAGGAAACATTTCCTTTCTGTCCATACCAGTGTCCCACAGGAACTCATGTGCATAAAGCCTGGACTAACAAGAAAGCCATGCACTTAAAGAGCAGATCTAAGGAACTATGCAATGATTCTGCTGCAGTCCTTTAGCATATGGAACTGGAGCTTGAACAGTACATGATTATTTCTTTGGATTCCTAAGGGTCTGCATCAGTGGTCAGTGTGAGAGTCAATGATTAGGGTTTAGGGCTCAGGGAAAGGGATCAGATTCGTGATGAGGGGTTCAGGTCTATATTCAGGGGTTCACTTTCAGTGACAGGGTTTGGGTTTGGGTTCAGGAGTTAGGGGCTAGGTTCAGGTCTTTGGGGTTTCAGGATCAGGGCTTCGGTTTCAGGGTCCAGTTTAGGGTAGGGAATGCGGTTAGGCTTAGGATTAGACTTAAGGTGAGCTTAGGCTTAGTGTTTGTGTTGGAGTGAAGGGTTAGGGTTAGGATTGAGGATTAGTTTAGCTTTAGGTTACCAGTGAGGTTTGGGTGAAGTTGATGGTTACGGGCTAGGGTTAGGGTTATGGTTAGGGTTGGGGTTAGGGTTAGGTGTAGGGTGTGGTTATGGTTACAGATAGAGTTAGGTTTAGAGTTTAATGTTTGGGTTAGGATTTGCTCTTGAAGAATGAGAACCAAACAACTGAAGGAATATATTAAGTAGTGACCTGGGAGGGACCTAAAGAGATTCAGAGCAATGAATCAGGTAATTGAATTTAGTTGTTTTATTCCAGTTGGATGCAGATAAGTAATTTAGGCATCTTGAATGAGCTACACTACGTTAAAGTCTCATTAAAATTTTGTAAAGATTTCATGCACTTTAATTCAATCTGAGAATTGAAGGTAGCTTACAATTTCAGACTTATATCTCACCATTATTATTATTGTAGTTTTAAAAATGTTTCCCTTGCATTCCTTCCAATGCAAATGATTATGTCTCATGAATGCTCCAGTAAATGGGAGGAACTAATGTAAAATATTAAATAATTCATGTTTTTGTAAGCCACTAAGACCTTGCTCCTGTTTTTATAGAAACAAAACCAATGTTGTGATGCAGAAGAAAAATTAATCAGCCTGTAAAAATATGTCAAGTATTATCTTTTAAGCCTAACTGTGTGCTCAATAAGAAGAGGAAAGGGGAGCATGTTAAAAGAATATAAAAAGCACCATTTTATTATAATAGATATAACTAATAGGATTTTGGTTTGATATTGTTTTGTTTCATTTGGAGTTCATTTCACTACCTCTGCCATCATTTCTATGGTTCTGAATTAGACTGGAATGAAATGAACAGATACGAATAAGTGGGATGTGAAGGGGAGATTGGGACAGAAGAGTCAGCATTGAGAAGTAGAAGGTCATATATGAAATGAATAGAGGCCTGGATATTTGTGTTCCAAATCCTGCCTCTGTCAAGGTCTGATGGGGGGTTTGTTATATAACCTCTCAGGGCCACTGTTTTCTTATCTGTAAAATATAATATCATCTTCACAGAGAAGATATGAAAATTAAATGAGATAGTATTTATAAGCAGATTTAACTGGTATAGAGAAGGCACACAGAATTTGGAACCTACTTGACCATCTATTCCAGGAAAGGATTTTATACTACAGCTTCCAGTAACAGGGAATTTCCAAATGTCTCCTCAGTAGTAACAGGGAGACAGTAAAACAATAGGGTTATGAGTTATTTTTGAAGACAAAGTTCTTCATCTTATATTCCGAATCTAGTTTGTTTACTAGTTATTTTTACTAGTTTGTTTACTAGTTATTTAATCTCAGTTTCTTCATTTATATAATAAGGATAATATTAGTACTTATGTTATTGGAGGTTTGCAAGAATTAAATGTAATGATCTGCATTAAGTACTTAGGACACCTCTAAGCACATGGCAAAAACTCCCTGTTATCTCTGAATACTCAATGATTAGCCCTATATAACTATAACTATGAAAATTTTATCTGTAATGAGGAACGAACATGGAGAATGATACTCCTCTCAGGCATAGCACTTTCTTTGTAGATGTGATAAAACTGCAGTTTTCAATTTAAATGTTATATAAACATGGTTTGTTCCGAAAGGAATTCTTGCCCTTTTAGCAAATAATTTTGGGAACTTTCAATCACTGTTTCAGAGGAAAGACATAATATTGGTAGTTTCACCTCCAGTATTTTAAGGCATTGGAGAATGATCAAAGGTGATCAAGAATTGAAGGATAATCAACTCTTGAAATAATGAAACTGTACTAGGTGAGTTTGCATTTGTACAGCTTTTCTCCTGTGGGCATTCCCCAGTCCATAATGTGTGGGGTGGCTGAGACTCAAGTCAAGACCACAGTCTTATTGGCTTGATAAGTCAGATGACAGAATTTGAACTGCCAAAGTGACTAGAAAGTAAGAGAGAAGAAAAGAGGAAGAGCCTACAATACTATAAATTCTGCTCCAGTCCTGCACTGAAGTTTAGACTGCAAATGCACTAGGGAGACACCAAGGAGCCTGGCTGAAGGACTATAGACAAAAGGCTGAGGAAGTGAGCCAAGGAATCAACCACTATTTACATCAGGAGTAGAAGAATTTAGAGTTTGGTTACAGTCAAAGTTAACTGCTTGCTAAAATAAAAATCACCATTCTTCAGAGAAAGTTATAAGAAGACAAAGTATTTATCATGTGTCATATGCAACATTCAGTATATAGGTAAAAATAACTAGTTATGAGGGGAAAAAAACAGAAAAATGTGGTCCATAGTCAAGAAAGAAGTAGCTGGTAAAAACTGATCCTGATATGTTGGAATAGTAGATGAGTGTAAAGTAGCTATTATAAATATGTTCAAGGACTGACTTAAACAAAAGATGGTTGAAATGGATGACCAGATGGGAAATTTCAGCAGATAAGTAAGAGCTATTTAAAAAGAATCAAATGGAAATTCTAGAACAGAGTACAATATCTGAAATAAAAATGTCAGTGAACTTGAAGACACATAAAAAAATGGGTCAGTTGTATAATGAAGATCAAAAAGTAAAAACAAAGCGTCAGTGACTATGAGACAAAACAAGCTGATAAACATGTATAATTAGAGTTTTAAAGGGAAGAACAGAGATCATAACACAAAAACATTTGAAAAAATGATAATCATAAATTTTCCAAATCAAATGATAAACTACTTCCAGATCCAAAAATTTCAGTAAACCCTACCAAGTTAAAAGTGAAGAAAACAGCAAATAGCTATGTGAGGGTTTTATATGTCAACTTGACAATACTACAGGCTGCCTAGATTAAACATTATTTCTGGGTGTGTTTTTGAGGTGTTTCTAGATAAGATTAACATTTGAATCAGTGAGCTCAGTAAAGTACATTGCCCTCCTCAATGTGTGTGTGTGTGTGTGTGCTGTAGGGGGAGTGTATCATCAGATCCATTGAGGGTCTGAATGCAACAAAGGTGGAGGAAGGAGAAATGTGCTTCTCTTTCTTCCTGACTGCCTGCTTGAACTGAGATGTAAGTTTTTCCTGCCCTTGGACTTGGACTTACTCGCCCCTGCTTCTCCAAACCTCAGATTCAGACCATACCACTGACTTTCCTGGGTCTCAATTTTGCAGACTAAGAACAAGGATTTTTCACTCTCCATAATCACATGAACCAAATTCTTTTAATAAATATATAAATAAATAAATTTCCATCTCATTGGCTCCATTAAGAACCCTGACTGATTCAAGCCACATCACAGAAAAATTGCTGGAAACTGGGACAAAAAATATTGGAAGCAGACAAAAAAATGACTCCTAACCTAAAGGGGGAAATGATAGAAATCCCAGTTGTCTTACTGAACAAATAAAGGCCACAGACACTGGAAGAACATCTTTAAAGCACTTTAAAAAAAGAAAGGAAAAATGACTGCCAGTCACAGTTCTATATTTAGCACAAATATCCTTTGCAAATGACGCCAAAATAAAGACATTTCTCAGACAAAAATAAGAGTATTTATTATTAAGTAAATTACTTTAGGATGAAGAGAAATGATACCACATAAAAATATGGTGGGACATTTTATAATGAAAAAAATGTCAAAAAGGCATAGATGTGTATGAGCCTGAACACAGAACTTCAATCTTTGAAGAAAAACCTAGAGGGAAAAGTGAACCAATCTTAATCATACTTGGAGATTTTAACACACTTCTCTCTGTAGTTGATAGAACAGCAATTGACTGATTGATAAAAACATTAATTGATAGAACAATTAGGTGAAAAATCAGTAAGGATATCTGAGAAAGATAGAAACAACACTATCAATCACTTTGACCTAACTCCTTTCTACTACCTCTTTTAGTGCCTATTTAATTTCTTTCCATTCTGAACTTTGTTATTTCCTTCCTTCTGCTAGCTTGGTGCTTGGTTTTTTCTTTTTCTAGTACTTAGAAAAAATTATGTAAAACAAACATAAAAAACAATTCTTTAAAAATGCACAGACCCCATGCACAAACATAAATGATAGGCTACATCATAAACCGAGTTTTGATAAAGTTCAACAATTGAAATATTCTAGAGTACATACTTTAGATAAAATAAATGAGAAATCAATAAAAATAAGATATCAAGAAAAGCTTAAATACTTGGAAAGAAAACACAGTTGTAAATAACTATGGGCTAAAAAATCAGAAAATTCTTAAAGTCAACATATTATAATACATCTGATGCAGCTAAAACAGAGATTAGAAAGAAACTTATAACTAGCTGTATAATCAATACTATCTTAAGAAGCTAGAAAAAAAGGAACAAAATTAACTCAAAAATAAGTAGATGGAAGGGAGAAATAAAGATAATATCAGAAAACAGTGAAACAGAAAACTATTTGACAAAAATCAAATATTTCATTTTATTGAAAAGAATATTAAAATCAATAAAGCCCAAATGATAACGAGATAAAACATGAATTACCAATGTCAGATATAAGCTGATATCTATATCATTATGTAGATTTAAAAAAGATAACAGAGCATTATGAACACTTCACAACTTAAATGAAATAGATAATTTTCTTGAGTGAGGCAGCTTACCAAGATTGACCCAAGATGAAATTTTTAAAAGGTAATAGCCTATATTTATTTAAGACATCAAATTTGTTATCAAACCTGTTCTCACAAAGAAGCCTCCGAGCCCAGATGGTTTCAATGGAACTCTACAGTACATTTCAAAAACACATAATGTCACTCTTGCAGGAACTTTTTCAAGAAATAGGAGAGAGCATTTCTAACTTCATTAAAGAGGCCAGAAAACTGACATAAAATTGAAAATGATATTACAAAGACCTAAAATTAATGTCCAATATAATTTAACATACATTCAAAAATCCTTAATAGAAAATTTAATTCAACCCAGCAAAATATAAACTGTAAATATATTATGACCAAATGTCCTCTATATCAGGGATGCCAAGATTAAACATTCAAATCAGTCAATATAATTATCTATATTAAATGAATGAAAGAAGTGAACCATATGGGTATAACTCGTGTAGATGTAGAAAGGTATAGAAAAGTATGGCAAAATTTAACATCCACTCATGTTAAAAACTCATTCACCTACAAATAAGAGGAAACTTCTTTATCCAGTAAAGAACATTTACTTTACAAAAGCACAAAACAAACAAATCAAAAAAAAATCTTACATACCAAATAGTCAAAGACTAAAAACTTCCTCTTAAAGATCAGGAAAAAGAAAACGATATCTTCTCTCACCACTTTAATTCAAAAATTTACTAATGGATACAGCTACAGAAGCAAAATAAGTAAAAGAAAATAAAGGCATGGAAACTGGAAAGGAAGAAGTAAAAGATTCTTATTTACAGGTGACATGATTACTCAAATTCAAAATCTTACGACTCTACAAGAAAATGACTAGAACTAAGGTGTGAATTTAGCAAGGTCACAGAACAAAGTTGATAGAAAGTCCAATTGCATTTTTATATTCTAATAGAAGACAATAGACAAAGGAAAATTAAATAATTATGCTATTTTAATAACATCAAAAAATTTTTTAAATTTCACAAAATATTACAGGATCTCTACACTAAAAATTATAAATAATGCTGAGCAAAATCAAAGAAGATCTGAATAAATAGAGATACGCCATATCCTAGAGAAGAAGGCTCAGCGGTGTTCTGAGATTTCCTAAATAGATCTCACAGCAGTTTTCAAACTTTTGTTTGTTTCAGAACTCTAAAACAGCTTTACAATGATTGAGGACCTCAAAGGACCTTATTTTTGTGTGTGTTATATCCACCAATATTTGCAGTATTAAATTTAAAACAGAAAACTTAAATACTAATTTAAGAACTCATCTTAAAACAATAAATCCATTATCTTATTGTAAGTATGTCTATAAAAAATAACTACATTCCCCCGAAACAATAACAACACCAAAATTCAGAAGAGTTGTACTGTTATACATATCTATCTGGCTTAATAAAAGAGAGCAGATTCCCACATGTCTAAGACAGTTTTTACATTTAGTCTAGTGTGGTATGTTATTTTGCTTGAAGTATGTAAAGAAATGATTGCCACACACAGATATGTAGTTGGAGAAGGGAAGATTATTTAAATAGCCTTTTCAGATAACTGTGACTATTCTTTGATTCTGTACCAAAATTTTCCAAGAAAACAGAAGCAGCAATTACAGTCCATTCTGATAAAGGCTTTGGTGAGGGAAATGCGTGACCCTAGAGAAGCACATAGAGTGGGCCACTAACTAGGGTTTGTATATCAGAGAAGACTTTATGTGCAAAACAATGGCTAAGGTGAGAGTCAAAGAAATTTGAGTTAAGGAGTGATAAAGAGAATGTTCTAGAGAGAGAAAATAGTCAAGAAAGGACATGGTAAGTTTAGAAAATCAGAAAAGGCCCACTATAGCCCCACTTTAGTGGGTACATAAAATATTGAGACATGATAAGAGGAAGGTTAAAGAGAGTGGCTAAAAATGAAACTGAAGAGCTAATCAACACCTTGAATGTGAAGACTAGTAACTTTGGACTTTTCTATAAAGATAATGGAAATTTAATGAAGGATTTAAGCAGAAGAATGACAGCTCATGAAAGCCAAAGGTTTAAAGAGAAACTGACTGGTCAGCAGCGTGAGATACAGTAGTGAAGTCCAATAATATAAACATTACATTCCTACATTGATTTTGGCCATAACAATATCATTTGTGACTTCACTAAGAAAAAACGGAAGATGAAGCTACCTTGCAGTGAGCTAAGGAATGAATTGGAAGTGAAGTTGGTGAGGGTAGGTGAAGGTAACCTTGTCTGGGAGCAAGAAGTTAGGGAAGTAATTAAAGGCAATGAATAGTAAGGAGCTGAAACGCCAATATACCTAGAAACATTAAAGCTATGGATCTGGAAAAGGACACAAAATGTACCTTGCAGATAGAGGTATGCCAGACCTGTTCTGAAAAGGTAAAGGTTGATCATAGTTATGCACTGGTTATTTTTAAAATCATTTTCTTTATGCTTCCGAGAACAGCTCTGAAAAAGATTATCATATCTCCCTCATTTTTGCTTAGTCAACTTTTATCTCCCAGAACACGATAACATAGATCATGGTTCAAATCCTAAATAAATATATATATATATTTTTTTACAATTTATTTTGGTATCATTAACCTACAATTACATGTGCAATATTGTGGTGATTAAACTACCCCCTTCATCAGGTCGCCCCCACCAACCCCATTACACTCACTGTCAATCAGCGTAGTGAGATGAGGATCACTACTTGTCTTCTCTGAGTTGTACAGCCCTCCCCGTGCCCCCCCTACCTTATGTCTGCTAATCGTAATGCCCCTTTTACCCTCTTATCCCTCCCTTCCCACCCTTCTTCCCCAGTCCCTTTCCCTTTGGTAACTATTAGTCCATTCTTGGGTTCTGTGAGTCTGCTGCTGTTTTGTTCGTTCAGTATTTTTTTTCTTTGTTTTTATACTCCACATATGAGTGAAATCATTTGATACTTGTCCTTTTTGACTTGGCTTATTTCACTGAGCATAATACCCTCTAGCTCCATCCATGTTGCTGCAAATGGTAGGATTTTTTTTCTTCTTATGGCTGAATAATATTCCATTGTGTATATGTACCACATCTTCTTAATCCATTTATCTACTGATGGACACTTAGGTTGCTTCCATTTCTTGGCTATTGTAAATAGTGCTGCGATAAACATAGGGGTGCATCTGTCTTTTTGAAACTGGGCTGCTGCATTCTTAGGGTAAATTCCTAGGAGTGGGATTCCTGGGTCAAATGGTATTTCTATTTTGAGTTTTTTGAGGAACCTCCATACTGCTTTCCACAGTGGTTGAACTAATTTGCATTCCCACCAGCAGTGTAGGAGGGTTCCCTTTTCTCCACATCCTCGCCAACATTTGTTGTTTGTGTTTTGGATGTTGGCCATCCTCACCGGTGTGAGGTGATATCTCATTGTGGTTTTAATCTGCATTTCTCTGATGACCAGCGATGTGGAGCATCTTTTCATGTGCCTGTTGGCCATCTGAATTTCTTCTTTAGAGAAGTGTCTATTCATGTCCTCTGCCCATTTCTTAATTGGATTATTTGCTTTTTGTTTGTTAAGGTGCGTGAGTTCTTTATATATTTTGGATGTCAACCCCTTATCAGATACATCGTTTATGAATATATTTTCCCATATTGTAGGATGTCTTTTTGTTCTACTGATGGTGTCCTTTGCTGTACAGAAGCTTTTCAACTTGATATAGTCCCATTTGTTCATTTTTGCTTTTGTTTCACTTGCCCGGGGGGATATGTTCATGAAGAAGTCGCCAATGTTTATGTCCAAGAGATTTTTGCCTATGTTTTTTTCTAAGAGTTTTATGGTTTCATGACTTACATTCAGGTATTTGATCCACCTTGAGTTTACCTTTGTGTATGGGGTTAGACAGCATTCCAGTTTCATTCTCTTACATGTAGCTGTCCAGTTTTTGCAACACCAGCTGCTGAAGAGGCTGTCATCTCTCCATTGTATATCCAAGGCTCCTTTATCAAATATTAATTGACTGTAGATGTTTGGGTTAATGTTTGGATTTTCTATTCTGTTCCACTGGTCTGTGGGTCTGTTTTTGTGCCAGTACCAAATTGTCTTGATTACTGTGGCTTTGTAGTAGAGCTTGAAGTCAGGGAGCATAATTCCCCCTGTTTGATTTCTCCTTCTCAGGATTGCTTTGGCTATCCGGGGTCTTTTCTGGTTCCATATGAATTTTAGAATTATTTGTTCCAGTTCATTGAAGAAAGCTGTTGCTAGTTTGATAGGGATTGCGTTGAATCTGTAGATTGCTTTAGGTAGTATAGCCACTAAATAAATAATTTTTAAATTCCAAATCAATGGTGTCTGAATTACTGAGCTTTTATTTTATGCCAAAATTGGGAAACATCATTAACTATTAATTTATTTGAAGAATGAACATCACTAAATTCAGAATGAGACCAACCAGGGTTCCCCCTGAAGTCCATACTTCATATATGAGGCATACACTCTATTTATTTACTTCTGCTAATGGGGCTTGGGCTTCTTGTACCTGCGGATTTATAATAAATATAAACTCAGGTGGTCACAAGCTCCAGAGTAATACATTTTAGTATAGTTTAAATGGATGAAAACACTTGGAATCGGTTTATCAAACAGAATCAAGGAATTCTGCCTGAAACTGAGTGAAATTTGGCCCATGATCTGTTTTTCCACAATTTGGGGCTGTTGCAAAGATGTCTGCCATTTATAAGTCTTCCTGCTAAAACAGTTAGATGAGGAATACAAGATTACTGGCTGAATGATCTTTGATACCATGTGTGGCTGATGAAAGTCACCTGGGTTTATCGGTTGGCAACTCAGGGCCCCAAGGTTAACTAGAGTTTACAGCAGTTATTTCTCTTCTGCATTTCTCTAGTGTGAACAGATAAGTTTTTTTCAAAACGCTTGAACTATAGTAACTGAAGGCATTGCCAAACAAGGCAAGACCATCCGTAAATCAGGGGTGAGAAAAATAATCCAAAATGTGTAATTACTTGTGAAAACTGCCCCAATCTCACAAAAGCCTATATGGTTTGATCCAAGTGTATGTATATTGATGAGATATTTAAAGCTGAAAACAAGTGAATTACATTCCTGTGTTAGAGAATTCATATGTGTGATTTTATTGCAAATGTGAATGGTAGCATTTGCACAGTATCAATCAAGAGTAAATCAAAGCGGTGCTGACTTACCAAGTATAATAGATTCTACACTGGAGTCACTTGTTTGTAGTGACAAGTGGTTGTGTGAGCTGTTACTGAATGTCCCTCAGGAAACTAAGAGCTGCATATAAAAAAAACCTTCAGGAACAACATGGTTGGTATATGAGCTTTCAGGATTTGATGAAGTGGGGCAAGGTGTACATGAGTCAGTGGTTGAACACACCTTGTATCTGGTAGGTTTTTAGTCTGGATGCCATTTTCATCTGTTCTTATGTTTTAGATGATTTATTTTTAATGTTTGATTTTCTGGTAAACTCATCACTCACTGCCATGAGGTGGTTCCCAACTTACGCATGACCAAAAGGGGGAAAAGTTCATCATGCAATTACTACAATAGCCATAGAGGTCCACATATTATTAGTTCTGTATCCAAAATGCTGCAAAATAATGATGAAAATGTCTGTGCCTGTAAACCCTGAGAAGACTTATTTCTTTAGCTTTCATGTTCTAGAAGATAACTGCTAATTCCTTTTTCATTTTTTTTTCAAATTTTATTGATGTATAGTTCACATATATTATGTTAGTTTCAGGTGTACAACATAGTAAGTGGACATTTACATGCATTACAAAATGCTCACCACCATCAGTGTAGTTACCACCTATCACTGTACAAAGTTATTAAAATATCATTGGCTATATCCCTTTGCTGTATTTTTCACCTCTATGACTTATTTATTTTATAACTGGAATTTTTACCTCTTAATCCCTTTCACATATTTCACCTATCCCCTAACCTCCTCTGGAAAAACTACCAGTTTCACCTATCCCCTAACCTCCTCTGGCAAAACTACCAGTTTGTTCTCTTTCTTTGTACATCGGTTTCTGGTATTTTTTTTTTTAAGGTTCCACATGTAAGTGAAAACATATGCTTTTTGTCTCTATCCACCTGGCTTATTTCACTGAGCATAATAACCCTTAGGTCCATCCATGTTGTTGCAAATGGCAGGATTTCTTTCTGTTTTTATAGCTGAGTAATATTCTATTTTATGTATGTATGTACCACATCTTCTTTATCCATTCATCCATCAATAGATGCTTAGGTTGCTTCCAAATTTTGGCTATTGCAAATAATGCTGCAATAAACATAGGAGCACATATATCTTTTGTATCAGTGTTTTTGTTTTCTTTGGGTGAATATTCAGAGGTGGAATTACTGGATTATGTGGTATTTCTATTTTTAATTTTTTGAGGAACCTCCACAATGTGGCTGCACCCATAGATAGCCCACAAACAGTGCACAAGGGTTCTGTTTCTCCACTTCCTTACCAGCACTTGTTATTTCTTGTCTTTTTGATACTAGCCACTCAAACTGATGTGAGGCAATATCTCATTGTAGTTTTGATTTGCATTTTAATCTCTATTTCATGTAATGTAATTCTTGTTTTCAAAATTGCAAATGACCATAAGCACTTTATACAAATGTATATTTTATTGGTTCAATCCCTCACCCAGACTCTGGGAACTTAAATTTAGTGGACATTTTATGCCTCCCTAACTTGTAAGCACCCTATTCCAAAGGAAACAATAAGATTTTAATAATGACAACCAAGCAGTATGATAGCCCAAATATGACCAGGCCCAAATGCACAACATCACAGCAACTTCAGAGCATAATTCACTGTTTCTCTTCATTCTCCAAATGAAAATATTTCCCAAAAGGTATTAGTTAGAAACAGAAGTTTTACCTTAAGTGGAAAGTGGGATGGACAGAGATTTTATATTATATATTAGATAGAAAAACTCCATAAAATCCCAAGCATATCTCTCTATGTCTCTTATTCCATCATGCCATGAACCATAGTTTCTTCTCTTTTTTCCTCCCTTGCTCCTCTCTTTCTGCTAGCTTCTACCTCTCCCTGCTTATCATTTAAAACTGCACTGTTCAATAGGATAGCAACCAGCCATACATGGCTATTTAAGTTAAATTAAATTAAATTAAAAATTCAGTTTCTCAGATACACTAGCCATATTTTAAGTGCTCAACAGCCATATGTGGCAAGTGGCTATCATCTTGGGTAGTACAAATATAGAGGGTTTCCATTGTTGCTGACATTTTTATTGGACAATGCTGATTTAAAGCAATTAACTCTGGTCCCAAGCTAAATACTGCATTTTAAAATTTTAATTTAAATTAATTTAATACTGCAAAAAGAAAAAGAAAATAGAAGGCTGAGAAAGAGCAGGAGGGTGGGGAAAGAGGAGGAAGTGTCCATGTTGCTAGCTCAACCTGTTGATAGAAAGCAGCTAAAGAGTTGTTTGCTTCAGCAGGAACTTGGTAACAACTTAGTCCCAAATCTACTTTCTTCTCCTCTAGGAAAGCAAATAGGACCACAAGATGGGTAGGAAGGAAAAGCCTATAAGCTGTATCTTCAAGGAAACTAGGAGACACAGGTCGCTTGAAAACTCCAAATTGTATGTGTGGGCAAAAGCAAGCAAAACCATCAAAATCTGTATGGAAAGCTACGGCATGAAGGAACAATAAAGTGGGCTAGAGGGGCAGATCTCAGAAATGAATAGCAAATACTGAGTCCTAGAAAGGAAGTCCTATTTTTAGTAGGAACTGCTATGACAAGGCTGATTTCCAGTGGGTACAATCATTGTGAAGGCTGTGATACAAGATACTGAAAGTCCCCTGGGATGCCGTCAATGACAGATCTAAGAAGCACCATTTTTCAAAAGAGAAGAGGACACTTTGGAAGGCAGGGCCTGCACTCTTGGTAGCAGTGTTTAGTGAAGGAACAGTGGCGTTAGGTTAAGTCTGAGAGGCAGAGCAGACATGCCTACACTGAGAGGTCATATTTTAATAAAACAGTCCATCTCCTTAGTATGACACTCTGGAAAACTTCCACTCCCACTGCACTGTCCTTCTAATATCTTGTTTGGAAAATTCAATTCATTCAAATACAAGTAACAATAACAACAACAAAACAATAACAAAAACCCAACATCCTGCTAAGGGTTGAATTGTGTCCTCCAAAAGCTAAATTGAAATCTTAATCCTCAGTAACTTAGACTATGACCTTATTTGGACAAAGAGTCATTGTAGATGTAATTAGGTAAGATGAGGTCATACTGGAGTGGGGTGGACCCTTAATTAATATGATTAGTTTCCTTATAAGAAGACACAAAGACACAGGAGGAAAATGCCATGTCAAGATGAATCATAGATGGAAGTACTGCAGCTTTAAGTCAAGGAATGCTAATGACTGTGGGCAAACCACCAGAAACTAAGGATTCTCCATATGTTTCAAAGAGAATATGACCCTCCTGACATTTTGATTTTGGATTTCTAGTCCCACAACTATGAAATTATAAATATCTGTTGTTTCAAGCCATCTACTGTATGGTACTTTTTAATACAATCTTTTCAAAGGCACTATAAAAATAGGGAAAGCAACAAAAATTTTTTATTTTCAAAGAAAATTCTCCAGAAATATAATGTTTCCCCAAATAGATGAACTAATAACATAACTTTTCACCATGATTCAAGAAGCAATTACAACCATGAAGGAAATACAAGGATACAGGAAGATGACGGATGAGAAAGGCTGGATGTCAAGACATATGGTAATAAAATGAAATCAGATAGAATTCAGGGGAAAATAGAAGGGAAAAGGATTGTTTTAGAAACAAACTTAACTACAGATTTCAAAGACATTAGAGATTCAAGATGGCGGCGTGAGAGGTGAGATGGAGAGCTCCTCTCAAAACCACAAACAGTACAAAAATATAGTCAATAAATACAACTAACCTTCAGACACCAACAAGAAAGAAGGCTGAACCAGACTGCATACAGACCTCACAAACAGAGCAGACCTCAAGAAACAGGGTAACGTACGAAAGCCTTAATCCGGCGGGACCCAAGCCCTTCCCCCACCCCAGCTCACCGGCGGGAGGAAGAGAAACAGAGCAGGGAGGGGGTGGAAGCCTGGGACTGCTGAACACCCAGCCCTGGAGACCTGCTTTGTGAGCAGAATCCTATAGTGTGTGGTGTGCTGGATGTTGGGGAGCTCGGACAGGCAGAGTGCTTGAGAAATTGACATTCCAGCCATTTGTGTAGGACGGGATGCACACCCGGTAGCTCTGTGTCAGAGGAAAGGCAGGGAGTCTGAGAAGCCTCCTAGCAGTGAAAGAGCTGCTGAAGGGGCGGGGTTTGCACGGAGCTTGCTGTGCGGGAGAAGGGAGAGCTGGACAAGGTTGTCTAAGTGTGCTGTGCCCAGCTGGTTGGGAACTTTGAGGAGCTTCAAGTGCTCCATCCCCCTGGCTGCCTACTCAGCTCTGAGGCCCCTCACTGTGACACACAGCCTGCTGAGCCTTCCTACTGGCCTGCAGCCATTTGCTCACAAATCCGCAGTCACAGCGCAGGCATCAGGCCAGCCAGAGGGAGGCCCCGCCTACAAAAGCTAGAGATGCAAAGCACAGAGGCTTACACATGTGTGCTTGGCCCACTGGCTCTGACATTGGAGACAGGCAGGGCAGACCGGAAGCAGGAAACATATCTTTCCTCCCCCCAGGCACCAGCTCCACTCCCCTATGACCCCCAACCTCACACTAGCGGCTGAGAAGCTCCAGACACTAGTGGGCACCACACAGAAATATGCAACGTCAAAAGAACATGGTTCAGACCAAAATCTCACAAACCCCAGAAAAAGGGCCAAATGATATGGAACTCACCAATCTTCCTGAAAGAGAGTTTAAAAATTATAAACATGCTTATGGAGGTACAGAAAAATATTCAAGACCTCAGGAATGAATTTAAGACAGAGATTCAATCATTAAGAAATTGCATATCTGAAATGAAACATACAATGGATGGATTTAAAAGCAGATTGGATGTAGTAGAAGAAACGGTAAATGAAATAGAAATTAGAAAAGGGGAATACAAAGAAGCTGAGGCACAGAAAGAAAAAAGGATCTCTAAGAATGAAAGAATATTGAGATAATGGTGTGACCTATCTAAATGGAACAATATTCATATTATAGGGGTACCAGAAGAAGAAGAGAGAAAAAAGGGATAGAAAGTGTCATTGAGGAGGTAATTACTGAAAACATCCCCAATCTAGGGAAGGAGATAGTCTCTCAAGGCATGGAAGGGCACAGATTTCCCAACACAAGGGACCCAAGGAAGACAATATCAAGACACATAATAACTAAAATGGCAAAGATGAAAAATAGACAGAGTTTTGAAAGCAGCTAGAAATAGAAAAAAGATCACATACAAAGGAAAACCCATCAGGCTATCATCAGACTTCTCAACAGAACCTTACAGGCCAGAAGGGAGTGGCATGATATATATAATGCAATGAAGCAGAAGGGCCTTGAACCAAGAATAGTGTATCTGGCAAGGTTATCATTCATATTTGAAGGAGGGATGAAACAATTTTCAGATAAGCAAAAGCTGAGAGAATTTACCTACCACAAACTACCTCTACAGGGCATTTTGGAGGGACTCCTATAGATAGAAGTATTCCTAGGGCTAAACAGATGTCATCCAAGGGAAGACAGAGTACAGAATATTATTCATAACACAAAGAATGGAGGATGAAAAAAAAGAGAACCTTTAGATTGTGTTTGTAATTGTATATGAAGTAAGTTAATTAGACTGCTAGATAGTAAGGGAATTGACCTTGAAACATTGGTAACCACAAATCTAAACCCTGCTATGGCATTAAGTACATACCTATCGATAATCACTCTAAATGTAAATGGCCTGAATGCGCCAATCAAAAGACATAGAGTCACTGAATGGATAAAAGAACAAGACCCATCTAAATGCTGCCTACAAGAGACTCACTTCAAACCCAAAAACATACACAGACTGAAAGTAAAGGGATGGAAAAACATATTTCATGCAATTAATAATGATAAAAAAGCAGGAGTTGCAGTACTTGTATCAGACAAAATAGACTTCAAAACAAAGAAAGTCACAAGAGACAAAGAAGGACATTACCGAATGATAAACGGGTCAGTCCAACAAGAGGATATAACCATTATAAATATCTATGCACCCAACACAGGATCACCTACATATGTGAAACAAATACTAACAGAATTAAAGGGGGAAATAGAATGCAATGCATTCATTTCAGGAGACTTCAACACACCACTCACTCCAAAGGACAGATCAACCAGACACAAAATAAGTAAAGAGACAGAGGCAATGAACAACATATTAGAACAGATGAACCTAACCGACATCTACAGAACACTCCATCCAAAAGCAACAGGATACACATTCTTCTCAAGTGCACATGGAACGTTTTCAATAATAGATCATATACTAGGCCACAAAAAGAGCCTCAGTAAATTAAAAAAGATTGAAATTGTACCAACCAGCTTCTCAGATCACAAAGGTATGAAACTAGAAATAAATTACACAAAGAAAACAAAAAATCCCACAAACACATGGAGGCTTAATAACATGCTCCTAAATAATCAGTGGATCAATGACCAAATAGAAACAGAGATCAAGCAATATATGGAGACTAAAGACAACAATAATTCAACACCACAAAATCTGTGGGATGCAGCGAAGGCCATGCTAAGAGAGAAATATATTGCAATACAGGCCTACCTCAGGAAAGAAGAACAATCCCAAATGAACAGTCTAAACTTACAATTAATGAAAGTAGAAAAGGAAAACAAATGAGGTCCAAAGTCAGTAGAAGGAGGGACATAATAAAGATTAAAGCAGAAATAAATTAACTTGAGAAGAATAAAACAATAGAAAGAATCAATGAAAGTAGGAGCTGGTTCTTTGACAAAATAAACAAATTAGGTAAACCCCTATCCAGACTTATCAAGAAAAGAAGATCCACACACATAAGCAGAATGAGGAATGAGAAAGGAAAAATCACTTCGGATACCACAGAAATATGAAGAATTATGAGAGAATACTATGAAAAATTATATGCTAACAAACTGGATAACCTAGAAGAAATGGACGACTTTCTAGAAAAATACAACCTTCCAAGACTGATCCAGGAAGAAACAGAAAATATGAATAGACCAATTACCAGCAAAGAAATTGAATTGGTAATCAAAAAACAACCTAAGAATAAAACACCTGGACCAGATGGTTTCGCTGCTAAATTTTATCAAACATTTAGTGAAGACCTAATACCCATCCTCATTAAAATTTTCAAAAAAGTAGAAGGGAATGAGGAGGGAATAATCCCAAACTCATTCTACGAGGCCAACATCACTCTAATACCAAAACCAGGCAAAGATACCACAAAAAAAGAAAATTATAGACCAATATCCCTGATGAACATAGATGCAAAAATATTCTACAAAATATTAGCAAACTGAATTCAAAAACAGCAAAAAGATCATCCATCATGATCAAGTGGGATTCATCCTAGGGATGCAAGGATGGTACAACATTAAAAAATCCATCAACATCATCCATCACATCCACAAAAAGGAGGACAAAAACCACATGATCATCTCCATAGTTGCTGAAAAAGCATTTGACAAAATTCAACATCCGTTCATGATAAAACTCTCAGCAAAATGGGTATAGAGGGCAAGTACCTCAACATAATAAAGGCCATATATGACAAACCCAGAGCCAACATTATACTTAACAGAGAGAAGCTGAAAGCTTTTCCTTTAAGATTGGGAACAAAACAAGGATGCCCACTCTCCACACATTTATTTAACATAGGTCTGGAGGTCCTAGCCACAGCAATCAGAAAACACAAAGAAATAGAAGGCATGCAGATTGGCAAGGAAGAGCTCAAACTTTCCCTATCTGCAGATAACATGGTATTGTACATAAAAAACCCTAAAGAATCCACTTCAAAACTATTAGATCTAATATTGGAATTCAGCAAAGTGAAGGGATACAAAATTATTACACAGAAATCTGTTGCATTCCTATACACAAGAGATGAACTAGCAGAAAGAGAAATCAGGAAAACAATTCCATTCACAATCGCATCAAAAAGAATAAAATACCTAGGAATAAACCTAACCAAGGAAGTGAAGGACCTATACCCTGAAAACTATAAGACACTCCTAAGAGAAATTAAAGAGGACTCTAACAAATGGAAATGCATCCCATGCTCTTGGGTAGGAAGAATTAATATTGTCAAAATGGCCATCCTGCCTAAAGCAATCTACAGATTCAATGCAATCCCTATCAAAATACCAACAGCATTCTTCAATGAACTAGAGCAAATAGTTCTAAAATTCATATGGAACCACAAAAGACCCCGAGTAGCCAAAGCAATCCTGAGAAGGAAGAATAAAGCAGGGGAAATTACACTCCCTGACTTTAAGCTCTACTACAAAGCCGCAGTAATCAAGACAATTTGGTACTGGCACAAGAACAGACCCATAGACCAATGGAACAGAATAGAGAGCCCAGATACAAACCCAAGCATGTATAGTCAATTAATATACGATAAAGGAGCCATGGATATACAATGGGGAAATAGCCTCTTCAGCAGCTGGTGTTGGCAAAACTGGACAGCTACATGTAAGAGAATGAAACTGGATTATGGTCTAACCCCATACATAAAAGTAAACTCAAAATGGATCAAAGACCTGACTGTAAGTCATGAAACCATAAAACTCTTGGAATAAAACATAGGCAAAAATCTTTTGGACATAAATATGAGCAACTTCTTCATGAACATATCTCCCCTGGCAAGGGAAACAAAAGCAAAAATGAACAAGTGGAACTATATCAAACTAAAAAGCTTCTGTACAGCAAAGGATACCTTCAGTTGCACAAAAAGACATCCTACAGTATGGGAGAATATATTCATAAATGACATATCCAATAAGAGGTTAAGATCCAAATTATATAAAGAGCTCATGCACCTCAACAAACAAAAAGCAAATAAGCAAATTATAAAATGGGCAGAGGATTTGAATAGACACTTCTCCAAAGAAGAAATTTAGATGGCCAACAGGCACATGAAAAGATGCTCCACATCACTAGTCATCAGGGAAATGCAAATTAAAACACAATGAGATATTACCTCACCCCAGTCAGGATGGCTGCCATCCAAAAGACAAACAACAACAAATGTTGGCAAGGATATGGAGAAAGGGGAACCCTCGTACACTGCTGGTGGGAATGTAAATTAGTACAACCAATGTGTAAAGCAGTATGGAGGTTCCTCAAAAAACTCAAAATAGAAATACCATTTGACCCAGGAATCCCACTCCTAGGAATTTACCCTAAGTATGTAGCAGCCCAGTTTGAAAAAGACATATGCACCCCTATGTTTATTGCAGCACTATTTACAATGAAATTGAAGCAACATAAGTGTCCATCAGTAGATGAATGGATAAAGAAGATGTGGTACATATACACAATGGAATATTATTCAGCCATAAGAAGAAAACAAATCCAGACATTTGCAACAACATGGATGGAGCTAGAGGGTATTATGCTCAGTGAAATAAGCCAGGCAGAGAAATACAAGTATCAAATGATTTCACTCATATGTGGAGTATAAGAACAAAGCAAAAACTGAAGGAAGAAAACAGCAGCAGACTCACAGAACCCAAGAATGGACTAACAGTTACCAAAGGGAAAGGGACTGGGGAAGATGGGTGGGAAGGGAGGGATAAGGGGGAAAAAGGGCTATTACAATTAGCGCACATAATGTAGTGGGGGTGGGGGTAGGGTGGGGGGTTATGGGGAAGGCAGTATAACACAGAGAAGACAAGTAGTGATTGTATAACATCCTTCTACGCTGATGGGCAGTTATTGCAATGGGGGTATGTTGTGGGGACTTGATAATAGGGGGAGTCTAGTAACCATAATGTTGCTCGTGCAACCAACTGTACATTAATAATAGCAAAAAAAAACTTAACTACAGCTTATCAAGAGAGCATCATCAAAGAAAGCACAGTAAGCGATGGTATATGAGAAAATAAAATGAAAATTGACAGAAATAAAGGGAGATATAAAAAAGGACTGAAGAGAATATGTTACATGAAAGTGAGGCAAAATATATTCAATATTCATGTAATTGGAATCCAAAGAAAACCAAAACAATGGTAGGAAACCAACCAAAATATATTTTTAAATGTAATTTAAGAAAACTTTCTTAAATAATAGAAAACTTGAATCTACCTCTTGAAAGGAAATTATAGCCCAGAGAACGGGTAAACTTTAACACAGAATGGTTGATATTGAGACAAAACCTGAATACAATTGTTGAATTTTAAAAATAAAAAATATTTGGGTAGAGGAAGAAATACCAAAGTAATTTTAGACAAAAGAAAATCAAGCTTATATCATACTTCCCCAAGCAATTTTCTACTAGAAGACAGTGAAGAAACACTTCCAAGGGAAGAAAGGAAAAGACTCAAGGAAAGAAAACATGAGGAAATTTTTATACCTAGTTAGGCTGTCCTTCAAATGCAAAAAAAACATTTTTTCAGACATGTCTGTAAGAACTCAAGGAACATCATTCACACAAGCCTTTCTTAAGGATACTATTAAAATATGAAATCAGCTATGATAGAAAAATAGCAGGAAAGGACAGATGGTAAGATTTTAATATGTCTAAGACACTTTAAAAGCAAACAGTTAAAATAACAAACTTAAAATGTAATGTAGTTTGAAAAAGTATAAATAGTATAAAAACCAGAATAAAAGGGTGAGAAAAAGTATAAATAGAGTATGCTCACCATTGCTTCACTTGGAATAGCTCAAAATTAAAATATCATTTAAAACTGTCAAATCACATAAATGTTAAGCATTTTCCTCTGATTGTATACCCACCTAAACTCTATTTGTTCTGCTAGATGATGGAGGACTTGCAGTTTGTTATGCAGGGCTTCATCTGTAGTACTGAGGGCACAAGTAATAAAATAGAGACAGTTTATATACCAGAAATGGCAGGGTGTGTCATTTGTTTCATATAATATACATCTTGTTGATCCTGCTATAACTTATTTCCCAATCTTACTTCTTCCCCAATGCTCTCTTCTCCTCCATCCCTAATTCTTTCTCCTTCTCTTTTATCAATCTCTCTGCCCTCTCTTTCTCTCTTTCCCTCTCTCTTTCTTTTCTACACAAACCACTGAAGACTGACACTATGCACACCAGTTCTGAGGTCAAAATATTTCAAGTTCAGTTGCACTTTTGCTATATAAATGGTTATCTAGGAAGGTAATGCAATCTTCTAAGCGGTCACAGCAACAGAAATTGGCAAATCGAAAGGGAATGTATTGAAATAACTCACAAAATCATAAGGAAGGTAAAAAACCAGGCTATGGAAGGACAAAAATCAGCTCTGGGGAATCTAGATAAAAGGAATCAATGAAGAGCCTTTGCAGATGCTGCCTTTTAGGAGAATGAGCCTTGACTTTTTGAAGTATTTTTGGTATCTCCTTAAGAGTAAAACTCCAAGAAATTGCACTGATCACATGCTATAATGCCAGAGTGTATCGACAGCTAAAATATAGTAGGCCCGACTATATTAAAATAGCCAATGTGTATTAGCTAAAATTGAAGAAAATTAACTGGAAAAAGGTAGATATAAATGATAAGTGACAAAAGCAGCCAATGTCCACTAGAAATGTCATGATCTTTGTACCTACCCTGGTAGATGAGAAGAAAGGAACCAGAACAATTCACTTAAACCTCAGGGATGTTGGAGGTGTTTCCCATCTTTCTCATGGCTCTAACTGAATTAGTAGCAGATGCCTATCAGAATCGTCTCTGGCACCTTTCTGTGGCACCTGTGCCCACTCAGTGGAAGTCTGCCTTGGAGCATTCAGGCTTTCAGTTCAAAGGGATTCTCTAAGCTTATGTAAATGTACTTAATCTTCTTAAATCAGATCTATTCTGAAGGACCACTGGCAGTTACCAAGATAGGGTCAAATCCAGAAATAGTTCACCCAAGGCCAGTAAGTTGGCAAGCTTTTTCATAAATTTCACAATTCTGTACAAAGTTTTATTTTATGATTTGATACTGTAAAGATCCCATCTGCCTTCACTTTGGCACAGTTTGAAAAGCCCTGGAAAAAATATAGGGAGTAATCACATCTTTCTCAGGTGGATTTTTATTTTTGCTATGGGGCCATGTGGAATTAAAAAAAACTTGAGGGTCACTATGTAGGCCATCTGATACTAAAGGCCTCCAGCTATTCCTTTCCATACCCACTGCAGAGGGAGGTTCCCCAAGACCTTACAACTTCAAGTCTAGGGTTCCAAACCCAAGCCTTTTAAACAGCAGCAAAACAGAGGCAGAGGAAACGCAATAACAGATACTTGTCATTTTTGTATGTTGAATTATTTTTATATTCCTAATAAGTTCATTTCAAGATAAACACATGAAGATGAAAGAGCAGGGTGGCATTTTAATCATGCTTAAGCAGGAAAGAGATAATTATTTTTTTGGCATGGAAACTTTCCACTTTTAGTAAGAGAAGAGTGAGAGAAGGTAGAATACACTGTCGGTTCCACCAGGTTCAATTAATTGTGGAAACCAAACAAAAATAGCCTCTCACGATCCCCATTGTCCTGCAGCTGTTGGCTTCGGGGTGCTTGTTGCTCCGTCCCTGTGACTGATCATCACGGCTGCCCAGCTTCCTTTCCTGATTTCCTACCAGAAGTCGTGATGTGTCACACATAGGGAGAGAGGGCAACCCTCCCAGCATTGCTTTCCAGGCCTTTCAAACACATCCGTCCTGGACAACTTGTCCTTTTCTTTAAATACCTGCATTTCTTGACCTGCCTGGACTCAGGCTATGTTTGTGAGTATGCATACTTTAGCCATTAAATTATCAATAGCTTCCTATTTTAAAGAGGTCAAAAAGCTGTGAGTTTTGAATGGAATGTGTATGCAAATCTTAGACCTAATGTATTTTCCCTTCTGAAAAATTTCAGTTTGTTTCTTGCTGCGTTGTTGAACTGTCCTAGACTACTCAAAGTGGAATGTTTTCTGAGTTTAGCAACTACTGCAAAGGCTTTCCCATATGTATATACAGTCTCATTTAGTTGAACAGCAAACTTCTAGCAACTTCTCTTCAGAACATAGAAATGAACTGCAAAGTAAAAGAAAAAGGCCACTAACATGGTTGCAAAAGCTCCATGTACTAAGACCCGAACACTTTTCACATAGGAAAGTTTTAATACTTAGAATATTACCTGGCATATATTAAACACTCCCTAAGTATTTGTGTTTATTACCAGAACTCATCAGCTATATTTACAAATCTAGCAAATTTAGTTATTATGTTTCTCAAAAAAAGAAAAAGATTACCAAGAGGTGTTTTGAATGATGGCAAAAGATAACAAAATGAGAATTTGTGAAAATCTAAACCTAACATCCAACTATAATAATGAGACAAAGAATACAATTGCAGTAGTTGGCCTATTTAACCTACCAAAGGATGTAAAATACATTAGACCATCCTTTAAGAGACATAACACTAATGACCATAGCATCTCCCTTATGTCATCAAGGAAAAATCCAGTTAGGTTTCACCTGTTCCACGTAACACAAGGAATATAAAAACCATTAAAGTTTAAAGGGGGTGGACTGAAGCACTAAACAGGATTTTCATCAACCATCTTAGAAAATATACTTAAATAGGGCAGCTCATTCATCAGTGATTTTAGTTCTCACGGAGACCTTGCTGAATGCATTGATGCTGTCAGATTCCATCACAGAGTCTAATACTTTCTGTAACCATGGCTTAAAGACAGAGGTGGACTCCAGCACAGCCCTCTCCCCAGGCCAGACCACCTCTGGCTCCCTTCAGAAAACAGCTGCTTAGTGGTCAGGAAGCCTCCACTTTGCCTTCCAAGAGAATGCAGCTTCTTTGTTCAGAATGAGTCATGGAAGCTATTTGCAACTCGCCTAAATGGTGTATATGTTAGCATTGGCTCCCCACACTCAGAGAAAAGCACCAAGGTTCGAATTTATGATTCAAAGAATCCATTAGTTAGGCCTCCTGCTCATTTGTGTTTGCTATGGGCTCTGTCCAGGTCACCACATTTTTTCCTCCTCCATCATCATCAAAACCACTGAGACCACATTGCACCTCACACTCACAGACCAGCAGCATTATAGCATGGCCAGTTCCTTTACTCCCACGCCTTTGTTCCCAATGTGGCCTCTCCCTAACAGGTCTCTTTCCCCCTCCCATCACCCCAGCTAGAAATACCAGCACATTTCCCCCAAGCTCAGTAGTTCTTAAATTTGGGGCAATTTTGGCCCCCAGGGACATTTGACAATGTCTTAAGAGATTTCTAATTGTCATAACCTAGAGAAAGGTAACACTGTCATGTAGTGGACAAAAGCCAGGAGTGCTGCTAAATATCTTATACACTCTACTCCCCCACAGCAAAGAATTCCCCAGCCCAAAGTGTCAATACTGTCAGGGGATACCCTAAAATTTCACTGACTGGTCCTCATTCTGCAAGTCTCAGTTCAAATCTTACCTCCCCTGGAAATTTCCTTTCCCTGTACTCCTCACTGTCTGAGCCAGGCTAGCTCTGCCTACTCTCTCCCCTTGTAGTCTTTGATACAGTTTGCTTTCTTCGAGATTTCTAGACTGCAGCAAAATCGCCCTTGTCTGTTATGTCCCTTGCCCCAAGCGACTGGAAGTCCTGCTGAACAGATGGAGTGCCTTTTTCATCCACGTATGATAAGCACTCGGGCTACTGCCTGGCTTACTGTAAGTTTTTTTTTAATATTTGAATGACTGAATGAAAATTAAGGGCCTTGTTTTAAACTTTATGCCTTTGCCTTTCTGCTAATTATCTGGCAGCATTAGAGACATCTTGCTGATCCTCTTAAGGATCTTTAAATATACAGTAAGTGGTTCTCATCTTCTCACATTTCATTGTGTCTGTGTTCTAGGGCGTCTCAGAAGTAATAGCATCTTTTTTGATAAACTGTGGATGGTGATAACAGCATATTTAATAACAGTGAACTCATATTTCATTGATAATAATCTACTACTTTGGAATTATCTTCTATTTAAGAGGACAGTTACTGATGTCAGACTGGGTTCAAGTCTGGAATCTGCCACCTACCACCTGAGTGACCTTGAGCAAATTACTTAAACTTTCTGTGCCCCAGTTTTCTGTCTTAAACATGGAGATTATCATACAAAATCCATATATTTGTTATGAGGATTAACTGATTTAATATTTGTAAAATGCTTAGGAGAGCACCTAGTAGTGCTCTAGAAGTGGTTGTTAAACAGGGGTGGAAGGACACCATATAGGCCCCCGAGGGCTTGCCGTGAACGCATCGCGCCAAGTAAATACATCTTGATCCAACATATTACTGTTTGATTGCATATCTGAAGATAAACAGATGGGATCATGTTAAAAGATAAGAATATTCATGATCTGCCCACTGTATGTCTTGGTCAGACCAAAATAACTCCAAAACTCATCAAGTTTTTTTGCAGGCCGATGATGGAGTATGTTATAATCTTGGTTACACAAAACCACCAATCATCTATGGTTACCACTGATGCTGCATTCTAATTTTTCTGCTTCAAACAGTGGCATTTTAATCATTCTGCCCATAGCAACTAATGTCCTTTAAATCAGCATTAAAAATTCATTCTTTTGGTTTATCCTTCCTGAATCAAGCTAATTAACTATCAGCTGAGAGCCGTTTAAATTTTAACCTGAATATGTTAAATTTTCTAATGTATAAAGCCTCATTTAGGCAAACTAAAAACCCAAAAAGGAGTGAATTAATGTTAATTAAATGGTACAGCATGGAACAAATGCCAGGTCAGTCTTTGGAGTGTGCTTGGAAAGCCATTAATGGGACTAAGTTGGCCTTTGTAGCACATAGCTTTGCATAAAAGCCTTTTTTATGGTCTCTTTGTAAAGAAAGGGAAAAGGAAGTCGGAGATAAGATGACAAGCAGCACTGAAGACAGATGGCATATATCTGTACATTACATGTCATATTACATATTCTCTGTAATAAGAAACCAAATAATCAAATCAACCCCTAAAACTTTTTAAACACCTTTCTAAAATTTCCCTTTTGTATTTTTAGTTAGCAAATTTTTTTCTGAATGTTTTCTCCATACAAGGTTTTATTGGACATTGAGAGAAATGCAAAGATAAGAGGATGATGCCCCAAAGATCTCACGTACAGAGCAGCACCACCCAATAGATTAACGTGTGTGTCCATTTCATCTGTGATGATGAAAATGGTCCCTGTCTGCACCACTCAATACAGTTGCTACATGTAGATACTCAACACCGGAAGTATGGTTCATTTGACTGAGGAACTGAATCTTCAATTTTACATAATTTAAATTTAAATATAAATAGCCCTATGTGGCTATTATATTAGAGCTCTCTCTCAGGTCTAGATGGTAAGAGATACAGCATACTGTTTATTTTTATTACTTAAAGATGTCCAAAGTTTGTCATTCAATGCTTCTCCCAGTACATACAATTCTACTGTTGTATGTCTATCTCTCCCTCTCACACACACATAGGTGCATGCCTATACTCAGGCACCCGTGTATGTACTCACACACTCAATTCTTTGTTTTCTATTCAGTGTAACATTCATCGACTTAAACTGATTTTCTTCAGGACTGCGATGATCCACTTGGATAGATGAAGCACATAAAAGTTTCCAGAATGAGAAGAAAACAACTGCATACTAAATGCTACTTTATATAATAAGAAAATGAAAAAACAATACTTATATCCAAACTAGAGGAAAGTAAACTGAAAGAAGAGTTTGGGGGATACAAATGGTTTTCAACAGAAACCTGTACAGTTCCCAAAAGGGAATGTCAGAATCTAGGAATGAGTAGGAGAGAGGCTATGAGATTTTTATGCTGAACTCATTGATGCCTAGGTTTACCAACTTTAAGAAATACTACTCTAACTTAGAAGCAAAACACAATACTACTAAAATTCTGAAGGGTCTTTTCACAACATAAGCTAACATGCACATAACCATGATCTCAACTGACATCAGACACTCACTGAGTGTTCTGGGGACCAACACCACAGGGTTCTCTGCACAGTTTCTGACACAATAACTAGTTGTGAATATTGGACAATATGACTTGGCTTTTACCTTACTGTTCTTAAATGAAAACAAAAGTGTTAGGAATATAATTGCAAATTATTCATAGTTTAACAAACTACTATGAGTAAACAAAATACATTCAAAGTACAAAAGCAATGAAACTTATTATTCAAGACAAACAAGAATTATTTGTTCAAATTCAAATCTGTAATTCAATACGAGTATTTTACAACTAAGGGCAATCCCATGAGATTTGGTAAATTTACTTTTTTTTTTCATGTTATTTTATGTTCATCAAAGATGGATTTCAGATTCAATCATCTTCTGTGGGGACCCATTAATTTACGTTCCCTTATCCAGCCCAGCTTTTTGTGCCTGACTTGAACAATACCAACATTGCCACCTATAGGTCAAAATGATTTTTTGGTTTATTTCTCAAGACAAAGATGAGGAAGAACTAAAAACGATTGGAGAGCAGGCCATTCTGGACAGTTGCGTTTGACAGCTTCTTAGAATCCTTGCTTTTACCCACTTCTTTCCTTTTTCTTTAAGAATTTTGGATGGAAAACACTTTCAAGGATAACTATGTAAGTCCTTAACTTCTCAGTTGCTGTACAGAAAATAATATCTTTTGATGACTCAAAAGGACCATCATCAGTCTGAATTAATGTGCTAGCTTTCTTGGCCCCGTGCAAAGTCATCCCAGACTGCTGCACTCTGAGTATTTCACTTGGTAGAACTCGTTGGTGCATAGGTTTACCAACTTTAATACCAAATTTAATCACTCTCTGGACCCTCCGCTCACTTTTCATTGCTTGACAGTATGTATTCCTCTTGACATTTCCCATTCTTTCACATGTTGCTTCCAGTTTATATAATTAGAAAACCAAACAATTACCCTAGTTAGAGTTGTTTGCAAAATAAGGGTAATTTGGAAGTGAGTTTGTGACTAAAGAATTCATTATGTTATTTTAGGGATTCTGTGACTCTGATTTCTTTTCTCAGACAAATTCCTGTGACTTGCTTCCCGATGCACAGCTGTATCCTTAACAGGTGAGAATACTGACGAAGAGCTCTGGATAGGTGATGCATTAATGACCTATTATTTCTAAGATTTCTCCCATTATTTAACTTTATTTTAATTTTCATGTGTGATA
This sequence comes from Phataginus tricuspis, assembly GCA_029783875.1. Lineage (NCBI taxonomy): Eukaryota > Metazoa > Chordata > Mammalia > Pholidota > Manidae > Phataginus > Phataginus tricuspis. The sequence goes on along the minus strand of JAQQAC010002594.1, from coordinate 8,032,201 downwards.
ATTCTTTGTACCTGAAATAAGGTGTAAATTTTTAGTAAAAAGTTTTTCTAATATTAAAAATATTTGAAAATCTGTATCTTCAGTAAGCCTTCCAACTGCAATTTTAGTATCATGGAAGTTACTGAAACATATTTTTTGCTAAATTAGCAGAATGTTTTATTCTTAGCAAGAGTTAATGAACTTTAAACAACCTGGTGGCACACAGAATATTATTTACTAATTTTTAACTTACTGCATTCATGGATAAGTTGCATGTTGTTATCTGGCAATCTTTTAAAAATTAAATTAACCCAAACTTTTAACTTAGAAGTACCATATTCAGGTGGTTTGTGTAAAGCCTTAGACAGTATTTAAGCACCTTAGAAAAATTTTTAAGTAGATTTTGTAGTCTATCTTCCCCTAAAGACTTTAATGTTTATCAATAACATTCTAATTTATAACTTCTCTGGACTCCCTGCTCCAGCTGGGACACCCCTCATCCTCATCTGGAGGAGTTTTTAAATTATCTCTATCAAATATTTGTTTTTTTTAATTATTTTTAAAATAACTATCAGATGAACAATTCATAAATAAAGAGATGTTAGATAAATTGGAGAGAATTTATTTAGCTCAGAAAATATACTAGTCCATCTTAAAAACAACACCACTGGACAAAAGTGTTTCTCTAGATAAGAAAAAAATTCCAGTTGTAATAACAATTTTGGAAACATCTCATATTATATAACGTTTTATAAAGTATTCACTATTCACTTCATAGTATCAAGTAATAACCCCACAATGAAGAAATATATACCACTTTGACCCAAAATTTCACAAATTGATTGTATATTGGCATCCTTTCCTCTCTACTCCAATGCCTTTTAATGTCCTACTGAACCACTATATCTGGTCATACATTCTTGTTGCCACTAACTTCTCACAGACAATTGCTTCTCCCCTCTTTCCAGGCCATGATAGATTGGCACTTCTTTACAACATTTCAACTTTGACATTACCAAATCACCTGCATTTGTCCAGTAAATACAGCAATGGTGATCTGTGTCTCTTCTGAACAGACTTTAAGGGCCACTGTGCATTTTTCCATTTTTCCCTTTCCCTGTAAAAAGAAACTAAAAGTCTGCATCAGGGTGGAGTCTGGGTCAGCCGGGGTCAGGGAATGACTATGATGAGCAGAATTCACTGCTACCTACAAGAGGTGAAGCATGAGGAAGAAATAAACTTTTGTTGGGTTTTAAGCCCCTGAGATCTGGGAGTTATTTGTTATTGCAGCATAATTTAGCATATTCTGAATGATACACTGTACTACATAGCAAAAAAACTTAAAAGTATCAAATGATTTATAAGTTTCTCAACAGGAATCATAGCTCCAGAAACAAAATGTCATGGGGATCTGTAGCAGCTTTGCTTCTTTAAAAATCTTAGCCATCTTAGTGAAGAAAAGGTGGATACCTTAAGAAGATGTGCTTGGTAAAATTAAGATTGAGACAGAAGACCTCAGTTTATAGTTGGACTAAAGCTCTGAAACTCCTGCAGGCATACCATCTAAACAACAGGGTTTAGTAATTATCTACTCTATTGGCTTACTTTCTCATCAGCATTTCTTTCTCCAAATCATCCCCACCATAACTATTTCATATTGTTCTTGCTATTCTCACAGGATTAAAAGTTCCTACATTAAAAGTTAGTCTGTGAAGAAGCTGACTTGTTACTGCTTTTCCTGAAACTAGCTCTTCCAATTTGCTTTCTGGACATTAATGAAAAGACTGAATTTTTCAAAAAATGGTGGGGTTTTTTTTGGTGTTCTAGTCCCAAATGGGAGTACAAATTTCTCTATTGAGTAACCTAGAAGTAAGTGCACTTTTTTACTTACAGACTGCAGAAGGGACAATTGATACTATGTGTGAAAATATAAAACAGCTATTCTTTCCTGCCAGGAGTCAGAGTTCTAAATTAAGGAAACTTCACAACATCAGTTTACAGCTATATTTTGTACTGGCCTTTTCCAAAACGATAATAACAGAAAACTCAACATGAAATAATCTCTCAGCTGCCAGAACAACATTTCTGTGGATTCTCCAAGCCACTGTAGTCTTCAATCCCTATATATATATATATACATATTTTTTTTTCTTTTTTGTCTCAGAACCCTGGAAACACTGAACCAATGACATAGTTCAAAAACAATAAAAAGAATAAGAGCTTATTTTCTGCTAAAGCAGTAAAGTATTCCCTCAGTTTGTTCAGTCTTGTAGAAAAATGAATTCTCTCCATCTTCTAGAATTTGCTCATTCCTTCATTTAACAATCACTGAGTTGTGAGTGTCCACTATGGGTTAGTTGTTCGGCATACAAAGAAAGCAGTCAACACATCTTCTCTGCTTTTAAAATGTTTCAAAATCCTGAAGTGCACTTTCCAATGCAGTAACCATTAGCATGTCACTACTTAAATTACATAAATTAAAATTGAACATTTAATTCTTCAGTCACACTACACCTATTCTAAGTGTTCAATATCCACATGCAGCTAGTAGCTATGACATCTGACACTGCAGATGTAAGACATTTCTATAATGACACAAAGTTCTATTGGACAGACAGATATAGAACATTAACATCATCACAGATAGTTTAGACTCAGATAATAAAACTGGCATGTTTGTAAACAATAATAAAGTAATGACAATCTTAAGTAAGGAGTGTGTAGTAATACATAACTTTTCTTGGGGAAATTAGAGGAATGCTCAGAAGATTAAGTAGAAGATGGTCAGGTCCAAAGAAAGTCATCTGGGAGATTCAAGATGGCAGCGTGAGAGGTGACATGGAGCACTCCTCCCAAGACCACAGATAGTGCAAAAATATAGTGAATTAATACAAATAACCTTAAAACAGCAAGAAGAAAGCAGCCTGAACCAGACTGCATACAGACCTCACAAACAGAGCAGACCTCAGGAAACAAGGTAACGTTCGAAAGCCTTAATCTGGAGGGACCCACGCCCTTCCCCCACTCCAACTCACTGGCGGAAGGAAGAGAAACAGAGTGGGGAGGGGGTGGAAGCCTGGGAATGCTGAACACCTAGCCCTGGAGATCTGCTTTGTGAGCAGAAACCTATAGTGTGTGGTGTCCTGGACTTGGGGAGCTCGGACAGGTGGAGGGCCTGGGAGACTGACATTCTGGTGGTTGGTGGAAGACGGGATCCACACTCAGCCGTTCTGTGTCAGAGGAAGGGCGGGTGGTCTGAGAGGCTTCCTAGCAGTGAGAGGGCTGCTGAAGGGGCGGGGTTTGCACGGAGCTTGCTGTGCAGGAGAAGGGATAGGGGGACAAGGTTCTCTGGGCGTGCTCCGCCCAGCTGTTGGGAACTTTGAGGAGCTTCAGGTGATCCATCCTCTGTCTGCCTACTCAGCTCTGAAGCCCCCCACTGTGACACACAGCCTGCCAAGCCTTCTTATTGGCTTGCAGGCATCTGCTCACAAACCAGCAGTCACTGTGCTGGCGTCAGGCCAGCCAGAGGGAGGCCCCACCTACAACAGCTATAGACGCAGAGCATACAGGCTTACACGTGTGCAGTTGGCCCACTGGCTCTGATACTGGAGACAGGCAGGGCAGACGAAGCAGGAAACAGATATTTCCTCCCCCAACCACAGCTCGGCTCCCCTATGACCCACAACCTCACTCTAGGGGTTGAGCAGCTCCAGAGACTGTAGTTTCTGCGCACTAGTGGGCACCACACAGAAATATGAAACGACAAAAGAACATAGTTCATTCCAAAATCTCACAAACCCCAGAAAAAGGGCAAAATGAAACTTCCTGAAAGAGAATTCAAAATAAAAATCATAAAAAATGCTTATGGAGGTACAGAAAAATATTCAAGAACACAGGAACTAATTTAAGTCGGAGATTCAATCATTAAAAAATTGCATATCTGAAATGAAACATACAATGGATGGATTTAAATGCAGATTAGATGTAGTAGAAGAGACTGTAAATGGAATAGAAACTAGAGAAGAGGAATACAAAGAAGCTGAGGCACAGAGAGAAAAAAGAATCTCTAAGAATGAAAGAATATTGAGAGAACTGTGTGACCAATCTAAGAGGAATGATATTCACATTACAGGAGTACCATAAGAGGAAGAAGAGAGACAAAAAGGGATAGAAAGTGTTATTGAGGAGATAATTACTGAAGACTTCCCCGATCAGGGGAAGGAGATAGTCTCTCAAGCCATGGAAGGACACAGATCTCCCAACACAAGCGACCCAAGGAAGACAACATCAAGACATATAATAATTAAAATGGCAAAGATCAAGGATAAAGACAGACTTTTAAAAGCAGCTAGAGAGAGAAAAAAGATCACATACAAAGGAAAACCCATCAGCTATCATCAGACTTCTCAACAGAAACCTTACATGCCAGAAGGGAGTGGCAGATATATATAATGCAATGAAGCAGAAGGGCCTTGAACCAAGAATAGTGTATCCGGCAAGATTATCATTTAAATTTGAAGGAGGGATGAAACAATTTTCAGATAAGCAAAAGCTAAGAGAATTTATTTCCCACAAACCACCTCTACAGTGCATTTTTGAGGGACTCCTATAGATGGAAGTATTCCTAAGGCTAAATAGATGTCACCCAAGGGCTAGACAAAGAGTACAGAACATGATTAATAACATACAAAGAGTGGAGGAGGAAGAAAAAGGAGGAAAAATAAAAGAAAGAAAAAAGAACCATTGGGTTGAGTTTGTAAAGGTATAAAAAATAAGTTAAATTAGACTGTTAGATAGTAAGGGAATTGACCTTGAACCTTTGGTAACCACAAATTTAAGCCTGCAATGGCAGTAAGTACATACCTATCGATAATCACCCTAAATGTAAATGGTTTAAATGCACCAATCAAAAGACATAAAGTCACTGAATGGACAAAAAACAAGACCCATGTAAATGCTGCCTACAAGAGACTCACTTCAAACCCAAAAACATACACAGACTGAAAATAAAGGGATGGAAAAACATATTTCATGCGATTAATAATGAGAAAAAAGCAGGAGTTGCAGTACTTGTATCAGACAAAATAGACTTCAAAACAAAGAAAGTCACAAGAGACAAAGAAGGACATTACCGAATGATAAACGGGTCAGTCCAACAAGAGAGTATAACTATTATAAATATCTATGCACCCAACACAGTATCACCTACATATGTGAACCAAATACTAACAGAATTAAAGGGGGAAATAGAATGCAATGCATTCATTTTAGGAGACTTCAACACACCACTCACTCCAAAGGACAGATCAACCAGACACAAAATAAGTAAAGAGACAGAGGCAATGAACAACATATTAGAACAGATGGACCTAAAAGACATCTACAGAACACTCCATCCAAAAGCAACAGGATACACATTCTTCTCAAGTGCACATGGAACATTTTCAATAACAGATCATATACTAGGCCACAAAAAGAGCCTCAGTAAATTAAAAAAGATTGAAATTGTACCAACCAGCTTCTCAGATCACAAAGATATGAAACTAGAAATAAATTACCCAAAGAAAATGAAAAAGCCCACACACACATGGAAGCTTAATAACATGCTCCTAAATAATCAATGGATCAATGACCAAATAAAAACAGAGATCAAGCAATATATGGAGACTAATGACAACAATAATTCAACACCACAAAATCTGTGGGATGCAGTGAAGGCTGTGCTAAGAGGGAAATATATTGCAATACAAGCCTACCTCAGGAAAGAAGAACAATCCCCAAACAACAGTCTAAACTCACAGTTAATGAAACTAGCAAAGGAAGAACAAATGAGGCCCAAATTCACTAGAAAGAGGAACATAACAAAGATTAAAGCAGAAATAAATTAACTTGAGAAGAATAAAACAATAGAAAGAATCAATGAAAGCAGGAGCTGGTTATTTGAGAAAAAAATACATAAACCCTTAAGCAGATTTATCAAGAAAAAATGTCTACCCACATAAACAGAATCAGAAATGAGAAAGGAAAAATCACTACAGACACCACAGAAATACAAGGAATTATGAGAGACTACTATGAAAAATTATATGGTAACAAACTGGATAACTTAGAAGAAACAGACAACTTTCTAGAAAAACACAACCTTCCAAGGCTGACGCAGGAAAAAACAGAAAATATGAATAGACCAATTACGAGCAAAGATACTGAATTGGTAAGCAAAAAACTACCTAAGAAAAAAATACCTGGACCAGATGGTTTCACTGTTGAATTTTATCAAACATTTAGTGAAGACCTAATACCCATCCTCCTTAAAGTTCTCCAAAAAGCAGAAGAGGAAGGAATACTCCCAATATCTTTCTACAAGACCAACATCACTCTAACACCAAAACCAGGCAAAGACACCACAAAAAAAGAAAATTACAGGCCAATGTCCCTGATGAACATAGATGCAAAATACTCAATAAAATATTAGGAAACAGAATTCAAAAATACATCAAAAGATCATTCACCATGATCAAGTGGGATTTATTCCAGGGATGCAAGGATGGTACATTAAAAAATCCATCAACATCATTCACGACATCAATAAAAAGAAGGACAAAAACCACATGACCATCTTCATAGATGCTGAAAAAGCATTCAACAAAATTCAACATCCATTCATGAGAAAAACTCGCAACAAAATGTGTATAGAGGGCAAGTACCTCAACATAATAAAGGCTATATATGACAAACCCACAGCCAACATTATACTTACCAGTGAGAAGCTGAAAGCTTTTACTTCAAGATTGGGAACAAGAAAAGGATGCCTACTCTCCCCACTTTTATGCAACATAATTCTGGAGGTCCTAGCCATGGCAATCAGACCACACTAAGAAATAAAAGGCATCCAGATTGGTAAGGAAGAAGTCAAACTGTCCTGTTTGCAGATGACACGGTATTGTACATAAAAAATCCTAAGGAACTCACTCCAAAACTACTAGATTTAATATCTGAATTCAACAAAGTGAAGGGATACAAAATTAATACACAGAAATCTGTTGCATTCCTATACACTAACAATGAACTAGCAGAAAGAGAAATCAGGAAAACAATTCCATTTACAATCACATCAAAAAGAATGAAATACCTAGGAATAAACCTAACCAAGGAAGTGAAAGACCTATACCCTGAAAACTACAAGACGCTCTTAAGAGAAATTAAAGAGGACACTAATAAATGGAAATTCATCCAATGCTCTTGACTAGGAAGAATTAATACTGTCAAAATGGCTATACTGTGTAAAGCAATCTACAGATCCAATGCAATCCCTATCAATATACCAAGAGCATTCTTCAATGAACTAGAGCAAATAGCTCTAAAATTCATATGGAACTACAAAAGACCCCAAATAGCCAGAGATATCCTGAGAAGGAAGAATAAAGCAGGGGGAATTATGCTCCCTGACTTCAAGCTCTACTGCCAAGCCACAGTAATCAAGACAATTTGGTACTGGTACAAGAACAGACCCATAGACCAATGGAACAGACTAGAGAGCCCAGATATAAACCTAAGCATATATGGTCAATTAATATACTATAAAGGAGCCATGGATATACAATGGGGAAATGACAGCATCTTCAATAGCTGGTGTTGGCAAAATTGGACAGCTACATGTAAGAGAATGAAGCTGGATTACTCTCTAAGCCCATACACAAAAGCAAATTCAAAATGGATCAAGACCTGAATGTAACTCATGAAATGATAGAACTTTTAGAAAAAAATATAGGCAAAAATCTCTTGGACATAAACATGAGCAACTTCTTCATGAACATATCTCCCCAGGCAAGGGAAACAAAAGCAAAAATGAACAAGTGGGACTATATCAAGCTGAAAAGCTTCTGTACAGCAAAGGACACCATCAGTAGAACAAAAAGACATCCTACAGTATGGGAGAATATATTGATAAATGACATATTTGATAAGGGGTTGACATCTAAATTATATAAAGAACTCATGCACCTCAACAAACAAAAAGCAAATAATCCAATCAAAAAATGGGCAGCGGATCTGAACAGATGCTTTTCCAAAGAAGAAATTCAGATGGCCAACAGGCACATGAAAAGATGCTCCACATCGCTAATCATCAGAGAAATGCAAATTAAAACCACAGTGAGATATCACCTCACACCAGTTAGGGTGGCCAAAATCCAAAAGACAAACAACAATAAATGTTGGTGAGGATGTGGAGAAAGGGGAACACTCCTACATTGCTGGTGGGAATGTAAATTAGTTCATCCATCGTGGAAAGCAGTATGGAGGTTCCTCAAAAAACTCAAAATAGAAATACCATTTGACACAGGAATTCCACTCCTAGGAATTTACCCTAAGAATGAAGCAGCGCAGTTTGAAAAAGACATATGCACCCCTATGTTTATCATAGCACTATTTACAATAGCCAAGACATGGAAGCAATCTAAGTGTCCATCAGTAGATGAATGGATAAAGAAGAGGTGGTACATATACATAATGGAATATTATTCAGCCATAAGAAGAAAACAAATCCTACCATTTGCAACAACATGGATGGAGCTAGAGGGTATTATGCTCAGTGAAATAAGCCAGGTGAAGAAAGACAAGTATCAAATGATTTCACTCATCTGTGGAGTACAAGAACAAAGCAAAAACTGAAGGAATAAAACAGCAGCAGATTCACAGAACCCAAGAATGGACTAACAGTTACCAAACGGAAAGTGACTGGGGAGGATGGGTGGGAAGGGAGGGAAAAGGCGAATAAGGGGCATTACGATTAGCACATGTAATGCAGGGGTGTGGGGGGGCATGGTGAAGGCAGTATTTCTAGAGAAGACAAGTAATGATTCTATAGCATGTTACTATGCTGATGGACAGTGACTGTAGTGGGTATGTGGGGGGGGGGACTTGATAATAGGGCATCTAGTAACCATAATGTTGTTCAAGTGATTGTACATTAATGATACCAAAAAAATAATAAATAAATAAATAAATAAATAAAGTCATATCGGATAGAAATGCCAGCATGTGTCAAAGCTCAGGTGTTTGATGTAATATGTATTTTGGATGTAGGAGAGAACACAGTATGGCTAGAATGGCATGTGGATTCAAGTAGATGGTATGATATGATGCTGTAAGTTTAATAAAGGGTCAGATCCTGGAGGGTTTTGTGTGCCATATTAAAAGTTATCAACATGAATCTCAAGGAAAGTAAAAAATAAAATTTTAGCCGAGGTATACCATGGTTACATACTGTTTAGAAATATAATTCAAAATCTACTAAAGTTGGATTAGTAAACTTAAGCAAACTTCTGATTCAAATATTGGGAATGATAGAAAGGAGAAGATCAAACAAAACCAAAGCAAAATATTGGATTTTAGAAGAATATACACAATCTGTGATTCAAATTTTTAGAAAAAGGAAAAGAAAAAAGATTGGACTGCCCGGTGGAGCCAGTGGCCTATGAGGCTTCATATTAAAAGTGCTCCAAGTCAGATGAGGATCACACCTAGACTTATTTGAAACCAGGACCAGTAAAATAATCAAGTCACTTCTTGCATTCATGAGTACATTCGGAATAACTCTACTATGCAGGAAATAAATAGTCAGTACAAATGGAGTAATATCTTTGAATTTCTGGAAAAGTGTAACCATCAACCCAGAACTACAAACCCAGTTATACTCTCATTTAAAAATCAAGGCAATACAACTCAGCAGTTTATCACTTGGGTCATGGGCAGATGAAAAATGCAGCTACTTGCAAGAATTAATGTGTCTTACTGAACAAACTGAATATTAACACTTTGAATACACTTACAACCCTGAGTTCTTCCCAAAGCTATGCCCATCTCTAAAAAAATCAAGAATAATAAAGATATTTTAGATATTAAATAAGACACTAAATTAGATATAAAGATATTTTAGATATTAAAACAAATGAAGAGACTTTACCACCCACAGTCTCTTGTTAAAAATTAATTAAGGGATATACTTAAGCAAAGAGAAAAGTTGAACCCAGAGGGAAATCATGAGCTACAAGAAACAATTATGTCCACAGAAATTTTAAAATAAGTTAGGTTTAATTAACTATTAACTGGAAAATAATGAACTATAAAAAAGCTGTAAAACCTATTTTACTAACTATAAAAATATCCAATATTTCATGTTAAGAATAAAATAAAGGACTTCCAGTTTGCAGGCTAGCATGTAAAGAGCTTGGAAGTCATCGCACCATCCTAACAACATGTAAAAAGTTGAACAATCTGAAAATAAACAGGCCTTCTTAGATCCAACAGAAAATTGAAGTCACAATGCAAGTCACTGCCCCCAAAATTGGAAAGACAGAGGATCACAACTTATTGTTGCAGAAACCCACTAGCAACAACCCACACCACAGCCAGTGTTGTTATAGAAAGACCTACCCTATAGATTGAGAATTCTACCAAACTTTTGAGAGAGAAATTATACGAATTCTCTGCAATCTCTTTCAGTACATAGAAGCAGAGGGAATGTTTGCTAACTTACTCTATGAGGCCAGTATTACCCTATACCAAAACCAAATAGATTTCAAGAACAGAAAACTATAGATCAATACCTTTCATGAACATTGATGCAAAAATCTTCAACAAAATATTATCAAACTAAATCCTACAAAGAGTGACATGCAGTGACAAAATAGGACTTATTTCAAATATGCAACAATTGGAATATGGTTCAACATTTAAAAATCAATAACTGTAATTCTTCACATCAACAGACTAAAGAAGAAAAATCCCATGATCATATCAACTGATTCAGAAAAAGCATCTGAAAAAAATCCAGCATTCATTTATGATTAAAAAAAGAAAATCCTCAGCAAGCTAGGAATAGAAGGGAACTTCCTCAACTTGGTAAAGAAAAATCTAAAAATATCCTATAGTTAACATCATATATACTATTGAAAAACTAGAAGCTTTCTCACTAAGATCAGGTACAAAGGCCAGGATGTCCCCATTCTCACCACTCTGTTTCTCCATTATATTGGAAGTCCTAGATAATGCTATAAGACAAGGAAAGGAAATAAAAAGTATACATACTGGGAAGGAAGAAATAAAGGTATCTTTGTTCATAGATGAAATGATCTTCTATGTGGAAAATATTAAAAAAACAGCAACAACAAAAAAAAATTCCTAGAATAAATAAGTGATTATAGCAAGATTGTAGGATATAAGATTAATATACAAAAAGAAAAACAAACTGTGTTCCCATATGCCAGCAACTTGAAATTAAAAACACAATAGCACATACATTAGCACTCAAAAAATTAAATATTTAGGTACAAATCTAACAATACAAAAAGATCTATATGAGGAAAACTACAAAACTCTGATAAAAGAAATAAAAGAGCTAAGTAAACTGAAGATTCCATGCTCAGATATAGAAAGACTCAATATTGTCAAGACATCAGTTCTTCCAGACTTTACTATAGATGCAATGCAATTTCAATTAAAAAAAATCCCAGCAAGTCATTTTATGGATATCAACAAATTCTAAAATTATATGGAGAGCCAAAATACCCCAAATAGCCAACACAATATTAAAGAACAAAACTAGAGGAGTAACACTACCTGACTTCAAGACTTACTATAGAGCTGTAGTAACCAATAGTGTGGTATGGATGACAGAACAGATAAATAGATCAATGAAACAGAATAGAGAGCCCAAGTAGAAATGCACAAATATGATCAACTGATTACTGACAAAGGTGTAAAGACAACATAATGGAGAAAAATAACTTTTTCAACAAATGCTGGTGAAAAAACTGGACATCCATATGCAAAAGCATGAATACAGGCACAGTCATTACATCTTTCATAAAAATTAACTCAAGAGGGAAGATGGCAGCATGAGCAGGACAGCAGAAATCTCCTCCCAAAACCATAAATAATTGTAAAAATACAACAAGTACAACTATTCCTAAAAGAGAGACCAGAAGATACAGTACAACAGCCAGGCTACAGCTACATCTGCGAGAACTCAGCGCCTCATGAAGCGGGTAAGATGCAAAGCCACGACTCGGCAGGACCCGAGCACTCCCCCACCCCAGCTCACCAACGGGAGGAAAAAAATCAGAGTGGGGAGGGAGTGGAAGCACAGGACTGCTAAATAACCAGCCCTGGTGATCTGCATCGGGAGCAAAGACACACATCGCATGGTATACTGGAGATTAGGGAAATGGAAGGGCAGGATCTGAGATGGGGACTGCGAGCGGGTCCCACAGCCGGCTCCCCTGGGACAAAAGAAAAGCGGGTGCTTTTTTAAAAGTCTTAAAGAGACAAGGACCCAATAGCAGAACAAAATCATCCCAGCGCACTCAGCCCAGCAGTCTGGGAATCTTGAGGAATTTCGGGGCCCCTATAGGCTGCTGGGTAAAACAGCCCCGCCGAAGCCCCTCATGGAGATAAGCAGGCTGCCATTCATTTCCCCCGGCAAGCACCACAAACTGTCTGGCGGATCTGCCACAGCTGCGGATCAGCGGGAGAGCAGCCCCGCCCACAGCAACCACACAGAATCTCCTCCCGGTGGGCCGCAGTTAATTGAGAAAGGCTGCAGAAGCCAGAGCAAGGGCTGGAAGGCACCAAGCAGTGCAGAATGCACCCAGCATGGCTGAAAACCCCCGCAGAGCTCTAGGTTTGCCTGAGGGCAACCCCGCACACAACAGCTCAGGGGATGATCCCAGAGACTGCCCCCCGGTGTGTGGGTAACCAGCACAGGCTACAGAGAAGGGCAAGGAGAACAAAAAGCAGGAAGGGACTTTGTTCTCCCAGCTGACACACGTGGCACCTTCTTGCATCCACTTCAGTTGCCATGAAAAGACTGAAGAATATGGTCCAGTCAAGGATCACCCAGACAACCCCAGAGAGAGGGCCTGGTGGGATAGATTTAAACAATCTTCCATAAAAAGAATTCAGAATAAAAGTCATGCACCTACAGAGAAATATGCAAGAGCTAAGGGAGGAAGTCAGGAGAGACATTACAGAAATTAAACAATTGATTGATAGACCCAAGAGCCGACAGGACAAGGTGCAAGAGACTGTTAATGGAATAGAAATCAGAGAACAGGAGTACAGAGAAGCTGAGGCAGAGAGAGATAAAAGGATCTCTAGGAATGAAAGAATATTAAGAGAACTGTGTGACCAATCCAAATGGAACAATATTCACATTATAGGAGTACCAGAAGAAGAAGAGAGAGAAAAAGGGATAGAAAATGTCTTTGAAGACATAATTGAGGAAAAATTCCCCAAGCTGGGAAAGGAAATAGTTTCTCAGACCATGGAAGCCAAGAGATCTCCCAACACAAGGGACCCAAGGAAGACAACACCAAGATATATAATAATTAAAATGGCAAAAATCAAAGACAAGGACAGAGTATTAAAGGCAGCCAGAGAGAGAAAAAAGATCACCTACAAAGGAAAACCCATCAGACTATAATCAGACTTACAGAAAGCTTACAGGCCAGAAGAGAATGGGATGATATACTTAACGCAATGAAACAGAAGGGCCTTGAACAAAGAATACTGTATGCAGCATGATTATCATTTAAATTGGAGGGAGGGATTAAATAATTCCCAGACAAGCAAAAGTTGAGGGAATTTGCCTCCCACAAACCATCTCTACAGGATATCTTAAAGGGACTGCTCTAGATGGAAGTACTCCTAAGGCTAAAAAGATGTCACCAGAGAAAATAAAATCATAGCAAAGAAAGCAGACATTCCAAATACTAACAAAAGGCAAAAAATAAAATCAACTATCCACAAAAACAGTCAAAGGACACGTAAAAGAGTACAGAATAAAACACCTAGCATATAAAGAATGTAGGAGGAAGAATAAGAAGGGAGAGAAATAAAGAATCATCAGACTGTGTTTATAATAGCTTAACAAGAGAGTTAAGTTAGACTGTTAGATAGTAAAGAAGCTAACCTTGAACCTTTGGTAACCACGAATTTAAAGCTGGCAATGGCAATAAGTACATATCTATCGATAATCATGCTAAATGTAAATGGAATGAATGCACCAATCAAAAGACACAGAGTAATAGAATGGATAAAAAAGCAAGAGCCATCTATATGCTGCTTACAAGAGACTCATCTCAAACCCAAAGACATACACAGACAAAAAGTGAAGGGATGGGAAAAGATTTTTCATGCAAACAACAGGGAGAAAAAAGGAGGTGTTGCAGTACTTATATCAGACAAAATAGACTTCAAAACAAAGAAAGTAGCAAGAGATAAAGAAGGACATTAGATAATGATAAAGGGGTCAGTCCAACAAGAGGATATAACCATTATAAATATATACGTACCCAACACAGGAGTGCCGACATATGTGAAACAAATACTAACAAAACTAAAAGAGGAAATAGAATGCAATGCATTCATTTTAGGAGACTTCAGCACACCACTCACTCCAAAGGACAGATCAACCAGACAAAAAATAAGTAAAGACACTGAGGCACTGAATAACACACTAGAACAGATGGATGTAACAGACATCTACAGAACTCTACACCCAAAAGCAGCAGGATACACATTCTTCTCAAGTGCACATGGAACATTTTCCAGAATAGACTACATACTAGGCCACAAAAAGAACCTCAGTAAAGTCAAAAATATTGAAATTCTACCAACTAACTTCTCAGATCACAAAAGTATAAAACTAGATATAAATTGAACAAAGAAAACAAAAAGGCTCAGAAATACATGGAGGCTTAACAACATGCTCCTAAATAATCAATGGATCAACGACCAAATTAAAACAGAGATCAAACAATATATGGAGACAAATGACAACAACAGCACAAAGCCCAACTTCTGTGGGACACAGCAAAGGCAGTTGTAAGAGGAAAGTATATTGCAATCCAGGCCTATTTAAACAAGGAAGAACAATCCCAAATGAATAGTCTAAAGTCACAATTATTGAAAGTGGAAAAAGAAGAACAAATGAGGCCCAAAATCACCAGAAGGAGGGACATAATAAAGATTAGAGAAGAAATAAATAAAATAGAGAATAATAAAATAGAGAAAAATCAATGAAAGCAAGAGCTGGTTCTTTGAAAAAATAAACAAAATAGGTAAACCCCTAGACAGACTTATTAAGAGAAAAAGAGAATCTACACACATAAACAGAATCAGAAATGAGAAAGGAAAAATCACAAAGGACCCCACAGAAATACAAAGAATTATTAGAGAATACTATGAAAATCTATATGCTAACAAGCTGGAAAACCTAGAAGAAATGGACAACTTCTTAGGACAATACAACCTTCCAAGACTGACCAAGCAAGAAACAGAAAACCTAAACAGACCAATTACCAGCAGTGAAATTGAATCAGTAATCAGAAAACTACCCAAGAACAAAACCTGTGGGCCAGATGGATTCACCTCTGAATTTTACCAGACATATAGAGGAGATACAATACCCATTCTCCTTAAAGTATTCCAAAAAATAGAAGAGGAGGGAATACTTCAAAACTCATTCTATGAAGCCAGCATCACTCTAATACCAAAACCAGGCAAAGACCCCACCAAAAAAGAAAATTACAGACTAATATCCTTGATGAACATAGATGCAATAATATTCAACAAAATATTAGCAAAGTGAATTAAAAAATACATCAAGAGGATCATACACCATGATCAAGTGGGATTCATCCCAGGGATGCAAGGATGGTACAACATTCGAAAATCCATCAACATCATCCACCACATCAACAAAAAGAAGAACAAAACCCACATGATCATCTCCATAGATGCTGAAAAAGCATTTGACAAAATTCAGCATCCATTCATGATTAAAACTCTCAACAAAATGGGTATAGATGGCAAGTACCTCAACATGATAAAGGCCATATATGACAAACCCATAGCTAACATCATACTTAACAGCAAGAAGCTGAAAGCTTTTCACCTAAGATTGGGAACAAGACAGGGATGCCCACTCTCACCACTGTTATTCAACATAGTACTGGAGGTCGTAGCCACAGCAATCAGACAAAACAAAGAAATACAAGGCATCCAGATTGGTAAAGAAGAAGTCAAACTGTCACTGTTTGCAGATGACATGATATTGTACATAAAAAACCCTAAAGACTACACACTAAAACTACTAGAACTAATACCTGAATTCAGCAAAGTTGCAGGATACAAAATTAATACATAGAAATCTGTTGCTTTCCTATACACTAATGATGAGCTAACAGAAAGAGAAATCAGGAAAAAAATTCCATTCACAAACGCATCAAAAAGAATAAAATACCTAGAAATAAACCTAATGAAGGAAGTGAAAGACCTGTACTCTGTAAACTACAAGACACTCCTAAGAGAAATTAAGGAGGACTCTAACAAATGGAAATTCACCCATGCTCTTGGCTAGGAAGAATAAATACTGTCAAAATGGCTATACCACCTAAAGCAATCTACAGATTCAATGCAATTCCTATCAACATACCAACAACATTCTTCAATGAACTGGAACAAATAGTTCTAAAATTCATATGGAACGACAAAAGACCCCGAATAGTCAAAGCAATACTGAGAAGGAAGAATAAAACAGGGGGAATTATGCTCCCAGACTTCAAGCTCTACTACAAAGCCATAGTAATCAAGAGAATTTGGAACTGGCACAAGAACAG
Organism: Phataginus tricuspis; assembly: GCA_029783875.1. Lineage (NCBI taxonomy): Eukaryota > Metazoa > Chordata > Mammalia > Pholidota > Manidae > Phataginus > Phataginus tricuspis. Next base: position 8,015,540 of record JAQQAC010002594.1, on the reverse strand, counting down.
ACCCACAGACCAGTGGAACAGAATAGAGAGTCCAGTTATTAACCCAAGCATATATGGTCAGTTAATATACGATAAAGGATCCATGGATATACAATGGTTAAATGACAGCCTCTTCAACAGCTGGTGTTGGCAAAACTGGACAGCTACATGTAAGAGAATGAAACTGGATTACTGTCTAACCCCATACACAAAAGTAAATTCAAAATAGATCAAAGACCTGAATGTAACTCATGAAATGATAGAACTTTTAGAAAAAAATATAGGCAAAAATCTCTTGGACATAAACATGAGCAACTTCTTCATGAACACATCTCCCCAGGCCAGGGAAACAAAAGCAAAAATGAACAAGTGGGACTATATCAAGCTGAAAAGCTTCTGTACAGCAAAGGACACCATCAGTAGGTCAAAAAGACATCTTACAGTATGGGAGAATATATTCATAAGTGACATATCCAATAAAGGGTTGACATTCAAAATATATAAAGAACTCACCCACCTCAACAAACAAAAAGCAAATAATCAATTAAAAAATGGGCAGAGGAGCTGAGCAGACCCTTCTCCAAAGAAGAAATTCAGATGGCCAACAGGCACATGAAAAGATGCTCCACATCGCTAATCATCAGAGAAATGCAAATTAAAACCACAATGAGATATCACTTCACACCAGTAAGGATGGCCAACATCCAAAACACAAACAACAACAAATGTTGGCGAGGATGTGGAGAAAGGGGAACCCTCCTACACTGTTGGTTGGAATGCAAATTAGTTCAACCATTGTGGAAAGCAGTATGGAGGTGCCTCAAAAAACTCAAAATAGAAATACCATTTGACCCGGGAATCCCACTCCTAGGAATTTATCCTAAGAATGCAGCAGCGCAGTTTGAAAAAGACATATGCACCCCTATGTTTATCATAGCACTATTTACAATAGCCAAGACATGGAAGCAACCTAAGTGTCCATCAGTAGATGAATGAATAAAGAAGAGGTGATACATATACACAGTGGAATATTATTCAGCCATAAGAAGAAAACAAATCCTACCTATTGTCACTACTTGTCTTCAGTGAAATAAGCCAGGTTGAAAAAGACAAGTATCAAATGATTTCCCTCATATGTGGAGTATAAGAACACAGAAAAAAACTGAAGGAACAAAACAGCAGCAGACTCACAGAACCCAAGAATGGAATAACAGTACCAAAGGGATAGCGACAGGGGAGGATGGGTGGGAAGGGAGGGACAAGGGGGAAAAAGGGATATTACAATTAGCAGACGTAATGTTAGGTGGGCATGGGGAGGGCTGTACAACTTAGAGAAGACAAGCAGTGATTCTATAGCATCTCACTACGCTGATGGACAGTGACTGTAATGGGGTATGTGGGGGGGGACTTGATGAAGTGGGAAGTTTAGTAACAATAATGTTGCACATGTAATTGTAGATTAACGATACCAAAATTAAAAAAAAATTAGCTCAAGAGAAAAATAACTTTTTCACCAAATTGTTGGTGAAAAAATTGGACATCCGTATGCTAAGTCATGAGTACAGGCACAGTAATTACATGTTTTATAAAAATTAACTCAGGATGTATCACAGACCTAAAAAAGAAAAGTATAAAACTCTTTGAAAATAACATAGGAGAAGATCTAGATAACAAGGTTTGACAATGACTTTTTAGATACAGCACTTTATGCTCAATGTTTGAAAGAAATAATTGATCAGCTGAACTTTAATTAAAATTAAAAACTTCTGCTCTGTGAAAGACACTGTTAAAAGAATGAAAAGACAAGACACAGACCTGGGGAAAAATTTAAAAAAAAACATATTTGATAAAGGACTTGTATATAAAATGTAAAAGAGCTAAATCTCAACATTAAAAAACAAACATCTTGACTAAAGAATGTACCAAAAACCTTAAAATATACCAAAGATATATAGATGGAAAGTACTCAGAAGAAAAGATGCTAAGCCTCATATGTTATTAGGGAATTTCAAATTAAAGCAATAATGAGATAATGCTACACAACTATTAGAATGGCTCAAATCCAAAACATGACAACAACAAATGCTCACCAGGATGTGAAACAACAGCAACTCTCATTCATTGCTGGTATGAATAAGAAATTGTGCAGCCATTTTAGAAGTTCTCAAGACTATAGTGCCACTGTGTGACTTTGGCATAGTGGTAGACAAGGAAAACTGATTAAATTCCATTAAAAAGACAAAAAAAAAACACCCCAGAAATAAACCCATTTGAATAAGGAAATGTGATTTAAGTAAAAGAAGGCATTAAACTAACAAGGGGTGGATAGGCTATTTAATAAATTGTGCCAGGACAACTGATTGTCCATATGAAAAAATAAGTAAGTAGATCAGGTCATTACACTTTATACTAAAATTAATTCTAGTTGTCCTTGTGGATTTAAAGTAAGACAGAATTTCTTAGTTAAGATACAGAAGCACAAACTCCAGAACTAAAGATGAATGAAGTTAGCCATATTAAAATGACAAACCCCTATGGAGCCGATGCTCTCAAGAGCCAAGCTGACAGACAAACTACAGACTGAGTGAAGATACTTGCAATGCTTGTAACTGGCAAAAGGTGAGAATTCCTACAAATCCTACAAAGAAAAGGGTCCCTACAAATCAATTATCTGATAGGAAAATTGGCAGTGAATATAAATAGGCTCTTTATACAAGACAAAACTTGAATGTCCCAATAAATATGTCCAGAATCTCAATTTAACCTTATTAGCAATCAACAGATGTAAATTCAATAACACTTAACCTCAATAATAATCAAAGAAATGCAAACATTTTTAAATGAGATCACGCTGAGATAGTAGTGATTGTGTGAAGAAATAAATTGGTACGACCAGGTTGGAGAAGAAATTTTCACTAAATTTGTTGCAAATTGTGCACAGTTGCAGTCCAGCAATAACACTTTCAAGTTATGCATTCTTTCTTTCTCTCTTTCTTTTTTATTTTGGTATCATTAATATACAATCACATGAGCAACACTGTGGTTACTAGATTCCCCCCATCATCAAGTCCCCCCCACATACCCCACTACAGTCACTGTCCATCAGCGTAGTAAGATGCTACAGAGTCACTACTTGTCTTCTCTGTGTTATACTGCCTTCCCCATGCCCCCCCTACATTATGTGTGCTGATTGTAATGCCCCCTTTTTCTCCTTCTCCCTCCCTTAACACTCAGACTCCCCAGTCCCTTTCCTTTTGGTAACTGTTAGTCCATTCTTGGGTTCTGTGAGTCTGCTGCTGTTTTGTTCCTTCAGTTTTTGCTTTGTTCTTATGCTCCACATATGAGTGAAATCATTTGGTACTTGTCTTTCTCCACCTGGCTTATTTCACTGAGCATAATACCCTCTAGCTCCATCCATGTTGTTGCAAATGGTAGGATTTGTTTTCTTCTTATGGCTGAATAATATTCCCTTGTGTATATGTACCACATCTTCTTTATCCATTCATCTACTGATGGACACTTAGGTTGCTTCCATCTCTTGGCTATTGTAAATAGTGCTGTGATAAACATAGGGGTGCATATGTCTTTTTGAATCTGAGAAGTTGCAGTCTTAGGATAAATTCCAAGGAGTGGGATTCTTGGGTCAAATGGTATTTCTATTTTGAGTTTTCTTGAGGCACCTCCATACTGCTTTCCACAATGGTTGAACTAGTTTACAGTCCCACCAGCAATGTGGAGGGTTCCCCTTTCTCCACATCCTCACCAGCATTTGTTGTTCTAGTCTTTTCTATGTTGGCCATCCTAACTGGTGTGAGGTGATATCTCATTGTGGTTTTAATCTGCATTTCCCTGATAATTAGCGATGTGGAGCATCTTTTCATGTGCCTGTTGGCCATCTGAATTTCTTCTTTGGAGATGTGTCTGTTCATATCATCCGCCCATTTTTTAATAGGGTTATTTGATTTTGGGGTGTTAAGGCATGTGAATTCTTTATATATTTTGGATGTTAACCACTTCTCAGACATGTCATTTACAAATATATTCTCCCATCCTATGTAAGATGCCTCTGTTCTGCTGATGGTGTCCTTTGCTGTACAGAGCTTTTTAGCATGATGCAGTCCCATTTGTTCCTTTTTTGTTTCCCTTGCCCAAGGAGATGCGTTCAGGAAAAAGTTGCTCACGTTTATATTTAAGAGATTTTTGCCTACGCTTTCTTTTAAGAGTTTTATGGTTTCAAGTATGTATTCTTAAGAAAATCTTACACATGGACAAAAGGAGCTATGAACAACAGTGTCCTTCATGAGATTATCTGTAATAGTGACTATCTTTCAAATGACCATCATGGTTGGTAAACATAGTATATTCATAGAATGATATAGAAGGGACTTCTGATGTGCCCAAGTTGCAGAGTAAATGTTAAGAGTTATAAGGAATAAGTATATCTGTCTCTTGGCAGCTACAACTGAGATAGAAAATAACAAGCTATCAAGAATAAGTCAATAAAACCATCCAACTTGCTGATCACATCTGCACTTGAGATATTTGAAACATGCTCTTCCCAGTTCACCTGTCAACGTGTCACAAAGAATAAAGCAAATATCAGGTCAGCACTTCTGGATCTTTTATAAATGCTCCAGCTTAAGGCATGATTGGTAATTAAGAGTTTAGTTTTTGTATTTTTTTTTAAACTTGACTTTATTATTTTTTGTTTTGTTTTTCAGCTTGAATACTCTATATATGTATGTACGTATGTATGGATTTGATTTTTAATGAACTATAGTTGGCATACAATATTGTGGTAGTTTCAGGTGTACACACATGATTTGATAATTACACATATTTTGAAATTCTCACCACAATGTGTTACTTCATTGCCTTTTAAAGTTCCAACTCATCGTGTCACTTATGCCACCAAATATCCTCTTTCTTAATACAATTAAGCCCGGACCACACAAGTTCTAGTCACTGACTTATTGCCTAAAAGACTGTTGACCCTATTCTCAATTCTAATACTGGAATAAGGAAGTTCCCTCATGAATGAATATAAAAAAATTTGTTCTTCTTATAGCCATTTCTTTGCCTGGGAGAGGACTTACAACACACAGCTGACTTCATTCATTCCTGAGTTTGGACATAGATAACCTTTTATCCTTTGTTTCTACAATAAAATTGTTTTCTTTCCATTGGGAATAAATCATCTTAAAAATATACCAAAGAACAGTAAAAAATATTTACAGGGTACTTCATGGTTATTCATTGTCTCTCCTCTCTTTCTCTCATCTTAGTACTGCTGACCTTCCGTTATCACTGTTAAATTAACATTTGTTAAGTGAAGCACAGAGTGCCAGATGGTGAACCAGGGTTTAACAACAGACCACAAGAGAAATTGAAATAATTGAAGTAGAGAAGTTTATTACTCATATGTCCTAGAGGGAGTCTTCTGAGTTCTGGACATGACAATGAACCCAGAAGTCATATTGCCTGAACCTAACAACTCTGGAGGCTGTGAAATGTGGCCTTGCTAAGTGCCCAAGAAATGTTTTCATTGTATCCAGTCACTAAAAAACTAGAGGCTTAGCTGGGTTAAATCTAAAGCTAACTATTTCTAGCTTTTGCTGGAAGTTTCAGCGCTCCCAAAGTTGTGGGACCAAACCTGTTTCCTCTCAAGTTAATTTTAGAAATCTGGGTCACTAAGTAAGTTATCAGCTGGAAGTTAAGTGTTCTTAGTTCAGCAGGAACCCATGCCTGTTTAAAATGGTGGACCCTGGAGTCTGACTGCCTGGTTTGCATTCTCGATTGCTACCTAAATGATTTTTGGTAGATAAATTTTAATAAATTCATTTTCCTTCTCTGTAAAATTAGAGTGATATACTTAACTCCCTGAGAGTTTATGAGAAATAAATTTGTAAATCTGTGAAAAGCATTTAGCATAGTGCCTAGTACCTGAGCCATGTTTAGTTCATTCGCATCAATATTTACCAATACTGAACTATACAGTAATTCGGTCCTTGTCGTAATGCTTAAGAATCTGAAGGACTGTCAGTATTGATTTCTGGATGTGTCGAGGGAAAGGCACTCTCTGGCTTTGGGAGAGGAGACAATTCAGAGCGTGAGAGTGAGAGAGAAGCTGTGAGTGAGAAGAGCCCCCAAAGTGAGAGATTTTGAGCTACATGAGCCCGAGCCAATAGACAAGAGTGGGTCAAGAGAAAATAGTCCTGGGCCATGTCCGGTATTCAGTTAGATTGCAGCCTGCAAAGAATCACCGCTGAGCCTGGCTGGGTCAGGATGGAACAGAGTAAAGAGAAAGGCGGTCTGTGGCCAAGTTGGGTCAGATATTCAAGGATGTCCAGGCACCATGACCCTGCTACAATCGGGTGAGTGGACAGAACAAAAAAAAAGATAGACAAGTGGTTAGTGGTGGGGAGGAGGGGGAGATAACAACAGAAATAAAATACTTGTACAGGATTAGAAATGACTTTGTCAAAGCCGCCTTTTAGTCAGTGTTTGAGGTGCTGCACTCTCCTTCTGACAATCAATCTCTGCCTTAGTCTATCATTCCACCTCTCCACAGATGGGGTCCTGCCTTGTTCTGACTAGTAATCCTGCCTCTCAAACTGCCTCACCTCACTGCGGACCATGAGCTTTCTGGACCCTGACTTGTTGTCATTCCAGGTCCATCACCTCTGATTCCAGTCATCCACTGACCCACTTATTTGATTATGTACCAAAACTTATTATTAATACCCACTTTTTTTCTGTTGCTATAAAATCTTATTTATTTATTTATTGAAATATCATTGATATACAATCTTACATTGGTTTCAAATAGACAACACAGTGGTTCAACAGTTACCCTTATTAAATCCTCACCCCCTCTAGTGTGGTTGCTACCTGTCAACATAGAAAGATGTAAAAAAAATAACAAATGTTGGTGAGAATGTGGTGAAAAGGGACCCCTCCTACACTCTTGGTGGAATGTAGATTGGTACAACCACTGTCAAATGTAGTACGGACTTTCTTCAAAAAACTAAAAAGAGAAATACCATTCAACCCAGCAATTCCACTTCTAGGAATTTACCTGAAGAAAACAAAATGCCTCATTCAAAAAGATCTACACACCCCTTTGTTCATTGCTGCACTATTTACAATAGCCAAGATATGGAAGAAACCTAGGGTTCATCAATAGATGAACAGATAAAGAAGATGGGGTAATATCCACTTTCTGACCCTTGAAAATTCTCTTGGTTTATCAGATCCTAGAATTTCAATGCCTGGCTAGCCCTACTACAATTCAAGACCTGATCCTACCTCTGTTCATGCTTGAGAAGTCCTTTAAGGAAGACATACGATACTAAATTAGAGTTATATCAAGAACTCAACCAATCAATAGGAGAACTTTTGCTTTAGTGAAGTATACTAGATTTTTACAAATTTGGGTTGAAGCTTCTTTTAACTTTTCTGGCATCTCCGAAAATAAATACTAGCATTTCTTTATTAAACAAGTCTTCACACTAAACACTTGTTTTCATATTTTAGATCAGTACGTTTCAAACTAGTTTTAGCTTCTCTGTATAACCATTTTGCATGTTCATTGCTTATATCCCAGGCAAAACTTTCACTGTTCAAGCAGCCTGGTAATACACCATTTGAAAGGAAATACTGCTATTTAAAGCATTATGAGCAACTGTGCTTGATTTTAAAGGGCCCCTCCTACACATTTACAACATGATTCATACACAGAATATTATGTTTGCTCCTTGCCTCCAGGTTAAAAACATGATTGATTTCCCTTGGGGGTGTGGAAACAAGGATGGGGACTATGCTCAGCAAGTTCCTTCTTTGAGTAATGTTCTTAATCATGATTTCTAATTCTATTTCTTCTTTGAAATAGTTTACTAAATATTTTATTCTACCTAACTGCAAACTAGACAAACTGCCTTGGTAGAAGATACCTATGCTTTTGCATAAAACATATCTTGTCTTTTTCTTCACATCACTACTTATATGATTTGAATCTCCCTTCTTGTTATGCTTTAACAGCCTCTAATATTTAACTGCATTTTCAGGATAATGAATAGAGATAAGGTCAAAGATATATTCCATATATTTAGATTATATGGAAATTTAAAATCCTCCATAAAGAACACTGAAATGCAGAAAAAAGTTTCAGTTCCTATTTCTTAATTAACAAATATAATTAATAATCAAAATAATAACTTTTTCTTGGCTCAGATATTTTATGATAGGGTTTTATTGTTGGAACACACTATATTTGCTTTTAAATCATAATTTCTAACTTAGGAATCAAGATGTGGAATTCTTAGACTTGGCAATGAATTAACATTTATAAATAGACTTCAGTATAGAGCAATTATTCTCTAAAACCAAAGAATAAAATATATTAATCTTACATTAAAGCTAAGTCTCCAATTTAACCTCCTAATGGAGAAAAGCACCATGTGTTCACTTCAGTTTCAGTTAATATAAGTTTTCCTTTAAGTTAATTAGATATAATTTTATTTATGCATACATATATTGATGATAAAAAGATAGATTAGTATTATCTACAAAGAGGGCAATTTGGCATTATCTATCAAAATTTAAAAGTCCCACATCCTTTGAGCATGCAATTTCACTTTTATGAATTTTTCCTAAAGATGTACTGGCTCATGGGTTAATTAATGTATCTATTAGGATTTTTGTAGAAGAAGACCTTACAATATTAAAAAACTGGATATAACTAAAATGCCTATCCATAGGAGACTGGCTAAAAAAATTTGTTAAATACATAAAATAGAAAAAAATGTAGCTATAAATTTTAACATATTCATTAGACACATTCAAATATTTATTTTGTATACCATGTGCCAGGCATTGTACTAAGCATTGAAATGCATGCTGTAAATAAAATAGTTGAAAATATTTACTCTCATGTAGCTATCATTCTAGTTGGTGTCAGAAGCAATAAACAAATTAATAAAGGCAATTAGTCCTGTTTTTTTTTAGAGGAAATAAGGGAAATAGGTAATGTGGGGTGTTGAACTATATTTAACATGAAGAGAGATCTTCAGTACTAATATAGAATAATTTCCAACTTACATTGTTAAGAGAAGGAAGGTACATAGCAGTGTATGAAATACACACACATAGACACTCATACCCAGAGAATATTTGCTTATATAAAATATCTCTGAGAGATACCAAGAAGGTAGTAACATTAATTTACCTCCACAGAAGAATATTGGGTGAACAGGGAAAATACCATTTTGTACTTTTTGAATTTTGTACCATGTAATGTATTTATTTAAAAAAATTAAAGAGTTGGCGTAAAAAATAGTTTCGAATTTCCATATACTCCTATATTCATCATATCAAAAGAGTCACTTTACATCCTTGGGAAATATAAATGGTTTGCAGTTTTTGGTAAAATATTTTTGATTGTAAATATTCTAATGTTATAAAGAGAATCTATCACAGTTTTTTTGGAAGTCTGTCCTCTAGAATGACTTTATCTTTTCAGACCCCTGTTCCAAAAGGAAAAAGGATGAAGTAAAAGGGCAAAGCAAGGGTATTTTAAATATATTTTTTTATCGCACAAACCCTTTGCTTAACACCCAAGGAGACTCAGTTAGCACTGTCATTGGCACCGTGAAACTTGGTCAATATTACAGTGGCTCCAGCCCAAGTGTATGATACATTTGAGTATTTGTGGAATTGATGAGTGATACAAAAGTGAATCTTTAAGGGCCACAGTAGGGCACACACCTCTTCTAAACTAAAGTTCAGCAAACTTAAAAATCCCTTTAACAATGATCACAGTCTTGGACAAGTAAAATTCCTCAGGCTTAAGAATGTGTTTTCTCTAAAATTAAACAATAATTGTATTTTGTTCTTTTTGTTTTTTTCTCTTTTATTCTGAGAGCAGTTTTCTCTCCCTTTACTCTATCTGTCCATTCTTACCTTTGCAGTCTCCAAAGGATCTTTAACCTGTGATAGATTCCTGGTGAGAATGAGATTAAGCAGTGAAATTCTGCTTTGCTTCACCAGTACGGTAGCGGCTGCCTTTTTTCTTAGCCATTTACTACTCCACTGCTCTCCTCATTCCTTAAAAACCTCTCTTGCTGATGGTCTAGTCAGTGTTCCTCAATGGTCTCAGATACAGAGAAGTACAACTCACTAGTAACTGATATGTATTTTTAACTTTCTAGCTTACACAGCTTCACATTTGGCTTTTGATTTTGCTGTTTGTGATTATGCAAACAGAACCACAAAACTAAAAATGGAAAAGTGAGGCTGGTTCCACATGTAAGAAGCTTAGAAGTCTCCAATGTATAAGGTGTACCAAAAGGCACAAAACACAGTTTGAGGAGACAGAGCAAGCATCAGATCCCAAAGTGACAGGGATGTTGAAATTTTCAAGCTGAGAATTTAAAACAATTGGATTAATATGCTAAGGGATAAAGGAGACAGCAAGCAAAAGCAGATGGGCAATGTAAACAGAGAGATGTAAATCCTATGGGCCCCCAAAATAAAAATAGAGATAAAAGAAAACACTGTGAAAGAATCACAGAATGCTTGAAAGTATTTATTAGTAGATTGAATCTCTGAATTAGAGGATATATCAATAGGATCCTTGAAAGTGCAAAGAGAACAAAGACTGGAAAAAAAAAAAGAACAGAATATCCAATAATGGCAGGACGATTAGAAAAGGTGTAAGATATGTGTAATCAGGAATACCAGAAGGAAAAGCAAGAGAGAAAACAACAGAAGAACTATTTGAAACAATAATGAGTGATAATTTCCCCAAATTAATGTGAGACACCAAATCATAGACCCAGAAAGTTCAGAGAATAAATGCCCAAAAGACTGCACCTAGGTATATGATTTTCAAACTACAGAAAAACAAAGATAAAGAAAAAATCTTGAAAGAAACCAAAGGAAAGAAACACCTTTCCTACGGAGGAACAAAGATACAAATTACATCTGACTTCCCCTCAGAAACCATGCAAGCTAGAAGAGAGCAGAGTGAGACTGAAAGTGTTGGGGGAAAGAAAAGATGCCACTAACCTGGAACTCTGTACCCTGCAAAATTATCCTTCAAAAGTGAAAGAGAAAACTTTCTCAGACAAACAAAATTTGAAGGAATTTTTTGCGAGTATACCTGCCTCCCAAAAAAGTGTTAAAAGCAATTCTTTAGAGAAAAAGCAACTAATATAGGTCAGAAATTTGGATCTACTAAAGTGAGGAAGAGCATCAGTGAAGGAATAAGTGAAGGTAAAATAAGAACTTTTCCTTCTCTTTTTCTTTTCCTTAATTAATGAAGATAATACTTTGTTCAAAATAATAGTACCAACAATGTATTAAAGTATGCATGCATATGTATATATCCTTTATATACACACACATACATATATATGCTACATATACAAGACAAAAGATACGAGGGAGGAATTAGGATTATTTTGTTCCTATAAGGTATTCATTGTACCTGTGAAGTGGTCTGATGTTATTTGAGAGTGGAGCTAGATTAGCTGTAAATGTGTACTGCAAACTCTAGGACAACTATTAAAAAAGTATAAAGAAATATAACCAATATGCTAAGAAAGGAGAGAAAACGGAATCATATAAAATGCTCAGTTGAAACCACAAGGGGTAGAGCAAGGTGAATAAATTGAGGTCTAGAGAAGGAACACGATGGTTTGCTCAGGAATTCACGGCGAGATGATGCTGAGACAGGGCAAGAACAGAATGTCACTTTCAGTTCACCAGCTCTCGGATGTAAATAAATTCTAGCATCCCAAAGCATCCATCCCCTGCTCTATTACATTCTTCTCACAGGAAACATAAGGACCCTGTAATTCTCTTCATCTTATAAGTCTATGAATTATCCATTTTATTAACTTGGTAATTTATAAGTCTGTGGTTAATGCACTCAAACTGATATATTGTGAAGTCTATAATCAAAAACAAGTACCACCATTTCCTGTGGTTTTAGTTCAGGAAACGTTAGCTTGACTTATGCTTTACCAGGTATCCGCCATAATTCCAGTCCTTGCTAGAGGATGACAAGGAAGCAACACCATTATTTTATCTTGAAATCAGCATAGCATTCAAGATGTAATAAGTCTTCACATGCATGTGAACAGTTTTTAATCTCAGTAATATTTGAATTATCTAGGCCAGTTTCCCCAGAAGAAGACAGTGAGACAAGGATTCAGTACAGAAAGGCTCCCAAGAGAAGCCTGTGAAGGAATGAGGGAAGCAGGGCAGGACGGGGGACAACCTCAGGCTCATCCTGCAGGGAGCCCTGGAGCCCAAATCCGCCCTAGAATTTGTCCTAACTTGAAGCAAGGTTGTGGAGCTTTCATAACCTGTGCCAGTCCATTCTTGGTAAGGGCCATCCTTGAGGACTGTGAACCCCCAGGGAGGGATGCTGACTGGCTGTCATGGCACCAGTAGCCCAAGGGCAGTTCTCCATAGAGAGCTGAGGTGTCACTTCTGAGGGCCTAGCACACTGAACCCAGGGGAGGGACTAAACAGTCAGAGGGATCTGAGGGGACCTGCCTGAGTGCTGACAGCATCTGACCCACACATTAATACATTATCCATCCTAAATAGAAAAGATGAAATATGATTAATCACTAATACCTATTATCAAAAGCCACATCTTTCCTTAGGAAAACACCTTAAAACAGCCACTGAGGATATTTGCTTCCTATTTAGGACAAATACCATATACATATTTTTTCTAGAATGCATATATATATTTCTAGAATTATATAGGTATTTGTTTATTTTGCTATTATTAATGTACAATTACATGAACTCATATATATGTATTTTTTAAAAGGAGCTTGTATAAATAAAACATCACTCTTATTCAGTCACATTATTTCATGCCACCACAAACTTTCCCTAGGATTATTTTCTCTTTCTTTAAATCCAGTCAGCTCATTCAGAGTCCTGATGATTCTACTGAACACAAGGGAGTTCTTATTTTATGCCTTCCAATTTATAAAACCTAAGCAGATTAGAAAATCAGTTCAAGGCTTGTTTACATCTGTCTATTCTTTGGCATATAGTTAAAATGTTTCTATCTGAAAAATTAAAACAGAACAAAAAGTTTGGGGCAAGATCCTACCAGGTGTTTAAATATTGAAAAATCAAACAGAGAATTGGAGAGATTTTCACTTTAAATTACTGCATGCCCATAATTTTGCCCTTTTAATTTCACCTACATTGTAGCTCATAATGAGAACAGAATAAATTAAGGACCAGAGCACTCATGGCACAGTTTAGAGCAGTTATTCCTTATTTAACTTTTCAGACCCTCAGGGTATGAAAATAAATACCTAAAGCAAAGCATGTGAAAATCATGCTTCTACTTGGGGCACAAACACATGGATTAAATAAGAGGATAAGTTTTTCTAAATTAAAAATCACATAAACCCAATATGACAAGCTCATCAGAAGCTCTGTTGGCAGTTACATCTATTTGACTAAAAGATCAAAATATGCAAACAAATGGTTACTTAGGGAATTCAGTTATTTTGTTAGACCAATCATCTCAAAAGAGAAGCCCTAGGAGTGAAGAATAGATGGGACTCTTCATCAGTGAAAAAGATTGAGAACACCTCCCTCCAACCCATGTCTAGGTTGGTTCAAGTATCTAAGACTGATTATTAATTTATCCATAATATTCATCTCTAGATAAAAATGTAAGCAAACCTTTCTGTATAGTTATTCCGATGCTAGCCATTTAACATCTTAATATTCAGTGTTTTCCCATACTATTACAAAGTTTATATAATGTAAAACAGGGCCAGGCTGCAGGGGTGAGTGGGGGCTGAAATCCACCCCTGCTCGGGAGCCTAGCTGTGGCTTGCAGAGCTGAACCTACACTGTAGGGGGTGCCTTTCTTAATTAGCAAATGCCACCACAGAGGCTAATAGCAGGCCAATTCATCTTACCAAAGTAAATATATCTGACCAGATATTTTTCTCTTTGAATTTGAAAGGTTAGCTTTCAGCCTAGAAAGAAACACTCTCAACAACCTAGATATCCAATTATAAACAATTAGTTACATAATTTCCAAAATATTCCAAACTTGCTTCAAGCTGCCAAAGGAAAACTGTGCAGCTTGACACACACAGATGTTTATGTAGAGATGAAAATATACTTAGCTAAGAGAACTGGTTCAGATACAGGAATAAATATGTATTCTTCATATATGGACCAGGGAATTGATCTTCACAGCCCTGTTCCACAAAAAGATATTTGTCATATAAAATAGGAATAGTCTCGAGGACTTCTGGGAAGATGGCAGCACGAGCAGGGTGGTGTAAATCCTCTCCCAAAACCATATGTATTTGTGAAAATACAACAAATACAACTATTCCTAAAAAAGAGACCAGAAGATACAGTATAACAGCCAGACTACACCTACATCTGCGAGAACTCAGCCCCTCACGAAGCGGGTAAGATACAAAGCCGTGACCCAGCGGGACCCGAGCACTCCCCCCACCCCAGCGCACCAGCAGGAGGAAAAGAATCAGAGTGGGGAGGGAGTGGAAGCACAGGCCGGCTAAATAACCAGCCCTGGTGATCTGCACCGGGAGTGCTGACACACATCGCGGGGTGTATCGGAGATTAGAGAAACAGAAGGGCAGGATCTGAGATGGAGACTGTGAGCGGGTCTCAACAGCCAGCTCTCCTGGGTCAAAAGAAACGCGGGCACTTTTTTAAAAGTCTTAAAGAGACAAGGGCCCACGAGCAGAACAAAATCGTCCCAGTGTACTCAGCACAGAAGGCTGGGAATCTTGGGGAATTTTGGACCCCCTGGCCGGCGGCCAGGCAAAGAAGCTGCGCCAAGGCTTCCCACAGAGATCAGCAGCCTGCCATTTGTTCCCCTCTGGCCAGCACTGCAAAGGGTCTGGCGGATCCACCACAGCTGCGGAACAGCGGAGGAAAGGCCCTGCCCACAGCAACCTCACAGAATCTACTCCTGCCTGGTGTGCAGTTAAGCAGGAAGGTCCCCAGAACCCAGAACAAGGGCTGGAAGGCACCAAGGGGACCAGAACGCACCCAGCAAGACTGCAAACACCCTCAGTGCTATAGGCTAGGCTGAGGGTGACCCTGCACACAGGCAGCTCAGGGGATTATCCCAGAGACTGCCTCCTGGTGTGCAGAAAACCAGCTCAGGCCCCAGAGAAGGGCAAGGATAACAACAAGCAGGAAGGGACATTGTTCTCCCAGCTGACACATGTGGCACCTACCAGTAGCCGTATCTATCACCATGAAAAGACAGAGGAATATGGTCTAGACAAGGATCACACAGACAACCCCAGAGAGAGGGGGGGATGGGATAGACTTACATAATATTCCTGAAAAAGATTTCAGCAAAGAAGTCATAACCATGCTGATGCATCTACAGAGAAATATGCAAGAGCTAAGGGAGGAAGTGAGGAAACACAATGCAGAAATGAGACAAGAGATTGACGGGCTTAAGAGCAGACTGGATGAGGTAAAAGAGACTGTTAATGGAATAGAAATCAGAGAACTGGAATACAGAGAAGCTAAGGCAGAGAGAGATAAAAGGATCTCTAGGAATGAAAGAATATTAAGAGAACTGTGTGACCAATCCAAATGGAACAATATTCGCACTATAGGAGTATTAGAAGAAGAAGAGAGAGAAAAAGGGATAGAAACAGTCTTTGAAGAAATAATTGCTGAAACCTTCCCCAAGCTGGGGAAAGAAATAGTTTCTCAGACCACAGAAGCCCACAGATCTCCCAACACAAGGGAGCCAAGGAAGACAACACCAAGACACATAATAATTAAAATGGCAAAGATCAAAGACAAGGACAGAGTATTAAAGGCAGCTAGAGAGAGAAAAAAGATCACCTACAAAGGAAAGCCCATCAGGTTATCACCACACTTCTCAACAGAAACCTTACAGGCCAGAAGAGAGTGGCATGATATATTTAATGCAATGAAACAGAAGGTCCTTGAACCAAGAATACTGTATCCAGTATGATTATCATTTAAACTTGATGGAGGGATTAAACAATTCCGAGACAAGCGAAAGTTGAGGGAATTTGCCTCCCACAAACCACCTGTACAGGATATCTTAAAGGGACTGCTCTAGATGGAAGCATTCCTAAGGTTAAAAAGATGTCACCAGAGAAAATAAAATCATAGCAAAGAAAGCAGACCATCCAAATACTAACTAAAGGCAAAAAGTAAAATCAACTATCCACAAAAACAGTCAAAGGAAATGTAAAACAGTACAGAATAAAACACCTAATATATAAAGAATGGAGGAGGAAGATAAGAAGGGAGAGAAATAAAGAATTATCAGACTGTGTTTATAATAGCTTAACAAGAGAGTTAAGTTAGATTGTTAGATAGTAAAGAAGCAACCCTTGAACCTTTGGTAACCACGAATCCAAAGCCTGCAATGACAATAAGTACATATCTATTGATAATCACCCTAAATGTAAATGAAATGAATGCACCAATCAAAAGACATACAGCAATAGAATGGATAAAAAAGCAAGACCCATCTATATGCTGTTTACAAGGGACTCACCTCAAACCCAAAGACATACACAGACTAAAGGTGAAGGGATGGAAAAAGATATTTCATGCAAACAACAAGGAGAAAAAAGCAGCTGTTGCAGCACTTGAATCAGACAAATTAGACTTAAAAACAAAGGAAGTAGTAAGAGATAAAGAAGGACATTACATAATGATAAAGGGGTCAGTCCAACAAGAGGATATAACCATTACACATATACATGCACCCAACACAGGAACGCCGACATATGTGAAACAAATACTAACAGAATTAAAAGAGGAAATAGAATGCAATGCATTCATTTTAGGAGACTTCAACACACCACTCACTCCAAAGGACAGATCAACCAGGCAGAAAATAAGTAAAGACACAGAAACACTGAACAACACACTAGAACAGATGGACCTAACAGACATCTACAGAACTCTACACCCAAAAGCAGCAGGATACACATTCTTCTCAAGTGCACATGGAACATTTTCCAGAATAGACCACATACTAGGCCACAAAAAGAACCTTAGTAATTTCAAAAATATTGAAATTCTACCAACCAACTTCTCAGATCACAAAGGTATAAAACTAGAAATAAATTTTACAAAGAAAACAAAAAGGCTAACAAATATATGGAGACTTAACAATATGCTCCTAAATAATCAATGGATCAACGACCAAATTAAAGAGAGATCAAACAATATATGGAGACAAATGACAACAACACAAAGCTGCAACTTCTGTGGGATGCAGCAAAGGCAGTACTAAGAGGAAAGTATATTGCAACCCAGGCCTATTTAAACAAGGAAGAACAATCCCAAATGAATAGTCTAAAGTCACAATTATTGAAATTGGAAAAAGAAGAACAAATGAGGCCCAAAGTCACCAGAAGGAGGGACATAATAAAGATTAGAGAAGAAATAAATAAAATTGAGAAGAATAAAACAATAGAAAAAATCAATGAAACCAAGAACTGGTTCTTTGAAAAAATAAACAAAATAGATAACCCCTAGACAGACTTATTAAGAGAAAAAGAGAATCTACACACATAAACAATCAGAAATGAGAAAGGAAAAATCACAAAGGACCGCACAGAAATACAAAGAATTATAAGATAATACTATGAAAATCTATATGCTAACAAGCTGGAAAACCTAAAAGAAATGGACAACTTCTTAGAACAATACAACTTTCCAAGACAGACCAAGGAAGAAACAGAAAACCTAAACAGACCAATTACCAGCAACAAAATTGAATTGGTAATCAAAAAACTACCTAAGAACAAAACCCCCATGCCAGATGGATTCACTGCTGAATTTTATCAGACATATAGAGAAGACGTAATAATCATTCTCCTTAAAGTTTTCCAAAACATATTGGAGGAGGGAATACTTCCAAACTCATTCTATGAAACCAGCATCACTCTAATACCAAAACCAGCCAAAAAAGAAAATTACAGACCAATATCCCTGATGAACATAGATGCAAAAATACTCAACAAAATATTAGGAAACCGAATTCAAAAATACATCAAGAAGATCATACACCATGACCAAGCGTGATTCATCTTAGGGATGCAAGGATGATATAACATTCGAAAATCCATCAACATCATCCACAATATCAATAAAAAGAAGAACAAAAACCACATTATCATCTCCATAGATGCTGAAAAGCATTTGACAAACTTCAACATCCGTTCATGATAAAACTCTCAACAAAATGGGTATAGAGGGCAAGTACCTCAACATAATAAAGGCCATATATGACAAACCCACAGCTAACATCATACTTAACAGCAAGAAGCTGAAAGCTTTTCACCTAAGATCGGGAACAAGACAGGGGTGCCCACTCTCTCCACTGTTCAACATAGTACTGGAGGTCCTAGCCATGGCAATCAGACAAAACAAAGACATACAAGGCATCCAGATTGGTAAAGAAGAAGTCCAATTGTCACTATTTGCAGATGACATGATACTGTACATAAAAAACCCTAAAGACTCCACTCCAAAACTACTAGAACTAATATCTGAATTCAGCAAAGTTGCAGGACACAAAATTAACACACAGAAATCTGTTGCTTTCCTATACACTAACAATGAGCTAACAGAGAGAGAAGTCAGGAAAACTGTTCCATTCACAATTGCATCAAAAAGAATAAAATACCTAGGAATAAACCTAACCAAGGAGGTGAAAGACCTACACCCTGAAAACTACAAGACACTCCTAAGAGAAATTAAAGAGGACACTAACAAATGGAAATTCATCCCATGCTCTTGGCTAGGAAGAATAAATATTGTCAAAATGGCTCTATTAACTAAAGCAATCTACAGATTCAATGCAATCCCTATCAACATACCAACAGCATTCTTCAATGAACTGGAACAAATAGTTCTAAAATTCATATGGATCCACAAAGACCCCGAATAGCCAAAGCAATCCTGAGAAGGAAGAATAAAGCAGGGGGGATCTCACTTCCCAACTTCAAGCTCTACTACAAAGCTTCAGGATTCAAGACAATTTGATATTGGCACAAGAACAGACCCACAGAACAGTGGAACAGAATAGAGAGTCCAGATATTAACCCAAACATATACAGTCAATTAATATTTGATAAAGGAGCCGTGGATATACAATGGGGAAATGACAGCCTCTTCAACAGCTTGTGTTGGCAAAACTGGACAACTACATGTAAGAGAATGAAACTGGATCATTGTCTAACCCAATACACAAAAGTAAATTCAAAATGGATCAAAGACCTGAATGTAAGTCATGAAACCATAAAACTCTTAGAAAAAAACATAAGCAAAAATCTCTTGGACTTAAACAGGAGCGACTTCTTCATGAACATATCTCCCCGGGCAAGGGAAACAAAAGCAAAAATGAACAAGTGGGACTATATCAAGCTGAAAAGTTTCTGTACGGCAAAGGACACCACCAGTAGAACAAAAAGACATCCTACAGTATGGGAGAATATATTCATAAGTGACATATCCGATAAGGGGTTGACATCCAAAATATATAAAGAACTCACACACCTCAGCAAAAAAAAGCAAATAATCCAATTAAAAAATGAGCAGAGGCTCTGAACAGACACTTCTCCAAAGAATAAATTCGGATGACCAACAGGCACATGAGAAGATGCTCCACATCACTAATAATCAGAGAAATGCAGATTAAAACCACATTGAGATATCACCTCACACCAGTAAGGATGGCCAACATCCAAAATACAAACAACAACAAATGTTGGTGAGGATGTGGAGAAAGGGGAACCTCCTACACTGCTGGTGGGAATGCAAATTAGTCCAACCTTTGTGGAAAGCAGTATGGCGGTTCCTCCAAAATCTCAAAATAGAAATACCATTTGACCCAGGAATTCCACTTCTAGGAATTTACCGTAAGAATGCAGCAGCGCAGTTTGAAAAGGACATATGCACCCCTATGTTTATCACAGCACTGTTTACAATAGCCAAGAAATGGAAGCAACCTAAGTGTCCATCAGTAGATGAATGGATAAAGAAGATGTGGTGCATATACACAATGGAATATTATTCAGCCACAAGAAGAAAACAAATCCTACCATTTGCAATAACATGGATGGACCTAGAGGGTATTATGCTGAGTGAAATAAGCCAGGTGGAGAAAGACAAGTATCAAATGATCTCACTCATCTTTGGAGTATAAGAACAAAGAAAAAAACTGAAGGAACAAAACAGGAACAGACGCACAGAACCAAAGAATGGGCTAACACCAAAGGGAAAGGTACTGGGAGGACGCGTGGGAAGGGAGGGACAAAGGGAAAAGGGGGGTTATGTTTAGCACACATAATGTAGCGGGGGACACAGGGAGGGCTGTACAACTCAGAGAAGACAAGTAGTGATTCTATAGCATCTCACTATGCTGATGGACAATGACTGTAATGGGGTTGGTGGGGGGGACTTGATGATGTGGGGAGTCTAGTAACCACGATGTTGCACATGTAATTGTAGATTAATGATACCGAGAAAAAAATTGTGTCTCAAGGAAGTTATTCCCACTGTGTATATCTTTGTGGATATGAGACAGGGACAAGGTGACATTTGCTCTGTATTAGTCTTCAGATTATTGACAGCGTCTTCTCTATCTTATGTGAGCTTAAAGAAAACTGAAACATGTGAAATATTGATGCTAATGATAACTATGGAGAGACCTGGCATTTGCTCTCTAGTCCTCCGACATCCAAATTCCCACTTTGATTTTGTTGGCTCAGACTCAAAGCTAATTTTTCTGCATGACACCCTGCCTGGCAGGAGAATCTTGTCTGGCCTGGGAAGACTGACAGTATGTTCTGGAGAAACCTTTGCAGGGAGTTGAATCCTAGTAAGAGATATATGCGATTCTTTGAAAAACCTATCTCAGTTGGAGCCAAGGTTGCTCCGTGCAGGTGCTTTCAGTAGAAGGGATTCCATACAGATGGGAGGGAGGCACACTGCATGATGTTTATGCATACCACCCACTGGCTCGCACAAAATGCATGATCCCAGATTTGCAACATCATCCCAGAGTACGGGAACCTGACAAACTCATAAAGTGATCAGAATAAATAGCACCCACCTTTGCTGTTCTTAAGATTATTTAAATTTCAAAAATGTCTTTTATTTCTTGTCTCTTGAAGGGGTGTGATTTTTCTAAATGGTTTCATGAAGGATTTAGAAATGATGTCTGGATTATGAGCGGAATGAAATTTAAAAGGTATGTGAAAAAGAACATTGTTTTATGAACTAGATCCGAAGGGGAAAGGACCAGTGAGCTAGATGCTAGTAGGAAGTAAATGTAGTAATAGCAGCAAAGAAGAAATAACAGAAACATAACAGAATTGTCCCTTCATAAGTATCTACTTTTTGTTCTTATTGATTTGGTCCTCAAAGCTTCCCACTGTTGCTGGTTCCTGGGTACCTCGTCATGATCTGTTTGCTGAATATCTAAAAGTAGTCCTCACTGTAGTCTATTTGAACTAACTTGGCCAATTCTGAACCCTGGTCAGAGCTTGACTGATAAGCCATCAGAAAGTGCAAGAGCTTGAAGGCAGCCTGGGGAAGGGAGTCCAGTATCTTCATTTTAAAAACAAAGGAACCGAGGCTCTGAGAAGTGAAATGACCCAAGAGCTCACTACCAGCAACGAAAGGAGCCGAGCTAGACCCACACTTCAGGCAGCTCTGTGCGCTCTGGCTGCAGGTCCTTCCAGTACAGGACAGTGCACTGAAGTATGCAAATCAGGTTGAGTGTAAATTTTACATGTGAAATACTTCTGGGTTTGTCGGTACATACCAAGGACTCTGACACGTATACGAGTGCAGGGACGGCAGGTCATGACGCGGAGCAGAGGGCTTGGTTTCGCCTCTTGTCACTTTCATTGTGCTGACATCACATCTCAGCATTCTGATTTTTCCTCTCCAAGAATAACACTATTTTAAATGACTCAAATACCTAAATTATCACATAATCTAATTTACTAATATGTCTAGTAAAATGTTCTGAAACATAGTGAAATGTCACTTGAACCACAGTTGGTGGGGGGGAGGATGTGGACTCAAGAGGGACTGGAGGGGGTCTGAGGTCTGAGTTTAGTCCCAGCCCCATCACTGAGGCAACAGTTTCCTTCTCTGGCGTCAGTTCCTCCATCTCTAAACAAAGAGAGGACTCTGATGACTTCTTATATTCTCTTCCATCTCCATTGTTCAATAATTCTACAACACAGAAAATTAAATCAAGAAAACCTCCAGTTTTGTCATAAATACAACACAGAAAAACAATTCAAATAATTTTTGATTTGCCTTTTGCATTTTTATCTTTTTATTTTATAAATAAAAAAAATGTAATTACTATTTCCCCACAAATGCTGGCGTTCATGGCAAATAAAATGTTGAAAATGGAGTTCTGATGTCTTGTGTCAAATACGAATAAAATTGTAGGTACTTTTGTTGATGTTTTTAGGTCATTGGTTTCTTTAGAATCATCTAAGGTTGTCTACAATTTCATGAGTCCACCAACTAAGGCATATATGTACTGAGGTTAAAATCCCTTTTTTCAGCATGCAAATAATTATGCATTTTATAATCAGATTCCTATTTCCAACCTTCCCCAATAGTTTTTCTTATAAATGTTAAAAATTTAACATGGACTTTGTGTAAAAACAGAGGTTAAATCCCAGTTCCGTTGCTGCCTGAGGGAACTTGATCAAGTTATTTGATTCCTTGTATCTCTGTTTCCTCATCTTTAGAACAGATAAACAGTTTGCTATTTGAGGGAAAGTGAGATAGTTTGTGGAAAACTGCTCTGAATACAGTAAAGGGTTTGTCTAAAATGGTTACTGTTTTATTAACACCTAACACTGTACATGGCCAACTAGGTGCTCAATAAATATTTGGTCATTGAATAGATGCATGAATGAATAAATGATACATTTCCATTCAGATTCTCTGTTGAGATTTAGACTGTTGCCACAAAAGCCTATACTTACTAATCTAGAGCTTCTGCTTGGAAGTTGTTCATGACCTTAGTCACCTATGTGTTAAAGACAAGTATGCTAAAAGATGCTAAGGGATGTGTAGTACTACAAATCAATCTCTTAAAACACTGATATGACTTCAGCTTGAATTCTTTGGGCCAATAATTAATAATAATTGAATGTGTTGTTATGAAGTCACCTAGCAGAGACACTCAGAAACCTTTTTTAAAAAGTCATTTTTCTTTTTCTCTTCCCTAGAGAAGTTCAGTGGATGCATCAGTAATGGTAATGTAACTTTTACTGTGGTAAAAAATATCTCCAAAATCTCAGTGTCTTAGAACCAAGGTTTCTTTCTTACTCATAATAGATGTCCATCATGGGTCTCTTAGGAACCTGCTCCCTGTAATTATTCATGGGCCCAGGCTGATAGGGCAGGTAGCATATCAAACATTTCCTGTTGTTGTAGCAGAGGAATATAGTTGTCATGTTAGATGCACCAACCCAAAAGTGATATGCATCTCATCTGCTCACAATTCATTGGGCAGAACAAGAGAACAAGTTACCGGACCCTAGCAAGTACAATCCTACCATGTCCCTAGAATGCAAAGAACCAGCAATGCTCAGCAAACTGCACTAAGGACAATGATCATACAGGCATATATTACATTTGTTCTGGACAACCCAGACCTACCTCTAATTTAGTCACTGAGAAATCTTGTTTTGAGTCAATCAAAATCTTCCCTATGTTTATTCTGAGGAGAAAGAGAAATAAGAGATTGGGGAAAGAGCTGATTAGGAAAAATGGGGAATAGGAGGGAAAGAGAAAAAGGATAAATAAGAAAAGTCAGAAAGAAAATCAGGAATGTAAAAAAGGAACAAATGAAAGAAATATAGTTTTTCCAAAATAGTCATCAATGAAAAGGTATGTGTAGTTATTGCATATTTTTAATTAATTAATTTTTTTATACTTTATTTTGGTATCATTAATCTACAATTACATGTGAAATATTATGGTTATTAAATTACCCCCTTCATCAGGTCCCCCCCACCAACCCCATTACAGTCACTGTCCATCAGCGTAGTGAGATGCTATAGAGTCACTACTTGTCTTCTCTGAGTTGTACAGCCCTCCCCGTGCCCCCCCAACATTACGTCTGCTAATCGTAATGCACCTTTTTCCCTCTTATCCCTCCCTTCCCACCCATCTTCCACAGTCCCTTTCCCTTTGGTAACTATTAGTTCATTCTTGGGTTCTGTGAGTCTGCTGCTGTTTTGTTCCTTCAGTTTTTTTCTTTGTTCTTATATTCCACATATGAGTGAAACCATTTGATACTTGTATTTTTCAGCTTGACTTATTTCACTGAGCATAATATCCTCTAGCTCCATCCATGTTGTTGCAAATGGTAGGATTTATTTTCTTCTTATGGCTGAATAATATTCCATTGGGTATATGTACCACCTCTTCTTTATCCATTCATCTACTGATGGACACTTAGGTTGCTTCCATTTCTTGGCTATTGTAAATAGTGCTGCGATAAACATAGGGGTTCATATGTCTTTTTCAAACTGGGCTCCTGTATTCTTAGGGTAAATTCCTAGGAGTACAATTCCTGGGTCAAATGGTATTTCTATTTTGAGTTTTCTGAGGAACCTCTGCCCATTTCTTAATTGGATTATTTGCTTTTTGTTTGTTAAGGTGCATGAGTTCTTTATATATTTTGGATGTCAACCCCTTATCAGATACATCATTTATGAATATATTTTCCCATACTGTAGGATATCTTTTTGTTCTACTGATGGTGTCCTTTGCTGTACAGAAGATTTTCAGCTTGATATAGTCCAACTTGTTCATTTTTGTTTTTGTTTCCCTTGCCCGGAGAGATATGTTCATGAAGAAGTCACTCATGTTTATGTCCAAGAGATTTTTGCCTATGTTTTTTTCTAAGAGTTTTATGGTTTCATGACTTACATTCAGGTCTTTGATCCACCTTGAGTTTACTTTTGTGTATGGGGTTAGACAGCAGTCCAGTTTCATTCTCTTATACGTAGCTGTTCAGTTTTTCCAACAACAGCTGCTGAAGAGGCTGTCATCTCCCCATTGTATATCCAAGGCTCCTTTATCAAATATTAATTGACTGTAGATGTTTGGGTTAATGTTTGGATTTTCTATTCTGTTCCACTGGTCTGTGGGTCTGTTTCTGTGCCAATACCAAATTGTCTTGATTACTGTGTCGTTGTAGTAGAGCTTGAAGTTGGGGACACTAATCCCCCCTGTTTTATTCCTCCTTCTCAGTATTGCTTTGGCTATTCAGGGTCTTTTCTGGTTCCATATGAATTTTAGAATTATTTGTTCCAGTTCATTGAAGAAAGCTGTTGGTATTTTGATAGGGATTGCATTGAATCTGTAGATTGCTTTAGATAGTATAACCATTTTGACAATATTTATTCTTCCTAGCCAAGAGCATGGGATTGCATTTCCATTTGTTAGTGTCCTCTTTAATTTCTCTAAGAGTGCCTTGTAGTTTTCAGAGTATAGGTCTTTCACTTCCTTCGTTAGGTTTATTCCTAGGTATTTTATTCTTTTTGATGCAATTGTGAATGGATTTGTTTTTCTGATTCCTCTTTCTGTTAGTTCATCGTTAGTGTATAGGAAAGCAACAGATTTCTGTGTGTTAATTTTGTATCCTGCAACTTTGCTGAATTCAGACATTAGTTCTAGTAGTTTTGGAGTGGAGTCTTTAGGGTTTTTTATGTACAGTATCATGTCATCTGCAAATAGTGACAATTTGACTTCTTCTTTACCAATCTGGATGCTTTGTATGTCTTTGTTTTGTCTGATTGCCATGGTTAGGAACTCCAGTACTATGTTGAATAACAGTGGAGAGAGCGGGCACCCCTGTCTTGTTCCCGATCTTAGATGAAAAGCTTTCAGCTTCTTGCTGTTAAGTATGATGTT
>JAQQAC010002594.1:7892464-7989145 GCA_029783875.1 Phataginus tricuspis | reverse complement strand
TGTCTTCTCTGAGTTGTACAGCCCTCCCCGTGCCCCCCCAACATTACGTCTGCTAATCGTAATGCACCTTTTTCCCTCTTATCCCTCCCTTCCCACCCATCTTCCACAGTCCCTTTCCCTTTGGTAACTATTAGTTCATTCTTGGGTTCTGTGAGTCTGCTGCTGTTTTGTTCCTTCAGTTTTTTTCTTTGTTCTTATATTCCACATATGAGTGAAACCATTTGATACTTGTATTTTTCAGCTTGACTTATTTCACTGAGCATAATATCCTCTAGCTCCATCCATGTTGTTGCAAATGGTAGGATTTATTTTCTTCTTATGGCTGAATAATATTCCATTGGGTATATGTACCACCTCTTCTTTATCCATTCATCTACTGATGGACACTTAGGTTGCTTCCATTTCTTGGCTATTGTAAATAGTGCTGCGATAAACATAGGGGTTCATATGTCTTTTTCAAACTGGGCTCCTGTATTCTTAGGGTAAATTCCTAGGAGTACAATTCCTGGGTCAAATGGTATTTCTATTTTGAGTTTTCTGAGGAACCTCTGCCCATTTCTTAATTGGATTATTTGCTTTTTGTTTGTTAAGGTGCATGAGTTCTTTATATATTTTGGATGTCAACCCCTTATCAGATACATCATTTATGAATATATTTTCCCATACTGTAGGATATCTTTTTGTTCTACTGATGGTGTCCTTTGCTGTACAGAAGATTTTCAGCTTGATATAGTCCAACTTGTTCATTTTTGTTTTTGTTTCCCTTGCCCGGAGAGATATGTTCATGAAGAAGTCACTCATGTTTATGTCCAAGAGATTTTTGCCTATGTTTTTTTCTAAGAGTTTTATGGTTTCATGACTTACATTCAGGTCTTTGATCCACCTTGAGTTTACTTTTGTGTATGGGGTTAGACAGCAGTCCAGTTTCATTCTCTTATACGTAGCTGTTCAGTTTTTCCAACAACAGCTGCTGAAGAGGCTGTCATCTCCCCATTGTATATCCAAGGCTCCTTTATCAAATATTAATTGACTGTAGATGTTTGGGTTAATGTTTGGATTTTCTATTCTGTTCCACTGGTCTGTGGGTCTGTTTCTGTGCCAATACCAAATTGTCTTGATTACTGTGTCGTTGTAGTAGAGCTTGAAGTTGGGGACACTAATCCCCCCTGTTTTATTCCTCCTTCTCAATATTGCTTTGGCTATTCAGGGTCTTTTCTGGTTCCATATGAATTTTAGAATTATTTGTTCCAGTTCATTGAAGAAAGCTGTTGGTATTTTGATAGGGATTGCATTGAATCTGTAGATTGCTTTAGATAGTATAACCATTTTGACAATATTTATTCTTCCTAGCCAAGAGCATGGGATTGCATTTCCATTTGTTAGTGTCCTCTTTAATTTCTCTAAGAGTGCCTTGTAGTTTTCAGAGTATAGGTCTTTCACTTCCTTCGTTAGGTTTATTCCTAGGTATTTTATTCTTTTTGATGCAATTGTGAATGGATTTGTTTTTCTGATTCCTCTTTCTGTTAGTTCATCGTTAGTGTATAGGAAAGCAACAGATTTCTGTGTGTTAATTTTGTATCCTGCAACTTTGCTGAATTCAGATATTAGTTCTAGTAGTTTTGGAGTGGAGTCTTTAGGGTTTTTTATGTACAGTATCATGTCATCTGCAAATAGTGACAATTTGACTTCTTCTTTACCAATCTGGATGCTTTGTATGTCTTTGTTTTGTCTGATTGCCATGGTTAGGAACTCCAGTACTATGTTGAATAACAGTGGAGAGAGCGGGCACCCCTGTCTTGTTCCCGATCTTAGATGAAAAGCTTTCAGCTTCTTGCTGTTAAGTATGATGTTGGCTGTAGGTTTGTCATATATAGCCTTTATGATGTTGAGGTACTTGCCCTCTATACCCATTTTGTTGAGAGTTTTAATTATGAATGGATGCTGATTTTGTCAAATGCTTTTTCAGCAGCTGTGCAGATGATCATGTGGTTTTTGTTCTTCTTTTTGTTGATGTGGTGGATGATATTGATGGATTTTTGAATGTTGTAACATCCTTGCATCCCTGGGATGAATCCCACTTGATCATGGTGTATGATCCTCTTGGTGTATTTTTGAATTTGGTTTGCTAATATTTTGTTGATTAATTTTTAATCTATGTTCATCAGGGATATTGGTCTGTAATTTTCTTTTTTGGTGTGTTCTTTGCCTGGTTTGGTATTAGAGTGATGCTGGCTTCATAGAATGAGTTTGGAAGTATTCCCTCCTCTTGTATTTTTTGGAAAACTTTAAGGAGAATGGGTGTTATTTCTTCTCTATATGTCTGGTAGAATTCAGAGGTGAATCTGTCTGGTCTGGGGGTTTTGTTTTTGGTTAGTTTTTTGATTACCGATTAAATTTGGTTGCGGGTGATTGGTCTGTTTAATTTTTCTGTTTCTTGCTTGGTCAGTCTTGGAAGGTCGTATTTTTCTAAGAAATTGTCCATTTCTTTTAGGTTTTCCAGACTCTCATAATATTCTCTTATAGTTCTTTGTATTTCTGTGGGGTCCGTCGTTATTTTTCCTTTCTCATTTCTGATTCTGTTTATGTGTGTAGATTCTCTTTTTCTCTTAATGAGTCTGGCTAGTGGTTCATCTGTTTTGTTTATTTTCTTAAAGAACCAGCTCTTGGTTTCATTGATTTTTTCTATTGTTTTATTCTTCTCAATTTTATTTATTTCTTCGCTGATCTTTATTATGTCCCTCCTTCTGGTGACTTTGGACCTCATTTGTTCTTCTTTTTCCAATTTCAATAATTGTGTCTTTAGACTGTTCATTTGGGAATGTGCTTCCTTCTTTAAATAGTCCTGGATTGAAATATACTTTCCTCTTAGAACTGCCTTTGCTGCGTCCCACAGAAGTTGTAGCTTTGTGTTTTGTTGTCATTAGTCTCCATATATTCTTTGATTTCCGTTTTGATTTGGTCGTTAACCCATTGATTAATTAGGAGAATGTTGTTAAGTGTCCATGTATTTGTGAGCCTTTTTGATTTCTTTCTAAAATTTATTTCTAGTTTTATATCTTTGTGATCTGAGAAGTTCAGTATTTTTAAATTTACTGAGGTTCTTTTTGTGGCCTAGTATGTGGTCTATTCTGGAAAATGTTCCATGTGCACTTGAGAAGAATGTGTATCCTGCTGCTTTTGGGAGTAGAGTTCTGTAAATGTCTGTTAGGTCCGTGTGTTCTAGTGTGTTGTTCAGTGCCTCTGTGTCTTTACTTAATCTCTGTCTGGTTGATCTGTCCTTTGGAGTGAGTGGTGTGTTGAAGTCTCCTAAAATGAATGCATTGCTGTCTATTTCCTCCTTCAATTCTGTTAGTATTTGGTTCATATATGCTGGCGCTCCTGTGTTGGGTGTATATATATTTATAATGGTTATATCTTCTTGTTGGACTGACCCCTTCATCATTATGTAATGTCTTTCTTTATATTTTGCTACTTTCTTCTTTTTGAAGTCTATTTTGTCTGATACAAGTACTGCAACAGCTGCTTTTTTCTCTTTGTTGTTTGCATGAAATATCTTTTTACATCCCTTCACTTTTAGTCTGTGAATATCTCTGGGTTTGAGGTGAGTTTCTTGTAGGCAGCATATAGATGTGTCTTGCTTTTTTATCCACTCTGTTACTCTGTGTCTTTTAATTGTTGCATTCAGTCCATTTACATTTAGGGTGATTATTGATAGGTATGTACTTATTGCCATTGCTGGCTTTAGATTCGTGGTGACCAAAGGTTCAGGGGTTGCTTCTTTACTATTTAACAATCTAATTTAACTTTCTTGTTAACTTATTGGAGGCACCATCTGATGTTTCTTTATTTTTCTCCCTTCTTATTCTTTCTCTTCCATTCTTTATATAGTAGGTGTTTTATTCTTTGCCTTTAGTTAGTATTTGGATGGTCTGGTTTCTTTGCTATGATTTTATTTTCTCTGGTGAAATCTTTTTAGCTTTAGGGATGCTTCCCTCTAGAGCAGTCCGTTTAAGATATTCTGTAGTGGTGGTTTATGAGAGGCAAACTCTCTCAACTTTCATTTGTCTGGAAATTGTTTAATCCCTCCATCATATTTAAATGATAATCATGCTGGATACAATATTCTTGGTTTGAGGCCTTCTGTTTCATTACATTAAATATATCATGCCATTCTCTCCTGGCCTGTAAGGTTTCTATTGAGAAGTCTGATGATAGTCTGCTGGGTTTTCCTTTGTAGGTGATCTTTTTTCTCTCTCTAGGTGCCTATAATACTCTGTCTTTATCTTTGATCTTTGCCATTTTAATTATTATGTGCCTTGGTGTTGTCTTCCTTGGGTGCCTTGTGTTGGGAGATCTGTGGGCTTCCATGGACTGCAAGACTATTTCCTTCCCCAGTGTGGGAAAGTTTTCAGCAATTAT
Source organism: Phataginus tricuspis (assembly GCA_029783875.1). Classification (NCBI taxonomy): domain Eukaryota; kingdom Metazoa; phylum Chordata; class Mammalia; order Pholidota; family Manidae; genus Phataginus; species Phataginus tricuspis. Next base: position 7,984,726 of record JAQQAC010002594.1, on the reverse strand, counting down.
TTCTTCAAAGACACTTTCTATCCCTTTTTCTCTCTCTTCTTCCTCTGGTACTCCTATAATAGAATATTGTTCCGTTTGGATTGGTCACACAGTTCTCTTAATATTCTTTCATTCCTAGAGATCCTTTTATCTCTCTCTGCCTCAGCTTCTCTGTATTCCTGTTCTCTATATTCTAATCCATTAACAGTCTCTTGCACCTCATCCAGTCTGCTGTTAAGTCCGATCGCTTGTCTGATTTCTCATTGTCTTTCCTCACTTCCCTCACTTCCTCCCTCAGCTCTTGCACATTTCTCTGTAGATCCATCAGCATGGTTATGACTTTTATTCTGAATTCTTTTTCAGAAAGACTGTGCATTCCATCCCTTCAGGCTCCCTCTCTGGGGTTGTCTGGTTGATCTTAGTCTGGACCATATTCCTCTGTCTTTTCATGGCTATAGAAGTGGTTGCTGGTAGTTGCCACATATGTCAGCTGGGCTCTTTAAGAGTTTTAAAAGTGAAAAAAGAAAGAGAAGAAAAAAGAAACAAAAAAACATGCTCACTGGGAGTAGATTCTGTGGGGATGCTGTAGGTGGCACTGTTTCTCCACTATTCCACAACCATGGCTGCGCTGCTCTGCAGGGTCCTTTATAGCTCTGGCCGGGGTGGGAACGAATGGGAGGCTGTTGATCTCTGTGGGATGTCTAAGTGCGGCCACCCTTTCCCAGTCGCCAGCTAAGGAGTCCGAAACTCCCCAGGACTCCCAGCCTGCTGGACTGAGTGTGCCGGGGCGATCTCATCCTCCACTGGGCTCCTGTCTCTTTAAGACTGCTGAAAAAAGCGCGTGGTTTTCTTTTTCTTTTTTCATTCCCGGGAGCTGGCTGCAAGCACCCTGGCGCATTCCCCACTCAGATCCTGCACCCTCTGTCTCTTCAATCTCTGCTACACCATGCGATGTGTGTCAGCGCTCCCGGTGCAGATCACCGGGGCTGGTTATTTCACGGGCCTGTACTTCCACTCCCTCCCGGCTCTGAATCCTCTCCTCCTGCCAGTGCACTGGGGTGGGTGAGTGCTCGGGTCCCGCGGGGTCGCAGCTCCGTATCTTACCCGCCTTGTGGGGTGCCGTGTCCTCTCAGGTGTAGCTGCACGTTGTGTGCTTTCCTGTGTATTCTGGCCTCTCTTTTAGGAATAGTTGTATTTGCTATATTTTCATATATATATATATATATATAGTTTTAGGAGGAGATTTCTGCTGCCCTGCTCATGCCACCATCTTCCCGGAAGTCAGTTATTGCATTTTTAGACTCCAATTTTTCTTAGAAATTTCTGGAATTACTGGGGTCCTTAGATTTTCTGTTTATTGGTTCCTAATCAAACAATGAAAATTAATATTTGAATGCTTAACCATTTTCAAACTGGTTTCACTGATATCATTATGCAGGATATTTATTATTATTCCCATTTTTATAAACACCAAACCCGAAGCCCAGAGAGGGTGAATAAGAAGCTACTCCACTGGTGAATGATTTATTGGTCGGGTGGGTCATGGTGTGGAGGAGCACAGATGGGAAAAGGATAAGGAAACAGAATAAAAAGAAATAAAGGGGAGGTAATGTGGTTTCAAGAATGAGAAAGCCCTGATGACTAGGTTTGTATTATAAAATGGCACAGGGGTTTTGGTTCCAAAGTTCTGTGATCTTTTTTAAGAATGGCCTCTTGCACTTTGGATGACATTTTAGATCATTTCAAAGCCATAACAATAATCAGAGCAAGTGATCAAAGATGGTGACGTATGAATCGAATTTTTCCAGGACTTTTTCAGAATATAGGGTACAGGAAAGTGTACAGAATACAGGATACACACAGGCTGTGATGAAGCCCCCTGTGCCAGCACCCTGCTGAGCAGGCCCTGGGAGCCAAGGTGTTAAAGAAGGACATCCACCTGTGGCCTTGCTTCCTGCCAGGAGCAGCAGATGGCACCTGCTGGGTAGATGCTGGATTCCTGCTCTTAAAGAACAATCCAGCAGTGTTCATTATTACTGCCTGGATTCACGCAAGCCCAAGAAACCCAAAAATCAGAAAAAACAATGTATATCATATTAGATTCAGTACAGTTTTCCCAGTGCATAGAAGGTTTTTAATGCCCCAGTGTATATTCTCTCAATCTGTATTTTATTTTTGTATCTCTATTTTTTCTAAAAATGTTTCCATATAATTCTCAAATATTTAAGTATTTGAAGTAAACTGTTATTTTGAAGACAAATTTTTTTTTTCTGGAATAAAACTTTTCCTGGGAAGAAGTTTTCAGCAGCTGGTCCCTTGACAAATAATCCAAAGAGCCAGTTTTTACATATAATGTTAAGAGTTGAAAAATAAATGATGAATTTGAGGTTCATCAACCTCATAACAATGAAGACGTGTTATCACTGAACTCTTAGATGGGGTGGAGTGGGTAGAAAGGACATCCCTGCCAGTCTCCCACAGGGAAACTCTCTGTGAACATTTCCCCTTGAACTATGTTCCTAATTCAGCCCTGGACAGAGCCCTGAAATGCTGGCACAGCCCTTGGAAGGGGGTTACTGCTGCATCTTTCCTTCTGGCCCCATTCCCACGCCTGCTATTTCTGCTGAGGGCGATGCCTCAGGTTTGCAAAGCCTGTGTGTGGCTGTTGGAGAATGACGCTTTTCCCACCCACCTAGGCCTGCCATATGCTACTGGGTCCAGGAAACATTCTCTGCCTGGAACTATGGGACACACTTTCTCTGAAAATCCACTGCCAAATATTCATGGAGCAAATCAAATAGGGGTGAGGTTTTCAAAACGCTCTGTGCACCTGCCAACACAGTGTACAAGAAAAGAAGCAGATGGGTGGGCATTTAAAATGTCATTGTTGTACTCTGGCCAGTGTCCTCGTAATCATGGGATAGTAAAGAGCAGAACAGAATATTCTCTCAACCACAATACTGTATGATAACTTTATATAGGCCTAGGACTCAAAGTAGAAGCACATATTTAAACTGGTGTTGGATAACTTTTTTAGATGGTAAAATATACTAGGACATTGCTATTAAAAGTAGAATCTTAGAACCAGCACCAGGGCATCACCTGAAAGCTTGTTAGAAATGCAGAATCTGAAGCTCTAGCCCAGATTTTTTGAATCAGAATCTATATTTTAGCAACATCCCAGGTAACTTATATATACATAAAAGCAATGCTCTGAGACCCATTTTCACCCTTTAGAATACACAGGACAATCAAAAGAATAAAGGATTTGAAATCGTAAGATGGACTCAAGAGCTTGGTAAGGGAGAGTATAAATATAGTCACAGATAAGTTCCCCAGGTGAGAGAGAAAAAGGAAAGCAAAATAGAAATGGGTTCTTGTGTGTATCACTCAGTTATTCTCAGAATCAATCCTTCTTATGTCGATAGCAATTAATTTTTTTCAGAACTTAACTGCTGTGGTCCCAATTTAGTTAAATTTAATTTAATTTAATTGACAAACACTTATATGGCACTTACTACATGCCAGGACAATTCTAAGCACTTTACAAATATTCACTCATGTAATCCTTATAACAAGCCTGTGAAGCAGGACCTTGAATTAGCCCCATTTTACAGAGAAGGGATTGAGACCCAGGGACGTTGAATAATTGGCCCAAGTCCACAGTTAGAAAATAGCAAAACCAGGATTCAAACTATCGGCACTTAGGACTACTTAGCACAGACTGTCTTAAACAAAAAGTACGATTACTTCCAAAATGGCAGAAAAAATTGAAACCTGAATCCACCCATTCCCTTAACATTTTTTTGAAGTCCTATGTTATATATCTAAAATGTGTGCCACTTTTGCTTTCTATTCCATCATACATCCATATTTGTTTTAACACTAAAATAATTCTTGCGTCTACTTTCTACTGGATAAAACAGATGTTTCTAGCATGTAGCTCCACATAACAGTGTGGGTAACCACGCTTGAAAAGCACGGGCTTAAAACTTTTCTGAGAACCATCCACAGCTAACTACAACCACATGGCCAAGTCTACTGCAATAACATAACACCCTGAGGGGTCTCCTAGGCTGAGGGAGAGGCAGCCAAACCACAGCTTCCATTTGAAATCCCAGGTCTTTACATTAGAATCTAAGATTAATGGCAACTTGGTGGTGCTGGTTCTAACCTGGAAAGGCTTACAAAGGAAATGCTTGGTTGACTTATGCTTTTTATGGCTCACATAATTCATAAATAAAGTGTATTTGTATCTCCAAAGTTCTTGCAAATACTTATAGTTTTCAAGGGCAAAAAGTAAGTTGACATATTATGATGCCACCCATTTGTTTAAGATTTTAATTATCATAAATCCAGATTTTAAAATATCCAAAAATTTCATCTAAACCTCAGATACAGGCAAACATCAAATTATGGCTATTATCAAAGATTTTAGAAGATCTCAAGATAATTGCTCTTCAACAGAAAACTGTACACATATTTTCCATGTATTTTTCTTATAAATACAGGTATAATGAAACCATTTGTTTTGCTAATAGCGTACTCCACTTGTAAGTACTAAGCACAGCTAAGTGTATAACAATTTCTTAGTATCAGAAAAAAATTGAAGATAAGGAAGCACTATAGGAAGAGAAAACTACTGCATAAATTCATTTCTACAAGTTTGAATACCTTGACATTACAAACAGAGAAAAATCAAACTCCTACCCCTATGTAAAATATAGGCTGCACCAGGAGAAGATGCTAGAAGCATAAGTACACTTGTGAACAAAAGTAAAAGGAAAGTCACCTTCCTACACCCAGACAAGCTGGAGCAACGTTAGCTGGCTGGTTAGGAGCACGGACTCAGTTTAACCAACCTGGCTGGGTAACTGATTTTCCCTCATACTAGTTGTAACTTCATGTGTTGTTTGAAGATTAAACAAGAAATACTTACAAAACATTAAATACAACTCCTCCCCACTGCAGGGGCTCAGTAAATGTTATTTATATGACTGTGAATTTCTTTCTGGATTTAGGATATGGTACTCCCCATTTCCCAGTCAGTCAAACATACAAGCCCTTTACAAAAGATTTCTTAACCCATGGTCATTAGTTTCACCGAGAAGCCAATTTGACAAGGAAAGCCTCAGTTACTTTTGTGCCACCAGTAAATTTTGTGGGCTTAGAACATCTATGGAGAGAGCATAGTAACTTTGGTCACTGGTGGGTAATATTAAATTATTGTCCCCTTTATCAAGCCAAGAAATATTTACTGTGTACCCCCATGTTCATACCAGCTCACTACTGTCTGTAAAAATACAAAGATTTACGGCTACTGATTTGTACCTTAACATCCTTGGGAAGATAAAACATGTAAAATAAAATCTGCAATTCAGCGCTTTCTATGCCAATTGCTAGAGGTGTGTGTCTGTGAAAATTCTAAAGAAGGTGAGATTCCATTCAACGAGGCCAATGTGAACAGTTTCAAAGGGAGGCAGAACAGAGCTTGGCTGGGCTTCCCAATAAAGAAATCCAAGCCTCTCCCCATGGCCTCCCAGCCTCTGCTCAGCTTGGCTGCGACCTCTCTGCCATCATCTGGAATCATCCTTCTTGAGCTCACTGCTCCTACCCTCTGCCCTTCTTTCTGGGCCTCATACCTACCAAGCTTGTTCAGCTTTGGAACCTCTACACTTTCTGTCATTCATTCTCTTGGAATGTTTTGCCCCAAGTTCTTGACCTGGATAAATCCTTTCAGTGAGGTCTCAGGTCAAGTGTCTGCTCAGTTCAATTTTTTCTCCTCTTTTCTATGCTTCCTTATAGTTTCTATTCACCACGACAGTGTCGAGGGTGGATTTGGTTTGCCATGGCTCCAGCTTTGGCTTGATGTGATCTTCTTTCCAGCCACAAACTGACATAACAGCCTCTGTGTCTCTTGGCTTGATTCTCAGATGGGCCCTCCTCTCTTTCATTAGGCTATGTGCCTCCTCCCTGGCCCAGCTGCTCGTGGTCATGAGGTAGGAGGCCATGACTGGATAGATTACAGAAGAACCTAGAAGGAGGGGAGGTGATAAATCTTGTCCAATACACTTGTCCACTGAATTTTTAATTAATTCTTTTAGTTTTAAAGCTTGCTCCTTTGGCTTTCTAAATATTCAAACATATCATCCAAATATAATAACTTTTTTTTCTTTGTGTGTTTCTTAATCAACCAGCCGGACCTAATATAATAATATATGCTCCTGGATTTTTTGTTATGCTTAAATGAGTTAATACATGTAAGGCACTTAGGATAGTATTTAGTACAGAGCAAATGCTCAACAAAGATTGACTCTTGTTACTATTACTACTTTTCATGGCATGGCCTTTTGTAGGACTTAAAATGTGAAAATATAAGACATGATAAAAATTTTGTATGTTAAATTATTAACAGGTGATCTTGTTAGACACACTGAAAGAAATATTAAATTAAAAAATTGGCTTTACATGTTTCTACTAATCAATGACTCTCAGGAAAATATCTGTTTCCTTCCCTACTTCTTATGACCATTATGAGCAACATTCACTAAGCACCTGTTAGTTGCCAGGCTTTAATCCAAATGATAGATGTCTTACTTAGGCAAACATCAAATTATGGCTATTATCAAAGATTTTAGAAGACCTCTTAAGACAATTGCTTGTCAACAGAAAATTGTACACATATTTCATCATACATCCATATGTATGATGTCTTCTAAAAAGTGGATTTTGAGATAAGGATATGACTGTAAATGGTGTGCATTTATTTGAGAGATTCCAGAGAGCACTATTTGGGGAGTGGGAAAGTGAAACAGGGAAGAAAGGAAGCTGATAAAAGAGGTTAGAGTGTGGATTACTGCTCTGGGCAATGGGGCTCAATCCCACCAGGAGCCCAGGAATTAATGCAGAAGATGTTTCAGAGTCACTTCAATCATGGGGCAAGTTTGCTGCTCCTGGGAGGTGTTGCCCCGTGGGCACTTCCAGCCTATCTAGCACATAGGCTGCTAGAGTCTGGTAAGCAGTGAAAGCCAAAGGCCAAAAGTCAGCCAAGCTGGCAGCTGGAAAGGCACATATGCGCATGCAGGGAAGACAGGCACAGGAAAATCATAGCATCAGTTACAGAAGGGCTTCAAAGATGGTTTCTCTCTTAATACTGCTCTATTAAGAAATGAAGAGAGAAAAAAAATTCTATGGAGTACCTAATTGCCTGTGATATGTTTTCCGGCAGAGAATTTAATAAATTGTCTTGACGTTTTTATGATCTTACAATTAAAAAGTGAACGATGAAGAATAGCTACTTGAACACTTTCCTGAAAGTCTCGGGGCATGAATTATATAAAATTTGTTAAGATGAAACTGATTTTACTGCAAATTTTTAACCATAACAAATATTAGCTATCTCTTATGGTTGTTTTGATGGTGAAGTTAAAGATGATAAAGAAGAAATGAAATACTTAAAACAGTGCCTAACACATGTAATCATTCAGGATGTGTTTGTAAAATACAAGCTTCATATATATAAATAGTTAAAATGATAAGATAGTAAAAATAAAATAACACAGCTGTGTATGGTAAGTTGTATCACTACTCAAAAATATTTGCTGACCTTTCCTAATAGGACGATTATACTTCAGGCTTGATACATGATTGTTTAGTTAATGAGATATGAGTGGAACTAACATGAAACACTTTGAAAAAAAGTTTAAGAGGCACCATTTGTGGCACTACTGCTCTTCTCCCTCTATAACAAGACCAGCATAAGCCAGGCTGGTGCTGCTCTCTCCTCCCAGGCCTCAGAATGAAGAGGAGTCACACTGACCCCTGATGATTATGTAACATGAGCAAGAAATAATCCTGTTTTTGAAAGCCACCAAGACTTAGGAGCTGTTTATTATTGCAACATAACCCAGCCTAAGCTGACTGAGAGAATAAATAAAACATACACACACACATTCATGCCTACCAGTATGTATTCTAAATTCTCTGAATAAAAAGAAAGGTAAGTTATAGATCATCTAATCAAATTAGGAGGTTGTAATGTCCCTGGAGAATTACAAAACAAGAAATAATTTAAGTAACTATAGGGATAATGTTTAAAGCAGTGGTTCTCAAACTATCTGTCCTAATGTTCTATATTTAAAAAATTCTTTAATACATTGAAATGAAATTCATATGTTGTAACCCAATAACGAACATAACTTAAAACAAATTGTAAACCATATCGCAACTATTACAAAAAAAGAAAGTAATTTCTAAGGTAATATATATTTCAATGTTATAATAAAATAACATATTTCAGTATGCAAATATACAGCTATGACTATTCTTGGAAACACCTACCTAATGCAAAAGAAGCGTGAGAAAATGAAAGTGCAGAGAGTCAAAAGGCTCCTAGAATAAAACCAGTGATAGGATTCATAATAACAGAGCAGACTTGTTAATATGATAAAGAAAAATAACCTTGATTGAAGTAGAAATAACATGTTACAAAGTGTCCAAAATAAAAATGGAGAGATACATTTTTCACAAATAGGCTGGGCCTTAATTTAATTCTTACTGATTTTTCTTATTTACTTAAAATTCACTTTCAATAACATGTTAGGATAGGGGTAAAAAGTATCACAGAAACATGTCATTTATTGTAAAATCTCAATACAAATTAATGCATAAAATAAATTTTTATATATAAAAAGACTGAGCATACAATGGAATACTACTCATAAAAAAAAGGAACAGAGTATTAATACATGCAACAACTTAACTGAATCTCAAAAGCATTATCATGAGTAAAAGAAGCCAGTACTAAAAGGTAATATAAGGTGTGATTTAATCTGTGTATCATTCTTTAAAAAGACAAAACTATATTGACCTTTACAGAGAACAGATCTCTCATTGTGAGGGGTTGGACTGGGGGTAGCATGTGGCTACGGAGATGCAGCTTGAGGGAGCTTTTTAAGAGTTAATGGAACTATTCTGACCATGGTGGTAGTCACATGGAATTCAGACATGTGCTATACCTAATACTGCTATGCACCAAAAGGAAATAAAAGGGCAACATTACTGCATGTTAATTAAAGAAAAAACAAAAAGACTATTATAGTAGGGTTCTCCAGAAAACACAACCAATAAGAAGTGTATGTGTGTGTGTGTGTGTGTGCGTGCATTTATTTATTTGTTTAATTATAGAGACGGATTTATTGTAAGGATTGGCTCATGTTATCACGGAGGCTGGCAAATCCAAAGCTGCAGTGTGGAGGCCCAGGAGAGTGCAGGTGATTAGTCTGCTGGGGAATTTCCTCTTGCTCAGGGAGACTGGTCTTTTTGGTTTATTCAGGCCTTCAACTAATTAGATGAGGCCTAGCTGTACTATAGGGAACAATCTGACCCCCAAGTTTCAGTGTTAATATCATTTAAAGTCTCCCTCTAAGATGACACATAAAATTAACCATCAGAGCCACAGAAGCCACATAAGCAATAATTTCATTAGGCAATTGGAAATGGATGGTGGAATGGAAAAAATTGAAAAAGCAATATAAAAGGTCATGGTCAGGGTCATGAAACATACCAATCATTAATAAATAAATAATTTACGTTGCTTTCATGGTTCTTATCATTTGACTGCAACATTTAAAGAATATCTGATGGAAGAAGAAAGAATTTTTAAAACAGATTTTATTATTGAAATGTAGTGATATTTCTGTACTTTTTCTGCCCACACAGTTAATAATTCTAATTCTAAGTCAGTCTGTTAAGGAAAATCCCAGATTTTCAAATCTCTTTCATTACAGGTTGTCCTCGCTTTACGCTGAAGCTGGAGTTCTCAGTTACAGTGTTAACTGACACTGGGCATTTCAGAATTGCACAAAGCACAGAGGACACAGTGCCAACATGTACAGGTTCCAGTTACCACGGTACCATGCAAACCAAGGACTGCCTACATGTATTGGTGACAGTTACAAATGCAAACTGAAACAGGTACATGTTTAGCAGCTCCAACTGCACAAATAGCATTTTTGTCAGCAAAGTGAGTTTGTAAAATTGTAAATCACTCTTGGCAAATTTCCAAACAAAACAAGAACAATCTTTTCTTGGTTTTCATGGTGTTTGCATTCCTGGAAAAGTTGGTATGTACTAAAATGTACAAAAAAGAATTTATGTTTACATGTATATCCCTGGATCTCTGTCTGCTAAAGGTCAGTAGCAAAACCTTCCCACTATACTGTTATCAAGGAAAATCCTTCACAAATTTCCAAAATGCTTCTAAAGAAGAAGAATACCATCCAATGGAATCACCACTTACAGCCTTAAGACCTTACCACAAAACTACCCACTTAAAGTTCTATTACAACAAAATTTCAGAGACTTATTTTCTTATATAATGATTGACCAAACTAAACATCCTAAAATTTAAGAAACCCTGACAGGTACCCCGCAGGTTAAAATTGCTCATAAGATTGTGATTAACAGCTCAGACAAGGAGAAAGACTCCTTCGGTTCTTCATATATAGTAGATGCTCAATAAATTTGATTGGCATCTAGGGCAGGTAAACGGGTTAAAAATTGGGTTAAAAAATATTATTAGGATTATTGGTTATAGTGATTCCAAAAGCTGACTTTACTAAAATGGAAAATAAATCAACCAAAAAACTACAGAATTTCCCTAGTTTCTTTGGTTACTGATAGTTTTCTTATTGCTGCTCTACATCAAAATCAGCAACCCCTGTGAGCCCCATTCTCAAGGCAACAGGAAAAGGAGAATCATCTGGAGAGGCTATTGCCTTTAAAATAAACTGGCCCAAGACAGAGAGAAGGTGAAAATCATGCCCTTGAAACCATGCAGTAAGTGCTTCGTATGATTCAGCCAATGGGCAATAGGTATGTTGTTCTTGTTTTGTTTATTTAAAAATTTTGTTTGTAAACTATACTTCCTTAATATGCTGCCAAGACAGAACAGTTGTGATCCATGAAAACGTTTCAGTAACCCACTGAAATGACAATTTGCTACTCTAGTTTTTCTTCTGAAAACATCATTCACTTTGGACCATTCAATTAGTAAAGACAGTGGGGTCCTTGATTATAAGACACTGTCACTATTTCTGGAAAAAATAAAATAAAGGAATGTGCTTCTCAATGATTGTTTATCACTTGGTAATTACAGAGCCCTTGCAGCTCTTCTCTATATTTCAAGAACTTCTATTTTTTTCCTCAGGATCCAGCAGTTCTTTGTTTTAATTTATTTTCCTCTTAAATACCTCCTGCTATTTAAGCAATAATTCCTTCTAAATCAATTGTTAGCAGCAGTTAATGACCGGTTGGTTAATTAATAGCTCAAAGCAAAGCTGAGGGTGTTCCCTGTTCTAACAAACCACCAGACTCTAACTGGTGTATTATTGTTAGCATGCCCTGTAATCGCTTGCTCCTCACAGCCTCACTGCTGCATATGATTTTTATTTTAACTAAAAAGGATGTATTGAATGGGAAATAGGTGACAGCATTATCAAATCAATCATAATAATATACATATTTCAGAGTTATTTGGCTATCCATATTAACCTTGATTTCCATAGGATCAATGTGACCCTGTGCCAGGAGGCAGAAAAGAAATATCAGCTTGTGCTGGTTAGGAAGCTCACTTAACCACAGCAGTTTGTTCTCTTCCACCTCCAGGGCTCCAAGGCTGGTAGAGCTGCAATAGCCTCATAGCATTCTGCATCTTTTCTGTTCCAAAACTGTATTCTTAAGCACTGTGCTCACTCACAGTGAAAGGAGAGAAATTGTGCTGCACTTTTTCTGCCTGATAAACATATGGTTACTTAGTGACACCAGTTATGCCTTTTGTACAACTAATAGAGAGGAATATGTGCTAATAATTAGTGCAAGAAACTGAACATCAAGAGCCCTCAGTTCTATTCCTAACAGCTCTGCCTTGTTCTGTGATCACTGGGAAGTAATTAGCAAGTTTGTGCTTCTTGTGCTAATAATTCTAATAATCAACCATTATTAAAGGGATAAGTATTCATCAAGACTAGGGAAGAATCTAGAGGTGCTATCATGCCCTAGAGTTTTGCCTTTCCTAGAAATGCCTTTATGAACCTGTTGCATGATAATAAATGTCAGACAGACATTTTGTAATTTACCTAAGTAATGCTTTCTTTCTCTATGCCCTCCTTTTAACCATCAACTCATTGAGATGGTACTCTTCAGATAGCTTCAGTTATATCATCCGATCTTCTGTGTGTATTTATGACACACTGAGATACCAATGGTAAATAATATTGTGGAGGGGTAGGATATGAATAGTAGCAATATTTTTCCTTTTAGATTTTAATGCAACAGACTATTGTTGGATGAAACAGGATCATATGAAATATAAATCTCAAACCCCAATTTCAAGGGATTGCTGACAATGCAAGATGTGGGCTTTCACAGACGATAATGGAGGAAAAAGTTAATGGAGCTAAAAGCAGGAAGAAAAAGTACAGGCTATTCATGGATAGGGAAGACTGAAAAGGAAAGGACAAGGAAGATACGTAAACATTGGAAGACAGATGAATATGAAAGACATCAAATGCATGGACAGGAAAGGTCATGTACTGCACTTACTCTTGTGAAAACACAAATAATACTTTCAGCTGAGTCACAAAGGAAATGATAAACAGAGCTTATTCCCCTGATCTCTGACAGGATTTCAAGCTCAGTTGCAGGCTGTTGTCTAAATTGTTATTAAAGGTTACTCACTGGAGTTCTGGGCTATTCCTATTTTATTATTTTCATGATTTCTAAAATCTCACTGTTCATTGAAACTGCCTCAGATTGCCAGAATAAGAAAAACATATACATTAAGATAATACATTTCTAACAAGCTCCCAGTCTACAGAGATGAATAATAACATAAAAGAGTAAAATATCCACAGAAATGACTTTTTGGCCTAAGTTCCCAAGTGGATTGCCTTCCCTTGAGACTACCTGTAATGGTTTAAACTTTGAAATGTGATGTTCCCATATGAGATATAACAGATATTCTTGGCTTTGCATCAAATTAAACAGTCTTCTCAGATTTAAGAAGAACAGATTTATTCAAATGTTGGTAAGGCCTTATTTTCTTAACTTTGTCACCACTGTTAATATTCATGGGAAAAAATAACCTGTGCTTGCTGAGTATCTAGTCTATTCTAGGTGCTGGACCTTACTTCATTTAATCCTGACAATGAATCTGCCTGGTTAGTGTTCTTATGTGCATTTTATTGTGCATGCAGAAGACACTCAGGTGCAGAGATGTTAAGCAACTTGCCCAAGGTCAGCCAGCTAGCAGTTGGCAGAGCCAAGGTTCAAGTCCCAGTCAGCTTGATGCTAACACTCTGTTATATCCAGTACATAGCACTGTCCTTTGAATCTCACATCAGTCTCTGAACCAGAGAGTGTCACTTCTGGTGATCACACAACAATTCTTTTCATCTTTCAAGTTCCATTCTTGTACCACATTTCCTTTATGGTTTCCTAAAATATTTCTAACCATAGAATTAGGAAGAAAAAGTAGAAGAATGTGAGGTCATCCTTGCCTTCTGAAATCTCTTGATTAAAATTATATGGCTGATCCTGAAACTGAATTCCTCCCTCAGAGCTCATTTCCATGGCAGAATGGAAACCCAGGGCCAAGCACACCAGCTCAGGACATGGACCCAAGGTTCCGGGAGTGCTCAGGATTATTTTTTATTACAGTCAATGGGCTTTTTTGAGACTCAGCCATGGGACAGTATATTTCCCCACTGCCCTGCAGGAACGCTCAGTCTAGTAGTTCAACAAAAGGAGGACTGAATGGTTCATGAGCGAGCACGATTCAGTAATGGGAGAGTCAGCAGTGTCTGGGATTTCTAAATGATACGTGCAATAATTGTAGCTGTGGGTCTGGACTCAACATTACTTCCACAATTGTCAAAGCCAGGGCAAAAGAACCCCAGTGTGTGTCCTAATCAGATCAAATGCAGTTTCTTCAGTGGCTTTTGTTTTAGGTCTACACCCTGGACTTCTCTGCTTTAGGACAGACTGTTGTGCAAACCTGTCACAGGGATTAATTAGTTATGGATTGAAAAGCTAAGCATAATCTATGATTCTATGAGGCTAGGACCACCTCTTAGTAGATCACATAGCAATATTTCATTCAGCTGAGCTAGGTTTACTTTATGTAAGAATGTACGAAGAAATAAACTATGCACAATAAATGTATTTCTCATACACAACCAAATAAACACATTTGGGTTTTAAACCACACCAGTAATTCACACAGTTTGGCAAATATTCAGAATACTGCCGTGGTAGAAACTAATGCAGTAACAATAATTTTCACACATTTTCATTTTCTGTGAAAATTGTTCCTGCAATTCCCTTCCTAAGTGTTTACTTTACAGTCCATTAGAAAATGTTTAGTCTCCATCAAACTATATTCAAAGCAGCATCTTTTTCTCTTCCTTCACATTACATCACTGGTGAATAATAGTCCGAGAAGGTGTTCTTGAAAAAGAAAGAAAGAAACTTGGGAAAAACACTTGGTTTTGCAAGTCTCTAATTTGCAAAGGAGGAACATCAGGCTGTGACCCAGCTTCAGAAAAGAACTGCGAAGTCAGCCCTCCCTTCAGGGAGGGGCTTCTCACTGGAGTAGTGGATTGCACGGCCTAACTTTGAGTCTTGAGGACAGTTTAAAAAGTAAGATATCCAGGCAAGCCATCAAATTAAGAAATGCACTACCTGATGAGGTCTACATTTATATTTGACTACCAGTGAGTGCGGGAAGAAAATGGATGAGGTGAAGCTCAGAGTTAATCATGTCATAAATACCAGGACAGGCATTCAGTTCCATCTACTTAATTAGCTTAGAAAGTCAGAGCTACCTCTTCATTTTCATGCAGGAGCAGAGAAGGCAACTCATCACCTTATCCTCTTTTTAAGTAAATAGCAAGCATAGATGTTCAAGTTTATACTAAAAAAAAAAAAATGGTGAACATTCTCTGGGAAATCTTCATGATTTATAATAATGTGGTGAATTGTTTTTTCCAAGACTTGTCTTTCCTAATGATGGCTGCCCAAAGGTCATACAGTCACAGCCAACAGCAAATACTCTACAGAATAAGAGAAATTATTAAATATATTAAGAGTTCCATTTAAGTTTGAAGATGGCCAGGGTAGAGATAGTTTGCGCTAGATTAATCTCCAGGTTTCTTTGGCCATTTTGATTCCTTAGAAGGTGTGAAGAGAAAGGTTACTTGTAATGACATGAATGGATAATCACATTTCTTTTGTCCCTGTCATCTTGAGGATGGCTCACGTTGACAACCTTGGCCTTACCTATCTTTTGCAGACCTTGGAACAAGGTCTTAAGGATGGAACAAGAATACAAACGTGTATATAAACATATACATTTAAAACACAGAAACAAAAAATTTTAAATAAAACTTATTAAATAAAATCTACTCCATCTTCTTACTTAGATAAAACATCCTTTAAAACCACCTAGAACACCAGATTGGAATTCTGAATTCTTGGATGTCTGAGCTGCAGGCTGGGAAGGCAGCAAGCTCAGGATCTGTGTCCTGGGCTGTGAAGCTTATGGAAAGTTATTTTCTAAATCTGCTCCAATTTTCCAACATTACTTCAAGAATGTGCAGAGGAAAACAGAACAGAGTATGTTCTGAAAAGAAATGCAATGTACACATATTTTGGAAAGATAGCCATCCAAGATAGTTTTAGGAGTAAAAGTACATTTTATTTGTCTGAAAATGCACTTATAAGAATCAGCTCATGCCTGAAAGTAACCAGATAAATGGAAACTAACTAGACTTAAATAACACCTGGGCTAATAGCAAACAAAACATGATTTCTTGACTCTCATGTGTCATATCACTGTCACATGCATGTGTCAGTCACATTTTATGGCACTGTCACACCTTGGTATGTCTGATTCATAGTCTCTTTTTGAAAAAAAGAGCTTTCTTTATGGAAAATTCAGAGTCCAAGTTTTTGTTTGGTTATTAAATTTTTTTTCATCATTTTCACACATGTATTCCTCAACTTACTCTATTAGCACCTATTATTCACCAAGGTGTCTTCCAAGTATAAGATCTACAGAGATAAAGACAAATTTTTTGCCAAGTCAAGGGACTCAGGATATTATCTGCTGTACCTAGGGCTAAGTATTTACATTTGACGTTATTTGAGTGCTCTGAAAAATGCTTCAACAATTTCTCAAAAAAAACTAAAACAGTGTTTTGTAGGGACTTTATGAAAATAAGTCACAGTTTGAAGAATTCAGCTTTCTGTATGGGAATGCAGCATTCCTAAGACCAGCAGCTTCACCTGGTACCTAATGCTATTATGAATTATTAAGCCTGCCTTCCCTCTGTCTTGCCAATGGGTTGCAGCCCCGGGCAAGTTCGCTATAGATTCAATGTGACCAAAGAAATTCACAGCACAATGTTCTTTGGGGTTAAAGGGTTTACTACCTGGCTTGTTCTCCCGGCGTAGGTCAAGCACTAATATCTCTGCCTCCGCCCAGAGCACTGGGCCGAGCTCTCTAAATAGTGCAATAATAGCTTATTGCCTTAAGGTGTGGAAGCGGTAGCCTAGCAACAGGCCAGTTACATCATCAGGTGGTTTAAGGATCCTGGCCATAGGAACCCAACTTCCCCACACCCTCTCTGTCCAACTAATTCATATTAAATGCTCACTACAAGCAATTCTCATTTTTTAGTGTATTGCCTCATGTATCTTCCCTATAAAAACTCCAAGATCTACATAGGATCAGAAGCTTCCAATCTTCCTCACAGGAGAGCGTATCTGAGACTAGCACCTTTGGAAGAACTTCATGGTACTTTAAATATTACTTCTTGGCTACAGGGTCTAATTCTATGTTCTGTACAGTGTGTAACTCCACGCTGGTGCCCAATAAATGTTAAATACCAATAATAACTATGGTGGTAATCAGAATTCCTTTTGATGTAAACTAGTTTGTCTCAACCTTGTTTTTACCCTATGTCTCCTAGTAATTGTCTGGCATTTTCCCTGCTGTTCTTGTCTTTTTAATTACATCCTACTGACTTGACTGTTAAAGCATCTTAAATCAAATGGAAGAAAGGCTTAATGCTTTCCACACAAAAAGAGCAGTGGGAAGCAGGTGCCTAGCGGTTAGAATAATAACTCAAAAGAAATAGGCAGGGTCTTGCGTTCATTCCTCATAAATACAAAGGGGGAGGATGGGGAGCGTGCGACTGCAAGGAGGAAGGAGAGAGCAATTAGCTTGCATAAGTGCCCTGATGAGGGCAAACCCAACTTTTCTTTGTTTTCATTCATTTTAGTTGTATTGGGAGAGGGAGTGCATTATAGCAATTCACAGCACAGGAGAAGGCATTTGCTTAGGGTTGGAGAAGGAAGGTGTGTGCGCAAATGTCATTTATTGACAGGAATTGAACATCTGTTTCATATCAACCACCTAACTGTGGCCCAGTGGAGAAATACAAAGTTGACTTTGTCTCCACTGAGTTCATGTTGCTGACTGAAAAACTGGGTGTTTTCAGAGACTTTAGGCTATGTGTTGAGGCCACAGCACCTTGGATTTCAGAGGTCAGGTTGGCCTCAGATTACTGAGGTTAACCATTGGAGGACCACTGAGATTGCCTTAATCTAGCAGGTGGTAGTGATAGATGTAGGATAGGGTAGTTTGTCGTGTGGATTGCTAAGATTACAAAGGAGTTGCTGTAACTCTGAAGGAAAACACGAAAATAAGGAACATGTGTCGACTGCCTGCTGCGTGCACTGTTGCTTATGCTTCTTCCTCCGACCATGATACCAGGTGGATAAGGAAATACTCCCATCTTCACTTTCCAGTTGAGGAAATCATCTAAGAGAGGACAAACAACATTCCTGACATCATAAATAACCAAGCCAGGATTTCTACTTGGGTCGATCTGATTCCACATTCAGTGTTTTTCCTGTGGACAGGTGCTAGTGATTGATTTGAGAAGAAAAGGAGACAAGATTAAAACTTGAGTCCATATTGTTCTGGCCCTGATGGGAATGACAGGCACAATATGTGTCCCTGAAAAGACTGTAGGGCTGGGGTGCTCTTGCTAAGAAGGAAGCAACTTGTCTTTAATGACTGCACATGGCATCTTGGCCAGCCACATCATAGTTTCTGCAGGCTATCAGAAAGGGTTAGGGTCAGCCAGATTGGACAGAGACGTGCAAAACCATCCACACTAATGGAAAACTGACTTAAAGCACAGCACCGATTGCCAGTCGGTAGGTGCAGAACAGCCTCTGTAGGAGAGCACAGCAATACAGAGGGGTCTAGCCTCTCTCCTTCATCTGGCCTGAGAATAGCTGCCATCTTTTTTTCTAATTGCCCATCACTGAAAAGGAGACGTCACCATCTTCACTTACTTAAGCACCCATACTTTGACTCCTATTCCTGCCTGAAATATCTTTAACAGTTTCCTGGTTTGTGATGTTTCCCCCAAGCTGAACCTTGCCTGATCTTCAATCTGCCAGCAAAACTAATCATCCCCTTTTCAAGTCTTTTATTTACTCTCCATTAGCAATACATTATTTATTAGATAATCTTTTAAAGAGTTGTTAAAGCTGTTCCTCCCATTCAATTGTGAGCAGTTTGAGGTGTCCAATCATCTCTGTATCCCTAGCTTTTGACACACTGCCTACCTAGTACATAGTATATACTCAATATGTAAATAAAAAAAAGAATAGACTTCTCATTGTAGGTAACTCTGGTCTAAGTAGTCATGGAGGCTCATTTATGAGCAAAGGCCATGTGCATAAGTTTTCTTTCTGGTTACTTCCTTGAGGATAGGAGTTTATATTAAAAATAGTGTCATTTTCTCAAAAGATCAAGCATTGGCCAATGATGCTTCAGGACATTCCAAGCATTGGAGAGAATACCTGGCAAAATTAATGTCATCTTTGTATGTAATGTTAACCTCATTCATACATTTTTAGGCCTTATTTGTTAAATGTCTGAATTATATAGGAAGAACTTATCAATGAACTATCATGGTTCCTGATTTTAAGAAGGTTTTTGTCTGATGGGAAGGAAAGACATTTTATAACATAAAAATAACTATTAAATCACAAATGTAGAAAAATGCAATTGGAAAAGTTCCTTTTGGAAAAAATATAGGCACCATATAAGCATACTGCAGAAGGAACTCGTGGTGAAGGGGTAATCTTCACAAATAACATGAGGGGAAGAAGGGAGGTAATTTAAGAAACTACTGCAAGAGTCTGTGAAGGAGCTAATGTTGACTTGGGCTAGACTTGTGACAGTTCAGTTGTACACAAGTGGACACATTTGATACATACTTCAAAATTTGAATCAGTAAGACTTTGTAATTGGATGGAAGAATGATGAAAGAGAAAGGATAGGATGACACTCAGTGAATAATGATGCCATTTACTGAGATAAGGAGCAATGAGGGACAGTAGGTGCAGGGGAGCAGGCGAGAATGAGAAATTCAATTCTGGTCAAGTTTACCTAAGCAGTGTTTATACGTTTCCTACAAATGGAAAAAGAAAAAGAAAAAACCATGTAAGTAAGTTTTTTCTCCCTTCAAAGAACCCTTGAAACAATGTTCTCCACTTATTGAGAACATCAAAGTGGACTAATGTCATTCAAGCCTCTCCCAAAACTTTGAATATCTCTGTACATTTGACAGGTTCCTATATTTTGAATCCTACCCTCTCAAGTGAAATTTTTTTGAAAAATTATTTTCCAGGTTCCTTTACAATTATGGTGCAGACATGTGCCTTAAATTCCATCAAACAGATGTACCTGCTAAGACTGATTTGGAAGTAAGCTGCTGAAAGCAGGAAGTCAGGTACCGATTTTTGTGCGCCGATACTGTTCTGAGGTCAGTAGTAGCAGTAGCTATCACTTCCTGGCCAGCCAGAAGTGAGTTTCTGTTATTGTTCCTAAAAGTTTAAAGCCTGTTTCTCCAGATCTCTCAAAGATTCTCTGAGTTGTGTTATATTCCCGAGTAATTCCCATTCTGTTTAAAGAAGCAAGAGTTACTGTCTTCTAAAACAACTCAGAGTCTGGTTTATACAGAGTGATAATTAATGTTATATTAATATATTGATACATTTCTACTTACATATATTGTTATGTATTGAACACGTACTTCAAAGTGTGAAAATATCACAGACGTGCTTTTAAGAAAAAAATTAATAATTTTTTATTTAATAATTAAATTCATAGGATGTAAGAATGCCACAAAAAAAAATCTTCAAAAACTGCAGGAAATGAAGCTAATTCTAATAAGCTTATTTGTAATCCGCATCTAGGAGACAGATAAGAATGATGGAAAGGAAATCTGTGTGTATCATTCTAAGTTAACAGATGGAAAATTGTTGCATAGCAAGAATACTCACACTAGGCTTTCAAACGTTCAAATTACACTGAATCCAGGAAATGGCTGCCACAACAAAGCCAGTATGTGAAGTGTGTGAAGTGAATTTGCTATATTGCAGCTGCTGTGCATACATTAACACATTTTCCAATAGGTGCACCTATCTAAAAACAGGAAATCAGTTTTGTTCAAACTATGATTTGAAAAATGTTTAAATGTAAGAGCTTTTTAAAGTTTAAATGTTCTTATCCCTTCTAACTCATCCCAGCTACCCATAATACTCAGCTAGCCACCCGAAGACTGCTCAAACATGACATGTCAGTCTAGCAAAATCTGAGGAACTTCCACGAAACCAGAACATTGGTTGGAAATAATATTTTACTGTCTTCAATCCAGATGTAGATTGTCTTATGGAGAACTAATATTTATTTAATGTGATCTACATGCCAGGACCTGCATTAGGTACTTTCCTCACAGTATCCTACAGATGAAGAGCATGAAGTTTAGGGGAAAGCTGACATCACACAGCTGGTATAGAGACAAATCTGAGAGTCAAACAAATTGCCTGGCTCCAGAGCTCCTCTCTCTCTATTGTATCATGCCATCTCTATCAAAATGTAGAAGCGCTGAGTGGTGGCTTCCTACCTGTGCCAGCTAATGAGCTTCTGACCCAGTCTTGCCTGCCAAAGTTTGCCCTCTTCCTCTGAAAACTTGATACTCCAGGAAAACCTAGCTCGTGATTTCCTTTTCCAGCTGTGGCCGGCTCATCACCCTTTTTTCCTGCCAGAGTTGAGCCCTGATTGCTCTCAAAATGATTCTCCTGAATCAATTATAATTCTTTACTGAACACTTAAAGTAGTCCTTTCTGTTTGTCTAGAGTTATGTTTGCTGTCTACTCCATCCAACCTAGACCCACATAGGTACAGTCAGAGACCTTGGGTTGGCTTTTTTCATTCTTTCTTGAGTCTATTCTTGAAGGGTATAAAGGGAGTTTTTTATGTGACTGATTTTTTTTTCATTTATCTCCAACAAATTCCTTTTCCTTGGGCTCTGGACCAACTGCTACCAGAATGCAAACACAAAGGGATTAGCACTCCTCTTTAACTCTATTCTGGAACCAGTTATTAAAAAAAAAATACACTAAAGGAAAGGATACCCAATGCAATGATACCATCACCAATGACAATAAATGGCATTTATATAATTTGTACCTACATATTATTCCTAAGCACTTTCACATTAATTATCTATTTTAAGGTACTCAGTATATGTATTACCCCCGTCATTACAGAAAAGTAAAATAGAGATCCTAAATATTAAATGATTTACCCAATGTCACAAAGTTAACTGATGGAGCTGGGTCTCAAATATAGATGTTTTTATCCCAAATGCCATCTTTCTGGGAAATAACAGCATTTATGACAAATATAATAAGCCATCCAGTAAAATTCACTAAAACATATTAGTGACAAGGTAATTTAACTTTACAAGTTTTTAAAATCAGATATAAAGAGCAGGAAAAATGTTATTAATTTCTCTCTGAAGTGCAAGTCAACATTATCAGTGTTTTTGAAAAGCTTTAAATGTTTCTTGACAGTTTGGGAATAGGTTTGTCTAAATTAGCCATCATATGCCATTGAAGCTGAATTATTGACAGACTTAGAGGACTAGAAATATTTATACAAGCATGTATGTCTAACAGTCTATCTCACCGATGTGAAATTATTTCTTTCTTCAACAATAGGGTCCACACTATCAAATTCATCCCTGAAGAAGCTTATAGTAGAAAATAACTAATAGTATGAGGCTGTAAACCAGAACTAAACAAGTGGTTATGAAAATAGCTGTTAGTAGAGTTCTGAGAAAGGAAGATTGCTATGATCTGGGGAAGGGGCAGCAAAATGTCACCCATGGGCCAAATCTGGCCCACCACCTGTTTTTGTAAATAAAACTTTATTGGAACACAGCCACACTCATCTATTTACATATTTTCTGTGGATGCTTTTGTGCTGGAAGGGTAGAGCTGAGTAGTTTTAACAGAGTATCATTTAGGTGCACAGAGCCTAGACTATTTGCCATTTGGTCCCTTCCAGATTAAGTTTGATCACTACTGGTCTGTAGTCATTGCAGAAGGTTTTATGAGGGTAGAAGAGCTGGGCCTATGTCATTGGGAATATTGTGGAAAGGGTTGAAAGAAGACAATTCAGGCAGGGAATGTAGAAAGAGCTGAAGTGTATCATACAATATGCCTGGGAATGGCGAAGGGAGAATAAAAAGTATGACTTGGTTCAAATAGAGCGGTAATGCTAGGAACTGAAGACATGTAAATTTGAAAGGCTGACACAATTTGGGGACCTTTTAGGCAGGTTAATTAATTTGACTGTTTCCTGAAAAATGTCATTGGCAGCCCCACAAAAGTATAACCCAAATAAATCCCAGTGCCCTTATAATCCAATGCTAGAGTCACAGTCAAAGAGGAACACTTCAGAAGCTAAGTAAATATTTAAAAATAAAAATTAAAGGGCTCTATTTATTTATTTTTCTAAAACATTAAAGGGGATCCCAATTGCAATGAAACCAACACTTCCAAAATTCCTCTTTCCTTCCCTCTTCTGTTTTCTTATCTTCCATGCTTTCTCCTTATTCCTAAACTTTCATCTCCTATTTCTCCATCCCAACTCACAACACTTGATATTTTCATCCCCCCACTTTCCTACTTTGCTTTCCCTTTCTCCCTCCCACCCATTTTCTTTCACCTTGCCCATCAATCCATCAATTCTGCTTTATGTAATCTTGGGGACCTGAGAAAAGACTGGACTCTTATCTGTAGCTTGTGACCTTTTTTGTGCCATTTAACTCATTGGTAGGCTGGTGAGCCTGTGGACCCTAGGTCAGAACAATGTCTCTAAATGTCTAATATAAAATATATTAGACTACAAAGGAAACCAAACATACTGAAACATAGTGGACAAAATATTTAAAAAAATAATGTCATAGTAATATATGCCTTTTATCTAAACATTAAATAACATTTCGTTATAGGATTAATAACTGTTATAATTATAAAGTAGTTGTTAGTGTAAACAATATTTTGAGATAATCTGCAACAACTAAAATATGATATGTAAGTATCTATGATTTCTATGGTTGAAAAGCCCAGGGATTATTAACATACTGTGGTTTCTTGTCATTGAAGTTCATAATTGAAAATGTTTAATTTTAATTAGAGGTTAGTGAAAACAACAACAGAGGTTTTCACCATCCTAGTTAAATCATCTCCTGAAACCTAAGCTGAAATCTCTTTCCTTTAAGGTTGAAGGAGAAGGAATTAAACAAGCAAAGACGAAAGTCTTTTTAATAGGTAGGGTTGAGGAGAAAAGCTAGGAACTCTTACATGGGAATTTTTTTTTCATATCTAATGGTGTATTTTACTATGCATTTTATTCTAGGTGGTTTTTATACTAAGCTTTTAAAAGTTTGTTATTTTTTATGATAGGTATAGTATATACCAATAAAGAAAAATTAGAACATAGAAAATGAAACAAAAATATTAGGTATTTGTCAACCCAACAAAGACAATAATCATATGATCTATTAGCACATAGACTGCATCTTATTTACACAACATATCTGATGTTTATTCTTTTTTTTTTTACTTGGGAAATACATATTTGGTCATATGAATGATCAAATATATATTTCTTTTCATTTTTATTGATGTATTATTTATATACACTCTTATGAAGGTTTCACATGAAAAAACAATGTGATTACTACATTCACCCATATTATTGTCTCCACCCAATACCCCATTGCAGTCACTGCCCATGAGTATAGTAAGATGCCACAGAGTCACCACTTGTCTTCTCTGTGCTACACTGTCTTTCCCATGATTCCCCCCACACCATGTGTGCCAATCATAATGCCCCTCAATCCCCTTCTCCCTCCCTCCCCAACCACCCTCCCCCAGCCCTCCTCTTTGGTAACTGCTAGTCCCTTCTTGGAGTCTGTGAGTCTATTGCTGATTTGTTCCTTCAGTTTTGCTTCATTGTTATACTCCACAAATGAGGGAAATCATTTGGTACTTGTCTTTCTGAGCATAATATCCTCCAGCTCCATCCATGTTGCTGCAAATGGCAGGATTTCTTTCTTCCTTATGGCTGAATAGTATTCCATTGTGTATATGTACCACATGTTCTTTATCCATTCATCTACTAATGGACACTTAGGTTGCTTCCATATCTTGGCTATTGTAAATAGTGTTGCAGTAAATATAGGGGTGCATATGTCTTTTTAATCTGAGAAATTATATTCTTTGGGTAAATTCCTAGGAGTGGAGGCTATTGTAAATAGTATTGCAGTAAATATAGGGGTGCATATATCTTTTTAATCTGAGAAATTATATTCTTTGGGTAAATTCCTAGGAGTGGAATTCCTGGGTCAAATGGTATTTCTATTTTGAGTTTTTTGAGGAACCTCCATACTGCTTTCCACAATGGTTGAGCTAGCTTACATTCCCACCAGCAGGGTAGGTGGGTTCTCCTTTCTCCACATCCTCACCAGCATTTGTAGTTCGTAGTCTTTTTGATACTGGCCATCCTAACTGGTATGAGGTGATATCTCATTTTGGTTTTCATTTGCATTTCCCTGATAATTAGTGATGTGGAGCATCTTTTCATGTGCCCGTTGGCCATCTGAATTTCTTCTTTGGAGAATTGTCTATTCATATCCTCCACCCATTTTTTAATCAGGTTATTTGCTTTTTGGTTGTTGAGGCATGTGAGTTCTTTATATATTTTGGATGTTAACCCCTTGTTGGATATGTTATTTACAAATATATTCTCCCATACTGTAGGATGTCTTTTTGTTCTACTGATGGTGTCCTTTGCTGTACAGAAGATTTTCAGCTTGATATAGTCCCAATTGTTAATTTTTGCTTTTGTTTCCCTTGCTCGGGGAGATATGTTCATAAAGAAGTCGCTCATGTTTATGTCCAAGAGATTTTTGCCTGTTTTTTTCTAAGAGTTTTATGGTTTCATGACTTACATTCAGGTCTTTGATTCATTTTGAGTTGACTTTTGTGTATGGTGTTAGACAGCAGTCCAGTTTCATTTTCTTACATGTAGTTGTCCAGTTTTTCCAACACCAACTGCTAAAGAGGCTGTCATCTCACCATTGTATATCCAAGGCTCCTTTATCAAATATTAATTGACTGTATATGTGTGAGTTAGTGTTTGGATTCTGTATTCTGTTCCACTGGTCTGTGGGTCTGTTTTTGTGCCAATACCAAATTGTCTTGATTACTGTGGCTTTGTAGTAGAGCTTCAAGTCAGGCAATGTAATTCCCCCTGTTTTATTCCTCCTTCTCAGGATTGCTTTGGCTATTCAGGGTCTTTTATGGTTCCATATGAATTTTAGAATTATTTGTTCCAGTTCATTAAAGAAAGCTGTTGGTAGTTTGATAGGGATTGCATTGAATCTGTAGATTGCTTTAGGTAGTATAGCCATTTTGACAATATTTATTCTTCCTGGCCAAGAGCATGGGATGCATTTCAATTTGTTAGTGTCTTCCTTAATTTCTCTTAGGAGTGTCTTGTAGTTTTCAGAGTATAGGTCTTTCACTTCCTTCGTTAGGTTTATTCCTAGGTATTTTATTCTTTTAGATGCAATTGTGAATGCAATTGTTTTTCTGATTTCTCTTTCTGTTAGTTCATCATTAGTGTATAGGAAACAACAGATTTCTGTGTGTTAATTTTGTATCCTGCAACTTTGCTGAATTCAGATATTAGTTGTAGTAGTTTTGGAGTGGAGTCTTTAGGGTTTTTTATGTACAATATCAGATTTTTTATGTACAATATCAGATTTTTATGTCATCTGCAAATAGTGACAATTTGACTTCTTCTTTACCAATCTGGATGCCTTGTATGTCTTTGTTTTGTCTGATTGCCATGGCTAGAACCTCCAGTACTAAGTTGAATAACAGTGGAGAGAGTGGGCATCCCTGTCTTGTTCCTGATCTTAGATGAAAAGCTTTCAGCTTCTCGCTGTTAAGTATGATGTTAGTTGTGGGTATGTCATATATAGCCTTTATGATGTTGAGGTACTAGCCCTCTATATCCATTTTGTTGAGAGTTTTAATCATGAATGGATGCTGTATTGTGTCAAATGCTTTTTCAGCATCTATGGAGATGATCATGTGGTTTTTCTTCTTCATGTGGTTTTTTTTCTTGATGTGGTGGATGATGTTGATGGATTTTCAAATGTTGTACCATCCTTGCATCCCTGGGATGAATCGCACTTGATCATGGTGTATGATCTTCTTGATGTATTTTTGAATTCAGTTTGCTAATATTTTGTTGGGTATTTTTACATCTATGTTCATCAGGGATATTTATGTATAATTTTCTTTTTTGGTGAGGTCTTTGCCAGGTTTTGTATTAGAGTGATGCTGGCTTCATATAATGAGTTTGGAAGTATTCCCTCCTCTTCTATTTTTTGGAAAACTTTAAGGAGTATGGGTGTTATTTCTAATCTATATGTCTGGTAGAATTCAGAGGTGAATCCATATCGTCCGGGGGTTTTGTTCTTGGGTAGTTTTTTGATTACCGATTCAATTTCATTGCTGGTGATTGGTCTGTTTAGTTTTTCTGTTTCTTGTTTGGTCAGTTTTGGAAGGTTGTATTTTTCTAAGAAGTTGGTATTTCTCTAGGTTTTCCAGCTTGTTAGCATATAGATTCTCATAATATTCTCTTATAATTCTTTTTATTTCTGTGGGGTCTGTCATTATTTTTCCTTTCTCATTTCTGATTCTGTTTATGTGTGTAGATTCTCTTTTTCTCTTAATGAGTCTGGCTAGGGGTTTATCTATTTTGTTTATTTTTTCAATGAACCAGCTCTTGGCTTCATTGATTTTTTAATTGTTTTATTCTTCTCAATTTTATTTATTTCTTCTCTGATCTTTATTATGTCCTTCCTTCTGGCCACTTTGGGTCTCATTTGTTCTTCTTTTTCCAATTTCAGTAATTGTGTCTTTAGACTATTCATTTCGGAATGTTCTTCCTTCTTTAAATAGGCCTGGATTGCAATGTACTTCCCTCTTAGAACTGCCTTTGCTGCATCCCACAGAAGTTGTGGCTTTGTGTTGTTGTTGTCATTAATCTCCATATATTCTTTGATTTCTGTTTTGATTTGGTCGTTAACCCCTTGATTAATTAGGAGAATGTTGTTATGTCTCCATGTATTTGTGAGCCTTTTTGATTTCTTTCTAAAATTTATCTCTAGTTTTATACCTTTGTGATCTGAGAAGTTGGTTGGTAGGATTTCAATATTTTTGACTTTACTGAGGTTCTTTTTGTGGCCTAGTATGTGGTCTATTCTGGAAAATGTTCCATGTGCACTTGAGAAGAATGTGTATCCTGCTGCTTTTGGGTGTAGAGTTCTGTAGATGCCTGTTAGGTCCATCTGTTCTAGTGTGTTGTTCAGTGCCTCTGTGTCTTTACTTATTTCCTGTCTGGTGATCTGTCCTTTGGAGTGAGTGGTGTGTTGAAGTCATGTAAAATGAATGCATTGCTGTCTATTTCCTCCTTTAATTCTGTTAGTATTTGTTTCACATATGCCAGCACTCCTGTATTCGATGCATATATATTTATAATGGTTATATCCTCTTGTTGCACTGACGCCTTTATCATTATGTAATGTCCTTCTTTATCTCTTGCTACTTTCTTCATTTTGAAATCTATTTTGTCTGATAGAAGTACTGCAACACCTGCTTTTTTTCTCTTTTGTTTGCATGAAATATCTTTTTCCATCCTTTTACTTTTAGTCTGTGTATATCTTTGGGTTTGAGATGAGTTTCTTGTAGGCAGCATATAGATGGGTCTTGCTTTTTTATCTATTCTGTTACTCTGTGTCTTTTGATTGGTGCATTCAGTCCATTTACATTTAGGGTGATTATCGATAGATATGTACTTATTGCCATTGTTAGGTTTAGACTCGTGGTTACCAAAGGTTCAAGGGTTGCTTCTTTACTATATAACAATCGAACTTAACTCTCTTGTTAAATTATTGTAAACACAGTCTGATGTTTCTTTATATTTCTCCCTTCTTATTGTTCCTTCTCCATTCTTTATATACTAGGTGTTTTATTGTTTGCCTTTAGTTAGTATTTGGATGGTCTGGTTTCTTTGCTATGATTTTATTTTCTCTGGTGACATCTTTTTAGCCTTAGGAGTGCTTCCCTATAGAGCAGTTCCTTTAAGATGTCCTGTAGAGGTGGTTTATGGGAGTCAAATTCTCTCAGCTTTCGCTTGTCTGGAAGTTGTTTAATCCCTCCATCATATTTAAATGATAATTGTGCTGGATACAATATTCTTGGTTCAAGGCCCTTCTGTTTCATTACATTAAATATATCATGCCATTCTCTTATGGCCTGTAGGGTTTCTGTTGAGAAGTCTGATAGTCTGATGGGTTTTCTTTTGTAGGTGATCTTTTTTTCTCTCTAGCTGCCTTTAATACTCTGTCGTTATCTTTGATCTTTGCCATTTTAATTATTATGTGTCTTGTTGTTGTCTTCCTTGGGTGCCTTGTGTTGGGAGATCTGTGGGCTTCCGTGGACTGTGAGACTATTTCCTTCCCCAGGATGGGGAAGTTTTAAGCAATTATTTCATCAAAGACACTTTCTATCCCTTTTTCTCTCTCTTCTTCCCCTAGTACTCCTATAATGTGATTATTGTTCCGTTTGGATTGGTCACACAGTTCTCTTAATATTCTTTCATTCCTAGAGATCCTTTTATCTCTCTCTGCCTCAGCTTCTCTGTATTCCTGTTCTCTAATTTCTATTGCATTAACAGTCTCTTGCATCTCGTCCAGTCTGCTGCTAAGCCTGTCGATGGCTTGTCTCATTTCTGCATTGTTTGTCCTGACTTCCCTCACTTCCTCCCTCAGCTCTTGCATATTTCTCTGTAGATCCATAAGCGTGGTTATGACTTTTATTCTGAATTCTTTTTCAGGAAGATTGTGTATTTCCATCCCTTCAGGCTCCCTCTCTGGGGTTGTCTGGGTGAACTTTGTCTGTACCATATTCCTCTGTCTTTTCATGGATATAGAAGTGGTCACTGGCAGGTGCCACATATGTCAGCTGGGCTCTTTAAGACTTTAAAAAAAAAGAAGGAAGAGAAAGAAAAGAGAAAAAAAAGGAAGAGAAAGAAAAGAAAAGAAAGGGGAAAAAAAAGCCCACCAGGAGTAGATTCTGTAAGGATGCTGTAGGTGGCACTGTTGCTCCACTATTCCGCAGCCATAGCTGCACCACTCTGCTGGGCCTTTTGCAGCTCTGGCCGGGGTGGGAACGAATGGGAGGCTATTTTTCTCTGTGTGAAGTTTCAGTGTGGCTACTTTTTCCCAGTCGCCAGCCAAGGGGTCCGAAATTCCTCAGGACTCCCAGCCTGCTGGGCTGAATGTTCTGGGACAATCGTAAGACTGCTGAAAAAAGCGCACACTTTTCTTTTGTTCCAGGAGCTGGCTGCAAGGACCCAGGCATGTTCCCAGATCAAAACCTTCACCTTCTGCCTCTCCAATCTCCGCTGCACCATGCAATGTGTGTCAGCGCTCCCAGCGCAGATCACCAGGGCTGGTTATTTTGCAGGCCTCTTCTTCCACTCCCTCCTGGCTCTGAATCCTCTCCTCCCACCAGTGCGCTGGGGTAGGGGAGTGCTTGGGTCCTGCCGGGTCGCGGCTCCATATCTTACCCGCCTCGCGGGGTGCCGAGTCCTCTCAGGTGCAGATGCAGGCTGTGTGCTGTCCTGTATACTCTCGTCTCTCTTTTAGGAATAGTTGTATGTGCTGTATTTTCATAGATATATATGGTTTTGGGAGGAAATTTCTGCCGCCCTGCTCACTCTGCCATCTTCCAGGGGATTTTTTTTTTTACCACCAAAATTTCTGAGAAAGGAGGACCACTGTAACAAGTTTATAAATAAAACTTAAATAAAATTGACAAGGGCTTTATAAATATTACTTTGACAGCATTCAAAATATGTTGGGAAAAAGGAGATGTAAATAAACTATCAGAAAGCTTTTGTAGGAGTCAATGCATGAGATGAACTCCAGCAGTTACATTATATTTGAAAATAAAAGGAAAGATCTTACCTGAAATTACAAAGTACTTTTTATTTATTTACCTACCATGCTTGCATCAGGGGGAGATGACAACTAATTTCCAAACTGATTCCAAAGAATATTGAATAGTTTGTTTCCAAAATAGTTTCTTCCTCAAACTCTGCAACACTCACAAACACACAGAAACACACACACACACACAGAAGCATGTGCAACTAGAGAAACTCGTAAAGCTATTAGAAATCTAGTGCACCGAAATTGTTCAACAGGAAATTGCTAGAAAATTCTCCCAAAATACAGGCATTTGAACAACAGTTTATCTGTATGCTACAGAATAAATGGAGTTGGAATTTAAATTCCCACTTTGTCACTTGTTAACCGTGTAATCTTCTGCAAACTCCTTTAAGCACCAGTGTTTTTCATCTTTAAAATGAGAACAATACTAATGATATCTACCCCAAAGGGCTATGGAGAGAATATAATTACTCCATATAAGCAAAAGCACCAATCATGGTGTTGGATACATTGCAGGTTCTCAATATGTATTCATTGTATTTCAAAATAAGAGTGTACTAGATTCACAAATTAAGATGCTATCATTTAAAATCATCTTCAAATGAAAGGTCTCCTGTGTTCCCCTTTCTTCATAGCTAAATCAAGTGTTTGTTGTCCTACAAAGAAACCTATAATTTGGCTCCCCATAAAGTTTCCTTGATTCTGAGGCAATACTGAGGCTGTAACACTTAAGCATGCAGAGTATTAGAAAGTTGAGTACCTAAATAGGGTATTTTGAAAGAATTTTGATTGCATTGTATACTCCTAACTTATTGCCTTGGTACAAAATAATTATACTCTTTTGAACAAAGATTTCCGTGCACTAACCCACAGTTCCGAAGCTGTACAGTCTCTGAACAGATAGAGCTTAATGTTATAAAATGTGGTTTCTTGTTCTCTTGATAACAGCAATAGATAAAATAAGGAATTCCAACCCCATGCAGTAGCTGGTAATAAAGCACAAAAGTTGGGGCACTTAGCAGCTACAAAATCCACTCAAAGATTTGTTGGGGTTTTTCTGAATACAAACAGAAAATAATGGTTTTATGCTTGCTTTCTTGGAAAGAAAATTAGGTGCTCTTCTACTGGCATGTAAAGGGAGGATGTACATATCAGCCATTCAAGACTCTTTCCACTGAAGATGTATTTTAACCAATTAATCCCTTTAAAAACTACATCTGGATTTTGTCCTCAGCGAACATGTTGGCCTTGCTCCCAGGACTGGCCAGAAACATTTTTTGAGTTGACCTTGTATTTATGTTCGTTTCTGTAACTTTTCTTCAATCTGGCTAGGTGTCATTATACCTTTCAGATTTTATAAGCCATCAGCAGCTTCCTGTCCATCACTTCAATTGAGCAAGACAGGACCATAAAATTGAAAATTTAAGCCAAGATGAAGGAAAAATTGTGATTAGTCTGGGTCTTCTCCTCATCATTAGGTTTTTCCTTTGGCCCTTTCCTGGGTTTGCCTGAGAGGCTCAAAGCCATAGCTGGTCATTTATGTGACCCGTTTCTTGCCAAAACCATATCAAATCCTATTCTCTAATTTTACCTATTTTCATGCTCCTCTGTTTACTGGGGCATATTTTCTTTAAAGATTGCTCTTGACTAAGACCTCATGACCAAAGATTGATTACTTTCTGCATCTTCCTTTCCAACTTTTATTTCAAGAGAATCCTCACGATGTGTCTGTAGCCTGTACACTGACAGAGAAACAGCATTATTTTTTTTTCTGCTCCCTAAAGTTTGCATAACTGCAAGGTCTGTGTGTGGGAGCTGTGTAACCATGCTGCCACAGAATGAAAGGCAAAGGCAATTTTTGTAATTCTGCTATCATTTAGAAGCAGAGCATTGTAAATCTGCAGAAAGAGGACCTCAAAGAATATTAAAGATAGAGGCCACAAAATCAAATGCATTTATTTTGAGTCCAGGTAGGTAAAATCATGATGTTATGTGGTACAGGTAAGATGAGGGTAGTAGGGCCTCTGGAAAATTGACTTCAGTCATTGACATTAATTAAACATGTGCTATGCAAACAAGACATATAAATAAGGCAGATTCCACCTTTAATGCATGCCAATTTTGTGAACCATAACTGGTCAAATAGCTCCCCTCCTACTCATTTAAACCTCACTGAAGGATATATTCCCTCCACCACTTCATAAATAAACTACTGTAGTATATATTGGCTAAAGCCCTGTCTTCTTTTCACACCAAATATTCAATCCAAGGAAGGTTTCTACAGTTGTTCTCTGAAACACATCTCAGACACAATCATTTCAGTTTTAAAGACACAACTGAAGTGAAGATTGTAACCATTTTGCATTTTGGTCTACCACAAAAACTTTCTGTTCTCTCTAACTTCATCAATCTATGCTGCATACAACCACAGAAACCATCTTCCTTAAATATTTTGTGATAATATTCTTTCTCCACCTAAACACCTGCAGAGAACTTCAATCATTTCTTATGGTCGTTTTAGATCTTAACAATGAGAAAGCTCCTTAGTAACAGATCAGTTTTCGATTAGGCTTCCTCATCGCTTATTCCCATTTCAACTCATTTCTTTTGTGTCAAGCAAACTTGCTTATTACCTCAAATGGTAAGTCCGGTTTCTGAATTCAGGCACTCACTACCCTTTCTCTGTTCTCTCAGGAATGTCTTTCCCATCCCTTTTTCATAAAACTCTGCCCTTTGCTCCTGCAAAACATCAGTCAAAATGTGAGATATCACAGAAGAAATCACAGACAAACCCTGAAGATTTTGGTTACAGTAGGCATGCAAGTATCATCTCAGCATTTCTGGATATAAAGAGGGTTTTATATCTCATAGTTGTGTACATAACCACAAGGATTATACAACTATAAATATGGAATAGTGGTTAAACATGCAGGAATTGGAAGCAGATCAAGTTTGTATCTTTACTCTTTACTAGATATGTGCTCTTAGGCTAATTATTTAACCTATCTGATATTTTATTTTTGTCATTTGAAAAATAAGAAAAGCATGGTGAGGGTCATTAATTCAACAAATATATATATATATATATATATATATATACTTTATGTTATTGGTGTTAATGATACAACATTGAAAATAAGACAAAAATATCTAACCTGGTGGAGCGTATGATCTAGTGGATTGAGGGAAGAATAAATGAGATAATCGGTACCTTAACATAAAGTTTCTCACAGAAAAAGCACTAAATAAATTATAGCTATCAACAATAGTTTAAGGTGATGCCTAAGGTCCTCTTAGAAAAGTAGGGAAGAGGCTTTTTTGAAAACAATGTTTCACCTCTGTTCAGATAATGTTCAGGCAGTTTAGTTCCCAAGATAAAGAGCTCTTCTCCTTCCTGATGATGTTCATGGGTGTTTGGCATAAAAGCCTTAAAGGGGGCAAATTGTAAGCCTTCTTTCTCCATCAGTGATCCATGAGTCACTTACCCTACCTCTGCCTCTAGGCCACTTACCTGTTAAATGAGTTGACTTTTAATTTACTATGTAGTTCAAAGCCAAGGCTAGTTCCCTTAATTACCTTGATCTCAAAGGAAGTAATTACTGGATATCAAGACTCTTTTATGATTCAGATTTAAACAAATCAGATTTAGACAGAATCGCTAATAAATACTATTTCCGGAATGTCTGAAACAAATTTCCCCTGTCCCGCTCCTTCTCTGTTTCTGGGCGTGCAGCACTTTGTTCAAGAAATTCTGCCGTCTTTGGTTTAGGGGGAAGAACTTTGCCATAAGTCCATAATCCCTGGCATTTTAAAGAAAATATTCACAATTTTCTCATCATATTGTGAGGAATACCCTCACTGGTCCAAATATAGTAAGTGGACACAGGGAAAAAGGGAACTGCGGAGCGAGGCTTAAAGGGCGGTCTGGCAAGACCCGGCGTCTGGCAGGCAGGTGCACTCGGGGCGGTTATTCCCTAGCACGGAGCCCCTCGCCTGGCTCGCCACTGGCTGAGTACTGCAGGGTTCACACTCTTTCCCGGACGTTGCCTAAGCCAGGTATCTCCATATTAGGCTTTCCTTATATTTGTCTTTATTTTATTGGCTCGTTCAAAACTTATTTTTCCCCAAGTATGCACTGCCTGTTCCTTCTCAATTTCCTTCTCCCTCCCAGCCCGAGCAACTTCTGCCATGTGCTTCACCTGGCAGGCTTTTTGTCAACACCTCGTTGTCTAAATGTTTAAACCCCCTGGTGGGAATAAATCACATTTAGGTTTTATGCTTTTCTAACAATATGATAAGGTTAAAAGGGTAGCTATGGGATAGGAAAGTATGGGAAAGATTGCTGTGGTAGGAAGACCAGTGGCCTTTCTGAAGGACAAGGTCCCCCATGCATTTGGAAGCATAAGGTGCTTGAAACAACAAAATCCGAAATAAGGGAAAATAAACTTTCTCAGGCCAAACTAGGCATGGGAACACTGAACATTTTCATTTAGGACAATAGCAGCATCTATACTATTAACATTTATGGTTAATCATGGTCCAGGCACTATGCTAAATTCTTATAGTTCCAAAATTCTCCTATAGATAGTCTTAAAAGTCTATTACATTTTCTCCATGTAGTACTTCCTAATTCCCTCACATTGCTATCTAATTGTAGCTTTAAAATGTTATGTTCCACATTCTCACACATTATCATTTATATAATCCTCACAACTCTTGTGAGACAATTCCTATTTTCACCTTTCTCTTGTGCCTAATCCCCAACCCCATTTCCTCTGGTCCTGGACACACAGCTAGAGATTGCATGGGAAGCCACCTTTCTCCTAGGTGGGGCCATGAACTGAGTGGAGTGGAATGTGGGAGTCACAGATTTTGCTACTTCCAGGCTGGGCCCACTAAAGCCCACTGTATGCCATCCCTTGCACTCTGTCCTCTTCCATGGCCAGCTTGAAAGTTACATGTTGAAGTTGGAGGAGCTATAAGATGGGAAGAGCCCGAGCTCTCCCCTAGCTCTTAGGGGAAAGACAGCAGCAGATCAGGAGGAACCATTTTGCAATTTAGATAAGAGAAATAAACCCCTATTCTGTCAAGTTTCTGGCATGCATTCGTCACAGCAGCCACTCTGACCTTA
Source organism: Phataginus tricuspis (assembly GCA_029783875.1). NCBI lineage: Eukaryota > Metazoa > Chordata > Mammalia > Pholidota > Manidae > Phataginus > Phataginus tricuspis. The sequence goes on along the minus strand of JAQQAC010002594.1, from coordinate 7,949,080 downwards.
ATTAATTCACTTAAGAGGTGAAGCAGTTTCCCTAAGGACACACAGCTTGGACTTGGGGACCAGGAATTCAAGATCAGTTGAATCCCAGAGCCTCAACTATATTTGTTAAATTATGCTGACATCAGGCTCCACCTGAAAGCCAATGAGTGGTTTGGTTTTAGCTGCCTACCAAATTATGCAAAGTAGTAAACACTAGAAAAGGGACAGTCTGAAATTCAGAAACACCTGAACTTGGTTGTTTTCCGAAGCCAGTGCGTGAATCAGGCAATTCATGAGCCCTGGGAATCTTCCACAGCCATCATCAGATAGTCTCCGGCAATGTCAGTGTATTAGGAAAACAATTTTGCCTTAAGAAACTGTCATTGATTTTCTGAAATCTGTTGTCAGTTTTACTTCTCTATCTATGGGGTATTGAGCCAGTGATTTCTATGTTTGGAGCCTTAGATGAGGTTGGTAGTGGTCTTATAAACTCTCCATTGAGCTTTCACACCTTAATGGAGAATATTCTCAAAGCGCACGCTCACAGCGGCAACTGTCTGCTCAGAAGGCTCCGAAGGCCTTCCCCCAACTAGAGCCTTAAATAATAAGAGCCGGCATAAATCCACTTGGTGGAACTGAAACTCTATCATCAAGAAGAAAAACAACACCTGTAACAATACACACTTGCCTGGCACATATAGGTAATGAAGCTCTTTCCAGTGTATAGTTTCAGCGTCAACAGGCACTGAGATGATCCTTGTTTCATCAGTGAGTTCCTAAGAATCCGTAAGGTTAAGTGACTTGCAAGAACACAATAAAATAAGGTGTGAACATTGGCCTCCTAACTCCAAATCTATCACAAAACTCCTCCAGCAGTCTGTATCTAGATTCTCAAAGATCCTAGTATGAGCCCAGCAATTAAAATAAAGTCACATTTTTTGAAATGGTGGAAGCTGACTAAAAACAAAATAACACATAGGGGACAGGCCCAGGAGTGAGGGTCTGTTCAGGCATCAGCCCCGCTTCCTCCCTGCTCACTCAGGCACTGTGAGCCTGCCTCTGTCAGGCCGGGCCCTTCAGTCTAATGGGAGTTGGTGCTTTATCTTAACAATTCTGTGGCTTATGTGGCATGTGGTATGACTTGAACAATTAATTTTTCTAGCTCCAAAGTCAGAAAGCAGACCCTCCCAGAGTCTGAGTTTCTCCCTTCTACTCAGGCTTCAACCTGGCAAAAGCCAGCTGAAGGAACCTTGGCAGAAGGTAAGATGATGTCTCTGCTCTGCGACCCTCCCCCGAGACATAGCCCAAGGATGTTTACACATGCAAAGGGGAGCATGAGGTTTGTTATTTTCAAAAGGCTCATTACCACCAGCCTGTCTCAGCGCTTAACTGTGGATCTGTGCTCCTACCTTACCACAGTTTATGGTTTAAAAACATCCAAAGATGGGCTAAAAATATCTGAGCCAAATTCAGCACTTCTGTGACAAGGCTTAGCACACCAGTGACATCATGGTACAGACAGCACCAGCATCATGTGTCACAAGTCATGTCCAGATGACTTAATTGCCCCAATTGAACATAAGTGCAGTGAAGGAAGAGGGTATGGTATATTAATGCATGAGATTTTACTTTTTCACACAAAATAAAACCACAAATGGAGATTTAACATCAGATGAAAACTTGTGCAAAGATAACTTTTAAGGAGAAAAAGAACTGCTCAGATTTGCAGATGAGGTATCTCATGAATAAAATATAATCAAACTTCATCAGTTTTAAGAGGAAAATAAAAAGACTATTTAGCACATTTGTGTGTCCTTCCCACTCATCATGGATTAGTGGAAAGAGTAGATGTTCTGGAGTCAGGAAGACCTGAATTCTAAATCCCTCTGTCCCCTTCATTATGTGGTGCCGACCACAGTTATTAACGTCTCAGTCTCCGTTTCCATACGTGGGACATTGGGGATAATGCCCATTTCTCCCAGGCTGTCTTGAAAAATCAAATGAAGTAAACACAATCATAGTGCCCGGAGTAGTACTTAGTACAAAATAGGTGTTCAGTAAATACTGGTTCCCCTTTCACTCTGCTCTGTAGAGGGTAGAATCTGGAAATGGGTGGAACAAAGAAAAAGAAAGTAGAAATACCAGAATGCAGAGTAGAAGGGCATTATGAAATCTGACCATAGGTAAGTAAAGATATTGATGTGCAAAACAAGAGGAAAATAGGAAAAAAGCTCTCAAGTTTCTTAAAATAAAAAATGAAAACATTGTGGAATTCACTATATTTTTATTGCTTGAACTGTACAGACCCGTAGTAAGTGACCACAAGTTACAATGAAAGACAGGGAAGAATAAGATGGCTCTCAAAGAATGATGTTAATGACCTTGACCAATGTGTGGTACAGGCAGGGCCAGCATTCACAGAGGAAGCAAGCGCTCTGCATACTTAGTTAGCAGACCGGAGAGAACGTGGGGCATTGCTGAGGATAAGGAGGGACAGGAGCAGAGGCTACAAAGAGGATAGAAGAGAATATACAATGGAGATGGCTGTGAAGAACACCATGGCCAGAGACAAATTTCTAGTGATGATGTTGCTGGGGAATTCTTAAGATCCGGGATGTCTAATAACACATGTGAAATTGTACGCTGGGTGCACAGTGTTAAAATCGAAAACAAATGGGAGACCAGCCTTGAAAGTTCCCTGAGCAGACAAAACCAGTTTAGTCATACAAACAAAGCTTAATTTAGCTTATTTTGCAGAACTAACTTGACCTGGGTCATTTTGCTTATGCCTCGGAAAATTATAAGCAAAACTTGAACTGCTGTCCAGGTTGATAGGAGGTAACCACACACCAATTCCCTGTCATTTAAGAAAATACTAGTATTATAACCAATCACTGTGAAGAAAAAAGGGTCACTGCTGTCCCACTATATAAGCTGCTTTATATTTGGTTTGAGTGCTCCAAGTTTGTAAACTGTCTTTTTGGCGTGTGCACAATCACTTTTACTTATTACATTGGTTTTACTTACGGTATTCGAGAACATCTGACAATGGTAATTTTCCGTTGCCTCCAGCCTTTAGAAAAAGTGTGTTGCACCCATTGCTTCTGCTAGTAGGTGCTATAGAGAAACAATTAAAAGAGCACAGAGGTCCATTTTACAACTGGGTTTCCTTTGCATAAAAATAAAATAAAAAAGACAGCAGTCCAAGTGGCAAGATGTAAACTGGATTCTTGCTAATTATGGGAGAGGAGCTTGTGCTGGGGTACCCAATACCACCCCCTAGCCCAGTGTTTTGTGAGAAAGGCCCACAGGACTCAACATTATCCAAATTATCAGGCGGCAGTTAAGGACTGACCTTACAGGAGGGCTCAGTCTCAGCCTGACTATGCTAACTCTTTTCTGCACAGAGCTCAAGACAGTTTTTAAAATATCTTCAGAAAAGCATGACCCTCAAATCCTGGAGCATTAGAGTTGCCAAATGTCTGATATTTGGGTTACTCTAACATTTCTAGAGCCCTTTATACCATAATAGGCACTTTCAGATGTATATCCGTTCAGTTTACCTCTACAGCAATGCTGAGGGGCAGGCGTCGCTCTCTCGTAGATGGGGAACCAGAGGCTCCGCGAGGTTCAGTGACTTTGTTACGACCTCACACTCAGAGTGGTAGGCTCCTGTGCTTCAGACTGTTGGACTCTAAATTCAGCATATTTTACACTAACTCACAACACCTACACCATTTCTCAACTTGTGACGTAAATTCCAGTCCCTGCCTCTAATCCACTCCTTCTGGAGCTTTCTATTTTCACACCTGCCTATATCCAATAACGAGACTTTGGCAGATTGTATTTCTCAAAAACAGGCACAATGCTATTTCCAGTCCCACTTGGCTTTCCAAACACTTGCCACTCTCCCATCGAGACATGAACCTATTTCCCCCTCCTTCTGAAACTGGATCAGCCTTTAAGACTGACTAAACAAACAGAAAGTGCCAGAAGTGACACTGTATGGCTGCCAAGGCTACAGTGTAAAGGGCTCTGCAGCCTCCCCCTGGTGCCCTCTCTCCCTGGACAGGCACCTGGTAGCCCAAGGTGACAAGTAAGAGGAGTGGCTACCCTGAAGCGGCCATGCTGGAGAACCTCCGTGGGAAGGCCACATATGGACAGATGGATACCCAGGGAGCTCTAGTTGTTGCAGCCCCCAGCTGTTTGAGGCTCCCCGACCCAGGTACCTGAAACGACAATGAAGGGAACTTCAGATGATTCTAACCCCCAGCCTTCCAGCCACCCCAGCTGACGCTCAGTGGGATGGAAATAAACAGTCCCCACCAAGCCCTGTCCAAACTGCAGATTCCTGAAGAAAGTAAATGTGTCACTGTTTCATTGATCTCTTGATGCAAAATAAACCATCTTACTAAAATGGAAACAACTTACGTGACTTAAAACAATGATAGGGCAACAGATACATCTGTGTAGGAAAAAGTGGGCATTTAGATATATTTTTAAAGGAACAAATTCAAGTCAATATGCATTAGCATACACAGCTGTTAAGATATTTTATATTTACATTGACACTAATCTTTTGAAGTTAAAATGATCCTAATATAGTAAACATTAATGCTGATCAGCCACATGATAAATATGATTTTTTGCAAATACATGCAAATCTTGATTTTTTACATTTGTTTCCAGGAAGTCATTTAACATTTTCAGATAACAAATCAATCTTGGGAGTCTTTCTTGCTCAGTAATGATGACCTTTCACCACAGAATTGGGCACATGACCTGATTTAACGAAGGAGCTTCATTCCTGGCTCCTGTATCTTCATCTGCTGTAACTTAAAGAGTGGGGCTTCTTGGGAGGTGAATTATTAGATCTTTGGAAAGGGGAGTCTGACCGCTGGGGGCTGAGAAGTGCTAGGACACCTTTCAGTGGGCAGGTAACATGAAAGTGACAGCCTAGGAAACACCCTGGTGTGGATCCAGCACATGGCAGGAGAAAGACACCCTGACACTTAAGCTGGCAGTAACTATCAGGTTAATTATAACGTAAAAGGGAAAATGGAAAATAGAATGCTAATGAGGTGGGAAACTCCAGAGATTAAGCATTTGCTATTACTGGGGAGAGAAAATAAATCAGGAACATTCTACATGCCTGAAGACAAACATAGCTGCTTCATCTATACTTTCCAGGGTAGATCTCAGAGAAACACCACCACCAGGACTTACAAGTGGTTTTCCACAACTCAGTGGGGTAGCACTGAGTATAGTTACACTGCAGGATAAGTCTCCAGAAAACAGCTATATTCCTTGTCACCTGGACAAATACAACTACACCTACTCCTGGGGTACAAAGAGAGACCATACCTTGTTCTACATTCATATGAGACTGACTTTGCTATTTACCTGGATAGGAAGGATAGGATCTAAGAGCCCAGAAGCATGTCCCGGTAGAGAAGGGGGAAGAGTGCTCTGCAGATCTGCCTCTGTGGCCACATTTGTAGCGAGGAGCCTACAGCAGGGACCCCACATAATGTCTCATTTCTCTGCACTTTACTCAAGTGTTCTTTAACTAAAATTGGACTTTTACAGAAATTTCATTACTGACCGTATTCAGGGTCAGACCTTGAATGGTGGGTGCAATAGGAAAATGTAAATTACAGAAAAGGGAATTTTAATTATGATAATATTACAATTGTTCTTCATTTACCCTCTGCCCCCAGTAACTCTCAGCCCTCACGTCCCATAGTATCTTATGCTTTTAAGGATTTATAGTGTTGATACACAAAGAACTATTTTTGGTGTTTAGGGAGAGTTCTGAAAACAATACCTCATGCTGGCCTTTTAATTACTCGATACTTATTTTCATTGGCTCTTTAGATATAGAGAATTTTAAGATGCTCTCCCCACCCCCCAATATTTTCACCATCTGGTATACACACCCTGAATAATAATGTTCTCCCCTTAAGTGTGGGCAGAACCTATGAATGTAATGTAACATTATGTTACATTACACCAAGGCTCAGTTACAGTAGCCCAGAGAGATTCTCTTACTGCTTTAAAGATGTGAGCTGCCATGTCTGAGAAGGTCACACGGCTAGGATCTGAGGGGGCTCTTTGAAACTGAGAGAAATCCTTGGCCAGCAACCAGCAAGAAAAGAGGAACATCAGTCTTACAACCACAAGGAATTGAATTCTGCCAACAACCTGCATGAACTCAGAATGGACCCTGATCTCCAAATGAGAACACAGCCCAGCAGACACCTTGATTTTAGCCTGATGAGACCCTGACAAGAGGATGGATCCCCATCTATGTAGTGACCAAATTCTGACTTCAGAGAACTTGAGATAATAAATGGTTATTATTTAAACCCACTAAAAACTTTGTGATTGTTATACAGCAATAAAATTCTCATACTGCTCTCTCTCCCACCTTCACCCAGTCTTGTTTTCAAGATGGTATCACATAGCTTTTAACACAGGGTGCATATATTCTGTTATTATTATATCCAAAGCTACAACATTTCTAGAAGTTTGGCACAGTCTGAATATTTTATCCAGTGTTGTGTTTTATCCACTCTGTGCTAGATACCCATAACCTGATTTGGTATGTTTTCAGTTCCTTCCTGTTCTTTCTTTGTGTGCCTGTGAAAATAAAATCAATAACAAGAATGATATTTATGTTGTTCAGGGCAGTGAAAAGTGATGTTCATGCTGACAAAGGGTGGACACTCTTCCTGCCCCACCTCCTGTGCCCTGTAACCCTCCATCACACGTACTCATACCCCTTTCTAACCTCACAGCTGTTCGAGGCTGCAAAGACAGCCAAGAATTCTACTCATCCTGGCCCTGGGAGGAACCGCTCTATCCCTACCTCCATGCCTTTTCTTCAGGGCCTGGGCTACTTCAGCTGCTGGCAGAAAACAAAATGGTGATGATGTCAGCTGTTAGTCAAATTACCAGGAGCAGGAAACAGGTAGTATTACTGCCCTTTTCAACAAGGATTGATGTTATAAACCAGCCTGGAAGACAAGAAGTTAAAATGACCAAAAATATAAAAATTATTTAGGGGTAAGCAATGCAATCCTTTATCTATCTATCTATCTATCTATCTATCTATCTATCTATCTATCTATCATCTATCTATCTAATTTTAATTTATAACCTATTTCTCCAGAATACCATAAAATGTGACCTAATTTGGAGATAGCATCCTTACAGAAGTGATCAAGTTAAAATGAAATCATTAGGGTGGGCTCCCATTCGAGATAACTGGTGTCCTTTAAAGGGGGAAATTTGGACAGAGAGACAGACATGTACAGGAATAAGACAATGTGAACAGATGTAGAGAGAAAACAGTCATTTACAAATCAGCAAGAGAGCCCTGGAACGAAGGCTTCCCGCACAGCCCTTAGAAGGAGCCACGCCGCTAGCTCCATCCTGGGCTTCTAGCCTTCGGGACTGTGCAACTGTGACACAATAAATCTCTGTGGTCTAAGCCACTTAGTTGTTAAGACTCGTTAAGACAGTCTTAGCAAACTAATGCAGCCTCAGCCTTTGTTCTGTATATTTTTTGTCTGGTAAAGTCATTGTATTTCTTCTGCAGGTTAGCATTCGGTCTCCATTTCTTCCCCAGGTAGACCACAACGTAAGCCTTTCTGTAGAGGAAATGTCATCCCTTCTCCCTTTATGTTTCTTTTAAGCTCATTTACTGTCTCTGGGATCAGCAGTGGTTCCTTGGCCCTCCCACTGGAGGCCCCTTAGGAACAAGCCCTGCACAAGGTCCTGATCACTATTTGATGAAACGAGGGGAGAAGACACAGGGAGGTGTGTACAGAGTGTGATGTGCTAGACAAGCGGGGGAATTAGTGAGCTGACCTGTCTGGATTGACTAGAGATGAGTTTGGAAAATCAATTTGGGAATATTTCGAGGGAACCGTAGAGAAGTCTAACCTTTATCCAGCAGGCCTGAGAAGTCACTGAAGAGATTTGTTTGCTGTTTTCTTTTGTTTGCCAGGAGTGTTATACCGGATGCCGTTGGTCAGGAAGTTGTGCCTGACCACACGCAATTTTAAAAGATAGATTAGAGAAAGGACCAGAGTCATGGAGATCAGATGGGAGATAATGAAACAGCCGTGAGTTGAGGTATTAAAAACCTAGACAATAATAATACAATTGAAATGGGAAGAATGTATGTGAAAAATCTTAGGCAGAAAGAATCAGCAAGTCTCAGTGGAGTATAAGAAGGCCTTGAGTTTGCCAGCTGAGAAGAGCAAAAGTGATTCACATGATAGTGAGAAGAAAAAATAACAAACAATAAGCTTAACCTGCATGACATGCTATTTCTAGTAGCCTTTAAAAGTGCCTCACAAAATACTCATAGTTACTAATAAAACATTTTTGTTTTGTAAGTGTATTTTAAAAATCTCTTTCAGGTACATTTAATGAGCTCAGTAAAATTTGTCGTGTTTAAATTTGGGGTTGTTATTGTTCATTAAAACTCACATGCAAAGAATTTTACCTTTTTGGGGTAGGGCGATGATTATTATTTCCTTCAGAAAATGAAGGTGAAAAGCTTGGTTAGTGGTTGAGTTTGTTCTCCTTGGTCCTTGTCGCCTCCGCAACAAATAAAAATTGAAAGGCAGAGACACAATAGCCAAGATGAGTGAAAGTTTTATTTAAATCACTCCAAGGGAGGAGGGGGCCAGAGTCAAGGCAGACAAAGGCCTCAATCCCTTAGGCAGGTCAAGGTAGACAAAGGCCTATGTATTGCTTTCTAGCCAGGAGGCCCCTCTTTGATTGACAAGGTGGGGCAATTTGATTGACAGGTCCACCTGTAGCACTCTCACTCCCAGTGCCTATGTCCTTTCCTACAATGAGATGTGGTTTGGGAAGTTCTTGGTTTTGTTCCATTGTGGCATGTTGGGATCAGGTTGGGACCAGTTTGGCCCGGTCCCAATAGGCAAGAAGTTCTCTCCTTACAAGGCCTTTGTTGTCTTCACATGGGACCCCTCCCTGGGCAGTCTGGGTGGTTTTTCCTTGAACTTTATCTTCTCCTTCCCCCAGCTTCTCATGTCTATCTTTCTACCTAGTAATTTTGCAAGGTTTCCTTGTGTAGAACTGTATTATAAATGACTCCCTTCTTTAGTACTCTTCAGGAGTACCATGAATCTTGTAAATGTTGAATTATAACCTAAATAATAGCCATGAATCCATTCACTCCATTATTTCTAAAGAACCAAATTTAATATTAGCTAGACTGCTTTAATGTAGAAACACATGAACAACAGGGTCAGTTTTACAATGAGAAAACACCTTTTGCCGACCCTTTCCTATGTAAATAAAAAATATTAACAAAGTTAAGGTCTTTATTGAGTCCTTACTCATTTTCTAATCATTTTCTTCCCTTGGACTCATTTAGTGCAAATAAAACACAGAAGATGACAGCAAAGAAAAGCAAGAAAATGCTACCCAAATGTCTGGGGCAATCAAGGATTTGGAAAAAAGGAGCAGACTTTATACCTGGCAAACATTTACTCACAGAAATGAGAACATCAATATTCTGCACATATTTTGAAAGCTGTCCCTGTTTGAAGTGTGACAAAGCAATATAAACCCCCAAAGCCATAAAATGATCATTTGTTATTGAATGACATCCCTAAATCTGAAATCATTTGGATGATACCTCCCTAGATACCAAGTTTCAAGGTTGTTCACATTTTTTTGGCTTAATTCCATATCTCAACCCAGGCCACACCACTACAGGACTTAACTGCAGTCTGAAATGAAATTCTTTTCACTTTAAGGGAAGAAACATGCATAGAAACAACCTTTGAAAAATGCTGATGAAATGTAATTTTTCCCCACAATAATTTTCTGGCGTTTATGACAAAGATCCTCTGTTACTTACAACTTCCAGTGGATTCCATTCTTGGCTTAGTTGCAACCAAAAGAACTGACGGGAGAGATATTAATATATCTCTGAGCTGTGCAGGAGCTGTTTTTCAAGTGAGACCAAAGCAGTGAGTGTTTGGAACACCTCATACTTCAATAAAATCCAATTTTCTCTTACAGGTTTCACTCACTAGCAAGAAGGCCCTCACTGCAATGCTGAAATTCCAACAGCATCTCTAAGAGAAGAGAAAAGATACTCTGCCATAATGTTTAGGAGTGTTTGTTACTTGCAAATGTACTTTTCATCTTGTCCAGTTCCAGTGAATTGTAACCACTGGAGGAAGACCTCAGATTTCTAATGATCTGTAGAGAATTATGTTACCAGTTTTGGTTTTGTTTTGTTTTGTTTTTTTACATAGTCCTCATAGCTGAACCTTCTGGGTTTTGTGGAAGCACACTGCCATGGATTTGCTGGTAGGCTGGGATAATATTTTATAACAAGTGGCAGACAAAGGGAATTTCAATAGGGTGATATGGCATGTAAGAAATACAGGCATTTTCTGGTAGGGAGACATTAAAATGTTCAAGAAGAGTCATGTATTACACAAATATTTAACAGATATCTATTGTGTGTCAGGCCTTCAAATAGCTCCCTACCTAATCATGAAGTTACCCCAGGCTATCCAGAGAAATGGGAGTTGAAAATTGTATAAAAGATTTAACCTTTCTGTTAAATCTTTGAAGTACCGCAAAAAAAATCAGACATGAAGAAGGTTGTTTATAGTCACTGAGGCATCTCACAGGTCCATTCTAAAACCTGCTTCCGTCTTCTAGAACCATCTTTAGGGGTTTCTAAACCTGGGAGATAGTTCACAAAGGTTTCTTCAATTCCCTTGTACATATGTGAGAACTACCGTTATTACTGTTTTCTCAGTTGACAGAAAATCAACCACATTTTTAAATATTGGGAAGAGCTTGGGAGAATTTGAGTCTCCCTAACAAAAAAGATTCTTTATTGGGACAGCTTCAGAGGTTCGGGTACTCTGTTTATACTCCAGGTTTGGGAAAGATGTGACGGTAGTTCCTAGAATGAAATGGGGCACTTCCCATAGCCTCCACAGTTAACTACCCACAGAAATGTGCTACATTCATTAAAATTCTATTGCAGGTTTACTATGGCTGAGAGTTAATAATATCTGAATTCACTTAAACCCAAAGTGAGTTCTTAACTATTCTCTGTTTGTATCTAGAGTCCATGCACATTGGTTGAGAGTGAACCTCAGTTCCTTTGTTTGGCATCTACTCCATATGTAAGCCACAGTTTAACTACTTTCTACAACCTCAGTATACTCCCCCAATAACCTCGTGAGGTACATATTATTAAAATCCCTATTTAAAGATGTGAAAATTAAGGCCATATTCGGACAGCTAGTTTGTGGTAAAGGTTAGATTTGAACCCAGCAATGATCTGTTAACAGCTGATTTTCCTGCACCTGGTATTGGACATCTTGCTACCCCAGTAGTACTAAAGTTTATTGTATAAATCTCCTACATCACAAAAAGGGAAATTCTATAAAGACAGTGAAGGGAGATTGCTTGTGGCATCTTATCCTAAAAAATAAAGACCACTGAGTCAGAATGAGTCTAAATAAGCTTTTCCAAGAATTTGTGAATAATCACATACCAATATTTCATCAATTGACCAAATGACCATCTTTTATCAGCAGTGACCTTGATGCACGGCACACAATGAGGTAACTGTCTATTCACCCAGACTATTGGTCATCAACAACAGAAATGAGTATCAGGGGTGATACTTTGGCCGATATAATTCTATTCAGAGCAATAAAAATTACCAATTTTGCAAAAAGATTCAGATATTCCTTGAGAGAACAGAGCATTTGACATTTTGTCTGTTTTGTTTGTTGTCTTTTCATAAGTCATCTTGCTAGTAACAGGTAAAATTAGCAAAACTGTGAAGTTTAATCTATAGTAGGCAGTGTAGCTCTGTGTGATGTGGCTTTTCCTTTTTGGCATATCAGCATTTTTATCAGGAGAAACTAAACAGAACATTCCTCTTCCTACAGCCAGATCCAATCCCCTCTCTTTACTTCTTTCTCTCTCCAGTACCACCAAATTGCTGGAAGGGATGCCTGGGTGACTGGATCTAAGCATACTCAGCTCTAATCATATTGTATCAGAAACTGCTAGCAAAATTGAGCTGTAGCACATTAGAAATATCCAGAGATTTGGTTCTCCAGGAAACCATGCCTTCTCTCTTCTCTCATCAAGTCCATGATGCCTGCAGGAGAGCAGACGGAACCCTGAGAAGGCAGAGATCTAAAGCGTCCAGTGAGAATGATGACGATGATGCTTTTTTTCCTTTATGGGGGAAGAAAAATTCTTGTGAGTTTTCCACCTACAGAACAGAATGGTGTGGGATTCAGGCTGTTTCCTCTCTCCTTTTCCTTGACTTTTAAGGAACTTTGTAACCCTACTCAACTGTGTTACATAAAATCGGTCAATTGACCTGCCTATAATGCTTGCAGGAATTTGTAACTTTTTTTACTAATCAGTATCTACATCAGTCCAGGATTCCCAGAAGCTGCTAGTTTTTTCAGCACTGACACTGAGCTTCCACAATCACTAGGGAACAGCAAATACATGCACTGATCCAAAGATGCCCTGATCCTCTCCTCCACCTCCACTTGCTCACAACACCCTCAATAGTTACCAACTAACTGGGAACTGGGAACAGGTGCTTTGGAAATCTTTCTACACACACACACACACACACAATTTTCTGCAACAGTATCCCACTCTAGAGACCAACAAGAGCTATCATACCATTGAAAAGAACCCCTTAAAGCTAGGAGATGATGGGAGGAATAATTGTTCCATAGTTTCTGAAGTATTCACTCTCTAACAGGTGAGCTGTGTTCTAAGTCGACCTGTGATTCCATGTTCTCTATGCCATCGCTCATATTCTAAACCCTGTGTCTCTTCTGCTTGGCCACAACAAATCCGGGTATTGCACTGTTCACCCCGGGTGGAAAGTCATTATATCTACAAAGTCTGAGTGCTCTAGGTACTCTGGCAACATGGCAACCCCTAAACTAGCTCATGTTACTTGCTCATCTTTTTCATGAATACACAGAAATCTAGAGCCCATGCAAGAAATTTGGAATAGAAAAAGGGATAAACTAAGATTGTGAAGACTTTCATGATACTTGAGAAGCTTTTCAGCATTTGCATGATCTGACGGGTGGCTTGGAAACCCTGATGAGAGCTTCCGATGAAGAAATGTCATCAACAGAGATCCGGGTCTGGCAACCATTGTCCTACCCTACCTTCACTTACATGGACCTCTTCTATTTAAACTGTAAATTATCAGCTTTGATTTCCTTGATAGCATTTCAAATGCCAGTAAATAAATAAAAGAGTTTCTTTGATTATTCTAAATGAAATGTCTAAGTTTCTACAATGCAAATTTCTCTTGTGGTCAGGCATGCTAGTAAGGAATCCTTGGGTTTCAAAATGATTCCAACTTTTGTGTGTAGAGAGAAGTCATCATATCTTAACCTCTTTGGACTAGCTGATGACTTCCTTTTCTCCAAGGTTGAACTACATTCAGCTAAAGATGAGGAAATTTTAAAGCCAAGTCCATTTGTAAATTGGGAGTTGCCTTGCCAATGAAAGCCATATGTAATCTCAAATTCCTGATTTTAATCAGTGGTTTCAACTTCTTTACTAAGTAAACCTTTATGCCAGAATGCTCATGAGAGAATCCTGAAGTATCATTAGCATAATTGGGCGACTTTAGGGATTAAGAGTAGGACAGATCTGGGCAGAAGTCCAGCTCTGCCACTAACTAGCTGTGTGACCTTGAGCCGGTTGCTTCATTTACATTAACCTCAGGTAGTAGCTCTCTCATTTGTTTTTCTGAGGCTTAAATAAGCTAAGGCATGAAGAATGCACTGTTTAATGCCTGAAACACGACGGATACTCAATAAATATTACCTAATGTTATCCTTTGCCCTAAAACTGCGAAAGAAACTGAATCCATTTACAAAGGAGCACAAACTAGACTGACCCCAAGCTTCTCATCGGAGGACTGAGGCTAACACAGTAAGTAATTTTTACAAGGTCCTCAGACAATGAGATTTTCAGCCTAAAATTCTATATCCAGCAAAATTATAAATGAGGTGTGTCAGTATCCACCAGTCCAAAACATAAGAAACACACTTGTAGTTGAACAGGCTGAGCGCACTGATTCTTGCTTACAGGAAAGGAGACCTCTGACCCCCTTTGGAGCCATGGGCACCTCCATGAGTGGGTGTTAGGACAGTTTGTGTTACAGGCTTAAGGCCTGTGGTGAGTGACTTTGGGAAGAGTCCAAGGACTAGGGCTTGCTTGGATTGAGTGCTGTCAGGAGGTGGGGAAAATCCTGTGATTAGGTGTTGTAATGATTTCTTCTACAAATCAGAAGAAATGGTACAGGTAGGTGTAAAGCTTCATTGGTACAGAAGCAAGAGTCACTCATGTTAGCTAGGAGAGAGGATGCTGGACATTTTTGTGGCTTACTTTGTGTTCTTGCTGTTGTCTGTGCTCAGACACGATTACAGTGTTATCTGAACTTTTTATGTGCTCCTTCATGGTTACAGTTACCTCGACTGAGGCTGCTGTTCTGTGAAATGGTTTATGTTAACAGGAGCATCAGTTAGTACTAGACACACCCCAGCTAATGGCCCTTCTTCCTTCTCAGTGGAAAGAAAGAATAAGGACATTTTTCAGACATGCAGTGACTCAGACATTTTACGTTACATACACTTTTTCATAAGAAGTTACCCGAGGATGTGCTAAAGCAAAAACAATGGAATAAACTAGGATAAAGGAAGTTTTAGACTGCAAGAAATACTGGCACCAATCCAGGGAAGCTGAGCAGCTATTCCAGGGAGAAAGGGTAAGAGACCTATTAGAGAGAAAAGAAAACAAAGGTGAGTCCCAGGAACACCTGGCTGGCCTACAGAGCTCAAAATAGAGAGGCTGTGGTACTTTCAAACCATGTAGAAATAAAAAGGGAAATTAAATACTATATGAAACAAGTGTAATTAAGGTACATTATCTAGCTATATACACCCTGAAATAGTTAAATAATGCAAGCATTATTATTCATTTCTATTAGGAGTAATCTCTAGATAATGATGAGAAAATTTCAGTGTGAATTACAGAAAGTGGATATTTTCAACCTTGACAACTTAAAAAGGAAAAATCAGATAACAGAGGTCTACAAGTGGGAAAAAGAAGAGCTGAAGGAAATAGTAGGGGTGATAACATCATCAACCTACAAAGTGGGATGTTAATCTAAGACAATTTGATGAAATAAGAGATAATGACATTATGAAATTACTCAAAGTTACACAACAATCAATAAGAACTCTGAAAACTAGTTATATAACTGTTAGGAAAATGCAGGAAGAAGATGTGGGAAGAAGATACAGATGAAGCAAGTCCTCATTTATCAGAACAAAAAGTCTAATATGGTCAATCAATAAACAGTGACATAAGCATATTTACTAAGATGGTGAAAAATAAGTGAACAGAAGAATCAGAACCAGCCAAGAGTTAAAATGTGTTGCAGCTGGCAGGAGGTCTAGCATTAGAAAAAAATGCAGCATGGAGTGGTTTTTCTCCTTTCTAAAACCATTTCTCTGATTGATTTTTTCACATGCATGAATTATTTTAACAAAAGATGAGTTTAAAAGCAGGATTAGTGGTTGTAAAATGAACATGGTCATTGCTTAATAAATATTGAAAAACTTATTTATCCTAGATTAAATGTGACAAAATACACAGAATAATTCTGAAAGTCCAAATGTGAGATGACAAAAGAATTTCCCCACAAATGGGAATGAGGTTCCTGTTTGGAGATATTAGTCTAGTGGTGGTTGTTTTTGACCACCCAGTATCAATTTTCCCTTCTTAATAACATCCTCATTCATGAGCAATCACCTCCTTTCCACTGGGTTCAGTTTGATAGGACTGATAGGAGAGCTGACCATCCTAGCCAAGGAGGAAGTTCATGACCAGTGTTGATTGGTAAGGAGCTCCTTCCATGGAATGCACCTCTCTAGCAGGGGACCTGAGTCACCCCGGTCCCATCTCACCCAGGTCTTTCAGGAACAGACTGCTTGTTCAACAGAGCACTGTTATGGCTCCTGGCCCCCAGCTTTCAGGGTTGCTTGCAATCTGCCTGTTCCTAAGATTGGGTCTCTACCCACCAATCCAGTGAGACCAGATAGTCTTGCATGAGTTAGTTTTTGTTTAGAGAACCAGAGAATTCTAGGGAGGTCTGGTCCATAGTGTAAACTGATACCTACGGACTTACTATGATAGAGATTTTAACTAAATGGAGAATAATGACATCAATAAGGTAAAAGTGATATTTAATATATGAAATGAACATAAAACAGAGGATTTATTTTCTTTTCCAGTATATGACAGGGCATATGAGATCCCCATGTGTGTTTTTATGCAGGACAGAATTAAAGGTGGGAAGGAACAAGGGGCTGTCACTCTCGGGTGAATGTGGATTTCCCCATGTGCTTGCCAGAACTCCAGAATGAAATTGAAATGCAGTGTCTAACAATGACATTACTGTAGACAATAATTTAATCCATTGTGCTGTTTTAAAAAATTAAGTAAGTCATTCACAAATTATGGTAAATGAATCATCTCAAGTACTAAATCAGGGATACAAGTCACAACTTGTCAAGTCACACAAGTGGGTTTTAACACTGACTTTAGGAACTGTGATCATAAGTGAAGTGGGTAAATATTTTTAAATTATCTCTTAAAGCTAATCCTACAGTCAGAAAAAACAAAAGAAAGAAATTAAGTTTTCCATGGATTCATCTAATTTACAACTGCTCTCCGAAGAAGAGGGTTGAGAAGTAAGACCATTGATGACAAAATGAACAAGTGAACTAAGCAAACGCAGGTGGGGGAGGTGCGTGAGGGGGTAGGCGTCAAACAGAACTAAAAGTTGGTGCATGAAGAGAAAGGAAATTTTAAGTATATTACACAGGGCGAGGGGTTGAAGACTGCAGTTGTAAATAAATAATAATAAGGAAATATAATGCAAATAGGCAAGAATGGAGGTGATAACAATTTGGTTAGGCTATTTGAATATGAGAAAGACAGATAACACTTTCCAAACTTGATATTTTAAATTCTATTTCTAAGATTTGTATAATGAATAGAAAAAAAAGATGTTATAAAATTTGAGAGAAAGCATAAAATCAGAGGAATTATGTTAATAATTCTTAAAAAATATATAGAAATAATTTTCTGAATAATATAGCCAACCAATATAAATTCTCATTTCAAATAAAACAGATCAAATATAGAGTACAAAAATTAAACACTACCACTTTTACCATACTCTAAGTTTGAGAAATAGTTTTAGGGATTTATGAATAAAGCTTTGTGATCAACCCAACTGTTTGCCAAAAAAAACCTACAAGTTGAATTCTGAATTTGGTGAGCAGGTGATAGTCTCATAAAATAACACTTTAAGACTTTATTCAATTTACCTGAATTGGCTTGAAAATTTTCTGGCTAGCTGTCAAATGAATGACAACAAATCCTGATATTTTGGGTGCCTAATGAGGTTCCCCAGGAACAAATATTAATTCAATCTCACTGAATGTACAAACAGAACAGTGTCCTCTTTGTGGCAATAACTGAACACAAATTACATTTTCAAAGTCATTTTCGATTACATTTAGATTGAATGGGTTTTGGTTTTGATAATAATGTACCATTGTTTAGGGTTAAAAAAAAAGAAAGACTTCAAGCAGATAGACCTCCAGCAAAAATGTTGAATTTAACAAATGAAACTTCCTCGAGTGGCCTTACTTGTTTCTGTTTACAGGTAGGATGCAAGTAAGAAAGAGAAAAAGCAAAGAGACTCTCCCAATAGCTTCAAAAGAAATCCCAGGAGAGGATCACTTGGAAGATACCAGGATGGGCTCAGGTGGAAGGAGAGGAGTGAGACACGGTTGCGCAAAAATGAGTCCATACCAGCTTCCCAGTGCCTGCATGCTGTCAGGGAATTGAAAATTCACTGCCTCTGTAGCAATGAAGTGTGGGTGGTCTTCACACCTGTTCACGTTTCTAAGGCAATGGGATTTGACGTAGGCGAGGAATACAATATCAACCCCAAATTACATAGAGGAATTCAGTATTTCTTTTTTTAGAGAAACCACACCCTTAACCACTCAGTCCCTCAATTGTCCCATGAATAAACAGGGAAAATCCTTATGAACCTCACAAAGGTGGCATAGGATTCATGAAGTCTGAAAAATATATTTCCTTAAAGAAAGAACTAAACCAATTTTGAACTTTTCCCAAACTTTTAATGAAATCTTGACTTCCCCACAAAACTGAACACCACCTGAATTCCAAATAAAAATAGGATAATCTTATCCATTTTGAAATGACTTCTATGAAGGAGATCTGGCGATCTCTCTCAATAACTCAGTCCGATATGACCATGTGCCCAACATAATGTTCACTGTGACAGCAAAATGAGAAACAGAGAGGCGGAAAACAATCAAAAAAGAAGATTGAAGTGTAATATATGCACAGCTAATTGTGAAGAGAGAGAACTATGTAATGTGTATTACTCAGATGAGAAGCTAAAATATAAAAGAATGAATCAAAGAAATTTCACTCCCAAATGAGTTGTTACCCTAAAGGCCATGTGTGTTTTGTTTTATTATTGACAGGCTCAATTTTATTTTGGGATTCAAACATAATGTTTGTTTTCTTTGGTGACTTTCCCACATGAGAAAGAATTCTTTTGACACCAGTCACCTCTTCTTGGGCCTTATCTCCCACAGGGCTTTGCCCTCCCTGACCCTAAACTCTGCACTGGCCATAGCTCTGCTTTCGCAGGTCCCCACTCTCCGCCCACTGCCACACATCTGAAAGGGAGCAACCCAGCAGCAGAAGAAACTAGGGGGACCTTATATTCCAGGTGAGATGACAAGCTTCTGGAGAAGCTTATACCCTGTGCTCCTGTCCTCTTTGCTTTTTACTCACCTCTGCATGCAATAAACATTCCTAATCTTTAAAATCTTTTTCACATCAGCCCACTGTCTTTCACACCTACTGATTTATCTCTAATAGGTAAACAACTAAAAGGAACCTGGTGCTTAATCTCCTAAACTTCTGTCTCTCCCTTCTCCGGGCCACTCACCTCCCCAGTCATGTGCATCAATGCTAAACTTTTCCTGAATTTACTGGGCCAAGAAATTCCTTAGCCTGGCATCAAACACCCCACATTCTAACATCTATGTGGGCTGCGTATGTTACCTTACACTGATTCTCTTGATTATTACTCTTTAACAACTTCAGTTCTTTTGAATTACTTAGGATCAAGAGGTTAGATTTTTCTTCTTCCTTGAAATAGTTCTCTCCTTCAATGGAACTACTGTAAAAATGCTATCAATCCTTCAAGGCCTAGTCAGATGCCGTTTTCTCAATGAGAAATATTCAGATCACTATAAGTAGAAATTCTCTCTTTCTGATTGTCTCCTTCTCTCTCATGCACACACACACACACACACACACACACACACACACACACACACAGCACCACCACCATTATCTCTGGAACACTGTAATAGGTCCAGCTTCAGGCTGGCCCCATGATCACTATGTCTACATCCAACACCCTCTAGCAGATGTTAATCCCTTGGAGGCCACAGTGTCTAGAATATGTACCTCATTAATGTTGAGCAAGAAAAGGATAAATTTTCTCTCTATTCTTTCATTCAATTATGCTAGTAAAATGAAATGGAAGGATGAAGGTAATTCTTTCTCCCCTCTCTTTTGCTAATTTATTCTGTGTTTCTATAACATAATGCTTTGTAGGAAGATGAAGGTAAGTTTAAGATGGCACTTTTTGAGGAGAAAATTGAGATACAATATGCACTATTGCAAGAAAAGGGAAAACCACCATTTTCATTTTGTTCCATATTTCATTTTATTCTTCATTTTATACAGGAGACACTACAAAAGGCAAACCTACTCATATTTTAAAAGGCAGATTGATTCCTGCCCTCTCTTTCCAAGATGAGACTAGTAGAGGATTCGTCAGCCAGCAAGCAGGTAAGGAAGGAGCTCCTGTCATGTCGGTTCCCCTGAGCGTTCTCCTGGTCAGGTGGAAATGGCCCTGCTGGAATCCCTGAGCCACACATACCTTGCCACGTGTGCATATCGGTACAGTGTAACAGGTAAGCCAGCAACCCACCACAAACATTCATCCACTGTCTATGATGCTCGAGGAAGACCACAAGCCCTGGAAATTCAGAGGAAAACCATACAAATGGCCGCTGTCCTCATGCAGCTTTCACTCTTAACATTGCAAACAAATTTCACCCAAATAATTAACTATCTGGAAATGTGCAAAGTGTGATTTAAGAAAAGCACCAACACACAGGTGCTGCAGTTAATCTCTTCCATTCATGTGTAAGTGACAATGGGCAAAAGCAATAGTATTAAACATGTATTTATTAGGCACTTACTAGTGATACTGCCTTAAAGGTCCTTAGCACAATGTATGGGACATACTTCGTGTTCAGTAAGTGACAAGGAACATATAAACAAACAGCCCCTTGTTAAGGAATGATGTATTTGCACTTCTAAATTCCACTTCTCAATTCACTCAAATTAAACTAAAAATATTATAAAAGGCCTCCACCTTTACAGTATCAGCCTTCTGTCCCCAAAACGTTGGTGTACAAAGTGCCAAGGGTCCTAACTAGCAGCAGGAATCTCCCCTCGTTTTCCTCACTACCTACCTTACATGAGGTCTCTATAGGCTCAATCCCTGGTTTTGGACAGCTGATAGAGTAGAAAGAGCATGGGATTTAGAATTAATTAGACTTGGATGTGAGCTATGATCCACCAGTGATTGGGCTTGTAAACCTAAGTCATCTGTAAAATGGAAATAAAAAGAATTTCTGCATACAACTTCCAGGAGCCTGAGGTGAGGGTGTGCACAAAGGACCTGTGTCGACCACTGGCAGGAAGGACTGGGATACCTGAGCTGTTCTTTGAGGACAAACAAGATTCAATTCTATATTTAGAGGACACAGATGCCAAACCAGCTGTGCACTGATACCTTCCAAGGATAATGGGAAAGCATTCTTCCCATGTGTTCTAAGCACATTCTAAGTAGAGACACAAAGCAGTGATTAACTTTCTACCAACAAAGTGGTTCAGAGAGAAAGACTGGGGCTGCCTGCTACGGCCTCTGTTAAAATACCAAGTGGAGCTCACCTTCTCTACTGGGAGCCCACGTCAAACTCAAAGGCACCTGAAGGGTAGACCTACTGTTCCTGTTTCAAGAGCTAAATGACAGACCCAGTTGCTGCCTTATTTACAAGTCTCATTCCCCAGCCTTCAGCTTGGGCTTCCTTTAGTACACCCTGCAGCCTCTGTGTCGCTGTGCAGGATTTTCTGAGGACTCACGCGTGAGAACATCTAGGACTGCTGGATGTGTAGAGTGCAGGAACTTGCACAGATAAGTAACGGAGAGCTGGCTGAGGCAGAAGGACTTGTTTTTTTTCTCATGTGACATATTTGAGCATTAAAAACAATGTATTCTGTTCTCCTGCTAGCAAGGAATAATGAAACCAGAGTCTGCCTCCCCAGCAGCTCTCGCCTTCGAATCTTGCAAAGCAGAAACGATCCTGTTTGTAGGCAGCAACAGCCTCAAGAAGCTGTGGGAACGTTGCCAAGAGCCCTGCAAAATCTCCACAGCTAATTGGGAACCAGCTTATTAGTGACACTTTTGAGAGTCAGGTTGGCACTGAAGAGAAACGAAAAACACAGTGGGCGCTGCAGCCTGGAGTCAGGCAGTGGGAGGGAGGGCTGGTTTCTGCTCCTCGCAGGAACATTGCTCTGTAATTTTCTCAAGCCCTGTGCTCAGCTGGCTTGCAAAAACCCTGCATCTTGGGAGGCTCCAAGCAACACCTTAGCCTCCACAGCTCCTTGAACACTGCCCCCCGCCATCCACATTCAGAGAGCGCTGCGGCCATTTAAAAAGTACCCTGAATTAGTTAACACAACCAGGGGAAACATGTCATGCCATTTTGGTAGCCTCTTGAACATGTGTTTACATTTTTGTGCAGCTAACTGGAAGTGTTTTATTTCACATTCATTAGACAATTCCAGAAGCGAATAACCCCTAAGGTTTTACATAAATAATAAAACTCAGTAAAAAGAGAAATGAGTTGAAGAATTTTTTAAAATTTTAAATTAACTTGTCAAAATACCAGTCAGGTCATGTTTAGGAAGCACCATAGAAAAGAACTGTTTTTTTTTAGTAAGGTGATTGCCAGTGTCAGGCCAGCTCCAGTTAAGCTAAATGTTATGTCCTAGTGTTGCCTTTGAGTTTCTAGGGAGATGCTGTCCTGATAACAAACTGGGTTTTCCAACTCCCTCCCCTCTGAGTGGATGGTGCCTGATCTGGCTACCCTTTCCTGACTTCTGTGCTAAGATTCTGGCTCACCTAGAAGAAAAAAAAAAAAAGAATGTGGACACTGAGAGACATGTGAGCTGGGTGAGCTCTTCCATTTGATATGCCCCCTCCTGGGTGTATCAGTGGTAGAAAGAAGGGATCCTAGACCCTGGAATTAATGCCTGGAATTCTGCACAGGGGTGGGAACAGCCCCATGTTGCTTGTCCTGATGATTGGGAGCTCACCTGAGCAGAGACCGGAACATGGAGAACATAGCCAACGAACATCTGTCTGCTACCTTGCCCTGCTAGCCGTCTCTCTCGTCTCCTTCAGTATTCAGTCTTCTCTCCTCAAAATAATGACCTAGGCTTTGCGCATTCCATGATTAACCCAACCTGTGACACTTTCTCCTTTGCTAGGAGAGTTTGCCTCTCACAAGAGAACCTAAAATGCGAGTTACCAGCATTCCCAGCCTCCTTGCTGATGGAGGTGGTGACGAGGTACAGTTCTGGCGTGGCCTTGTGGCAGAGTCCTGGAGTGACAACATGACAGCTGTGGGTGCAATGTGACTGTCCTGCAGTGGCAATGTGATGACATGACACATTTCTGGAATGGCCATGTAACAAATTTTTTGGGTGGCGAAGTGACACATTTCTAGCATGTTCTGGGCGACCATGGGATATATAATACTTGGGTGGCCATGGGACACAGTCCTGGGATGGCAGTGTGACCCAGTTCTGGGGTGGCAATGGGACACAGATAACAGCGCAAAATGTCTGTGGTCAATAAAGCCTAACGGATGTCTGCTGGAGAGTTTCTAGGAAAGATTCTCCTTTGATATAAGGAGGGCTATGAGAAAAGAACATTCTCGCCCCTGGACTTCCCCTTTCTCTTCTCACGTGGAACTGACTTACATGAGCCCATGGTCTTGGGACTGCTGCAACAGCCATCGTGCTGCAGATTGGCACGTATTTCACCCGTTAAGGATGGCAAACAAATAAAAAGTACCCAGAACCTTGATGGTATTTTGAGTAAGTCTAACAACCTTTGACCGGACTACCCTAAATTTCTCCTAAGTGAGATAGTAGACAAACTCCTAATACTAATGTCACAAACATGTGCACTGTTTTTATTGCATATACACAATTCTGCTAGTGTAGGAAGCTATAAACATTTCTTGTAGAAATTAAAATTATTTTTGCAAGCAATTATATGAGTTGCTTTTTGATAAAGGGTTCAGGACAAAAAAAAATCCATTTGAAACTTTGTGAAGAATAACATGAGTTACATAAATATGAGGCAAGAAGTTTTCCTGACCTGGAGTAAAGGCATAAAACTTTTTGATCGAAGTTACATGCTAAATACTTTGTCATGAGCAGCTCTGGAAGTAAGTGGCCAATTTTCATAAGAAGCTATGGCCTTCTGGGAGATTCAAAATCCCCCAATTCCTCTCCCCAACGTTCAAAATAAGGCAAACAAGTAATTTCCACCGAGGTGGCCAGAACCACCTGCAATAAATTTACCTTGACCAGTGTGAGACTAGGCTTACCATCTGGGGGTCAGTGTATATCAAGATGAAACCTCCACGACTCCCTATCAGTGACTGAGAATTAGGAAACAATATCTGAGCATGAAATCTAGAAACCTCAATGTCTATGTGCGGAGATGTGAATAAGCAAGGGCATGCCAGAGCTGCAGACAAACAGTACTCTCAAAACAGTACGGGATGTGGGGATAATGGCATTACTGGGATTATAAGATGATAACCTCCAATTTGTTTTCCGCCTATGGGAGCAGGCCAAATCCCTGACCCCACCCGACTTTAATAGTATGAGCAACTGACGGGTTGGAACTGAGACCTGAAGGAAGAATTAACAAAATTCCCACTAACAGAGCTTGTGGAAATCAAAGCCTTAACTAAAAATGAGTGAACAACTGAATGAAAGCACCAGTGATCCCTCATTACGATACAGGATATATAGATAGATATTTGCCTATGGCACACATTTACCTACTTAAATATCAGACTTGAGAATTAAATGACAACTTTTGATTATCCCAAAATAAAATGAGTAATTAAGCAGTTATTCTTCCCTGATATAATCTTTCTGGTCTTTGCCATAATATTCTGTTTCACATAGGATTTCCTAACATGTTAAGGAGTGCTTTTTAATTTAAAGAGTTTTCTAAGACCAGAAAAATGTGGAAAATATTTTTTACACAAATTTAAACATGTTACTTTGATGCAAGCCTTCTGAAGCCTTTAAAATGCAGTCTGACTATCTAAGAGGGGCTAGAGTAATAATCTAAAAATTATTTAACCACTGAAGGCTTTGTCACAGACCTCTTATGTAACAAGTTTCTTGCGACACATTATTTGAGAAACACTTATTTAGGGTTTAAAACCCAACCTATAGGGAATGAATGTCTAACTTCTCACATATATTTCCCTTAAATTAAAAATATTCAAATGTATTCCAATGATTTGGAATTTAACCTTGTGTTCAATTTCAGTTGTACTCATCATGCTGAAGTTTTCAATATTAACGCATTGTTTAGTCTGTTGGAGTCGTTTTTTAAATAAGTTTTCAAGGATGGGCTATGAATAATACATTTTCTGATCACCCCCTAATACGAAATAATATTTTTTACATCACCTCTTTGTGTGACATTCATCTTGGCTATGTACAAAAGTACTGGGTCCTGAAACCATACTTTCAAAATGGGAGGCAAAAAATTTTTATATTATTGCATAGATATTAGGAGCAGGCCTGAATTTGTTATTTTGTACATCAAGTTGTTTGAGGGATGAGGGAAGGGGAAGCAGCACGGAGTTAAACCCATATACTCATAGCCTGTTTGTTTTGATTCAGATTATTTAAAATGTTGTCTAATATGAGTATCCAAAATAATGTTGAAGGCAATTTGCAAAATACTTTAAATCTGTATGACTGGCTTACGATGAAATCTCAATTTGTTGGAGGCATAAACATGAAAAGCATTCCTTTGATGCAAAAATTGGCACCTTCCGTGTTCAATGGTACCTCTTTTCCTAGTGAGACCCCAGTTTCCTAATTGGCATCTCAATTTGACTCAATAAAATCTCATTTATTCTAGAAAGTCTCATTTTAGTTATTAAGAGACAAACATGTTCTTTTTAACTTGTAATCTCTATTCAGTTCAGAGTTTACCCCTACTCACCTTATCGCCTTTCCTCAGGTTAGACTTGTGGTTCTAGGGTTTGAAATGGAGAGGTTGGGGTGAAGCAGGACTAAGAAATGCACCTTCAGTGAAAGTCACATTTTGAGTTGAAGCAACTGGAAAGACTGAAGGGGGGGCGGTCTCCCAGTTACTAATACGTGATTGGTAACTCCTTTTCCTAAACTTGTTCCTGTCACATTGCACACACACACACACACACACACACAAGCACAATTGTATTATTTGCACCAAATACTTGGGAAAATGGGAAGGAGGTTGGAGTCTTTATATACCTTGGAGAAAAACTTTTATTATGAAAAACTAAAATACAAAGTATTGAGAATTTATTAAATAGTGCATTTGCCAGAGGGAAAAAGATGGCGGCATGAGAAGTGAGGTAGAAATCTCCACCCCAAACCACATATAACACGAAAACACAGCAACTACAACTAATCTTGAAAGATTGACCACAAAGAAACTGCAACAGACAGTTTACATCTGGGGAAAAGAGAAGACCTCACATGGAAAAGGGTAAAGCAGCAAAGCTGCGATCCCTCAGGACCCTAGCCCTTCCCCAACCCCAGTTCACCAGCAGGAGGAAGAGAGAGAGGGGAGGGAGTAGAAGCCAAGTACTGCTAAATACCAAGCCCTGGAGATCTTCCCGGGGAACACAGAACCACATTACATGGTGCTCTGGAGATTAGAGGGGTTGGAAAGCAGGGGCAGGAAGAATAATCAGAGAGACTGAGATTCCAGCGGCTTGTGGAGAACAGGTACCCACAACTGGCCCCTCTGGGACAAAAGAAAGGTGGGTGCTTTGAAAGATGTCCCAACAGTGAGAGGACTGCTAAAGGGGCAAGGATTACACAGAGATTGCTGCTCAGGAGAAAGGACAGGTGGGAAAAATCAGCCCAGCAGGTTGGCAACTTTTAGGAGACTCAGGTGCTCCATCTCCTTCGCTGGCAACGCAGCCCTCAGGCCCCCCAACATGATATTAAACCTGCCACTCCTTCCTCCCAGCCAGCACCTACTAGCAAATCTGCTGCCCCTGCTATCCCACCAGGCCAGCCGGAGGGCACACCCGCTTATGGCAGCTACAGGGGTCTAATGCAGAGGCTGCTCCCTGTGTGCTTGGCCTACTGGCTCTGGCAGTGGAGGCAGCACTGTGGCCAGGAAGCAGGAAGAGCTTTGTCCACCTGGCAGGCACTGACACTGCTCACCTGCAACCCCTGTGACTGCTCCAGGGGTTGGGCAACTCCAGAGAGTAGAGCTCTTGGGCACCAGAGGGCGCCATCTACACAAAGTTATCATTCCATATTATTCAAATAGGAATGAAATATCAAAAGAACCTTGTTCAATCCAAAATCCCTCAAACACCAGAAAGAGGGCTCAGTGAAATGGAAATCACCAATCTTCTTGAAAAATATTTCAAAATAAAAATCATAAACATGCTCACACAGCGACAGAAAAATATTTAAGATCTCAGGGACGACTTTAAGAAAGAGAGATTTTGAAAAATACAGTAGCTGAAATGAAACATACAATGGAGGGATTTAAAAGCAGATTAGAAGTAGAGGAGAAGGTCAATGGAATAGAAATTAGAGAACAAGAATACAAAGAACTTGAGCCAGAGAGAGAAAAAAGGATCTCTAGGAATGAAAGAATAATAAGCTCTCCAAACAATCCAAATGGAACAATATTCACATTATAGGGTTACCAGAAGAAGAAATGTCTTTGAGGAGGTAATTGCTGAAAATGTCTTTGAGGAGGTAATTGTTGAAAATGTCCCAAATCTGGGGAAGGAAATAGTTTCTCAGGCCATGGAAGTGCATAGATCTCCCAACACAAGGTACCCAAGGAAGACAACACCAAGACATATAATAATTAAAATGGCAAAGATCAAGGAAAAGGACAGAGTATTAAAAGCATCCAGAGAGAGAAAAAAGATCACATACAAAGGAAAACCCATCAGGCTATAATCAGACTTCTCAGTAGAAGTCTTACAGGCCAGAAGAGAGTGGCACAATATATTTAATGCAATGATACAGAAGGTCCTCAAACCAAGAATACTCTATCAAGCAAGATTATCATTTAAATTTGAAGCAGGATTAAACAATTTCCAGATAAGCAAAAGTTGAAGGAATTTACCTCCCACAAACCACCCCTACAGTGTATTTTAAAGGGACGGCTCTAGATGGAAGTTCTCCTAAGGCTAAAGAGCTGTCACCAGAGAAAATAAAACCACAGTAAAGGAAGTAGACCAATTAATTACTATGCAAATGCAAAATTAAATCAGCTACCCAAAAAGTCAGTTAAGGGATATACAAAGAATACAGAATATGACACCTAACATACAAAGAGTGTAGGAGGAACAAACAGAGGGGAGTGAAAAAAAAGAAAACTTTAGATTGTTTGTAATTACATAATAAGCAAGTTAAGTTAGACAGTTAGATAGTAAAAAGCTGCCCTTGAACATTTGGTAACCAAGAATCTAAAGCCCGTAATGGCAATAAGAACATATCTATTGATAATCACCCAAAAATGTAAATAGACTGAATGTACTAATCAAAAGACAGAGTTACAGAATGGATAAAAGAGCAAGACCATCTATAGGCTGCCTACATGAGACTCACTTCAAACCCAAAGACACACAAAGACTAAAAGTAAAGGGATGGAAAAAGTGTTTCATGCAAATAATAGGGAGAAAAAAGCAGGAGTTGCAATACTTGTAGGAGATAAAATAGACATCAAAACAAAGAAAGTAACAAGAGACAAACAAGAACATTATATAATTATAAAGGGATCAGTCCAACAAGAGGATATAACCATTATAAATATCTCTGCACCCAACATAGGAGTACCTAAATATGTGAAACAGATATTAACAGAAATAAAGGGAGAAATAGAATGCAATGCTTTCATTTTAGGAGATTTCAACACACCACTCACTCTAAAGGACAGATCAACCAGACAGAAAATAAGTAAGGACACAGAGGCACTGAACAACACATTAGAATAGATGGACCTAACATACATCTACAGAACACTCCACCAAAAAGCAACAGGATACACATTCTTCTCAAGTGCACATGAAACATTTTCCAGAATAGATAACATACTAGACCACAAAAAGAGCCTCAGTAAATTCAAAAGACTGAAGATGTACTAACCAACTTCTCAGACCACAAAGGTATGAAACTAGAAATAAATTGTGCAAAGAAAACAAAAAATCCCACTAAAATATGGAGGGTTAACAACATGTTCCTAAATAATCAATGGATCAATGACCAAATAGAAACAGAGATCAAGCAATATGTGGAGACAAGTGAAAATAACAGCTCAACACCCCAGCTTCTGTAGGATGCAGTGAAGGTAGTTCGAAGAGGAAAGTATATAGCAATACAGGCCTCTCTCAAGAAAGAAGAACAATCCCAAATGAACAGTCTAAACTCACAATTAGTGAAACTAGAAAAAGAAGAACAAATGAGGTCCAAAGTCAGTAGAAGGAGAAATATAATAAAGATCAGAAAATAAATAAATAAAATTGAGAAGAATAAAACAATAGAAAGAATTAAACAAAGAGCTTGTTCTTTGAGAAAATAAACAAAATAGAAACACCCTTAGCCAGACTTATGAAGAAAAATAGGGAGACTACATACATAAACAGAATCAGAAAAGAGAAAGGACAAAACTACGGACACCACAGAAATACAAAGAATTATTAGAGAATACTATGAAAATTACATGCTAAGAAATTGAATAATCTAAAAGAAATGGACAAATTTCTAGAAAAACACAATCTTCCAAGACTGTCCCAAGAAGACACAGAAAGTCTGAAGAGACCAATTACCAGCAATGAAATTAAATTGGTAATCAAAAAACTACCTAAGAACAAAACTCCCAGACCACATGGCTTCACTGATGAATTTTAGCAGACATTTAGAAAAGACCTAATACCCATCCTCCTTGAAGTTTTCCAAATAGTAGAAGAGGAGGTAATACTTCCAAACTCATTTTATGAAGCCAGCATCACTCTAATACCAAAACCAGGCAAAGAGACCACAAAAGAAGAAAATTACAGACCAATATCCCTGATGAACATAGAGGCAAAAATACTCAAACAAAATATTAGCAAACTGAATTCAAAAATACACCAAAAAGATCATCCATCATGATCAAGTAGGATTTATTCCAGGGATGCAAGGATGGTACAATGTTTGAAATCCATCAACATCATCCACCACATCAACAAAAAGGACAAAAACAAGATGATCATCTCAATAGATGCTGAAAAACATTTGACAGAATTCAACATCCATTCATGATAAAAACTCTCAACAAAATGGGCATAGAGGGCAAGTAATTCAATGTAATAAAGGCCACATACAACAAACCCACAGCCCACATCATACTTAAAAGTGAAAAGCTGAATGCTTTTCAGTTAAGATCGGGAACAAGACAAGGATGCCCACACTCCTCACTTTTATTCAACATAGTTCTAGAGGTCCTAGCCATGGCAATCAGACAACACAAAGAAATAAAAGGCATCCAGATTGGTAAGGAAGAAGTTAAATTGTCACTGCTTGCAGATGACATGATATTGTACATAAAAAAGCCTAAAGAATCCACTCCAAAACTATTAGAACTAATAACAGAATTCAGTGATGTTTCAGGATACAAAATTAATGCACAGAAATATGTTGCATTCCTATATACTAATGATGAACTAGCAGAAAGAGAAATCAGGAAACAATTCCATTTACAATTGCATCTAAAAGAATAAAATACCTAGGAGTAAACCTCACCAAGGAGGTGAAAGACCTATACCCTGAAAACTACAAGACGCTCATGAGAGAAATTAAAGAAGATACCAATAAATGGAAATACATCACATACTCTTGGATAGGAAGAATTAATATTGTCAAAATGGTCATCCTGCCAAAAGCAATCTACAGATTCAATGCAATCCCTAACAAAATACCAACAGCATTCTTCAATGAACTAGAGCAAATAGTTGTAAAATTCATATGGAACCAAAAAAGACCCCGAATAGCCAAAGCAATCCTGAGAAGGAAGATTAAAGCAGGGGGAATTATGCTCCCTGACTTCAAGCTCTACTACAAAACCACAGTAATCAAGACAATTTGGTACTGGTACAAGAACAGACCCCTGGACCAGTGGAACAGACTATAAACCCTGGAGAGTCCATATATAAAACCATACATATATGGCCAATTAATATACAATAAAGGAGCCATGGATATACAATGCGAAAATGACAGCCTCTTCAACAGCTGGTGTTGGCAAAACTGGACAGCTACATGTAAACAATGAAACTGGATTATTGTCTAACTCCATACACAAAAGTAAACTCAAAATGGTTTTAAGATCTGAATGTAAGTCATGAAACCATAATACTCTTAGAAGAAAGCATAAGCAAAACTCTCTTGAATATAAAAATGAGCAACTTTTTCCTGAACACATCTCCTTGGGCAAGGGAAACAAAAGAAAAATGAACAAATGAGACTACATCAAACCAAAACCTTCTGTACAGCAAAGGACACCATCAGTAGAACAAAAAGACATCTTATGGTATGGGAGTATATATTAGTAAATGACATAGCCGACAAGGGGTTAACATCCAAGATATATAAGAGAACTCATACCCCTCAACACTAAAAAAGCAAATAACGCAATTAAAAAATGGGTGGAGGATCTGAACAGACACTTCTCCAAGGAAGATATTCAGATGGCCAACAGGCACATGAAAAGATGTTTCACATCGCTAATCATCAGGGAAATGCAAATTAAAACCACAATGAGATATCACGTCATACCAGTTAGGATGGCTAACATAGAAAAGCCTCGGAACAACAAATGCTGGTGAGGATGTGGAGAAAGGGGAAACCCTGCTACACTGTTGGTGGGAATGTAAATCTGTTCAACCATTGTGGAAAGCAATATGGAGGTTCCTCAAAAAACTAAAAATAGAAATACCATTTGACCCAGGAATTCCACTCTTAGGAATTTACCCTAAGAATGCAGCAGCCCAGTTTGAAAAAGACATATGCACCCCTAAGTTTATTGCAGCACTATTTACAATATCCAAGACATGGAAGCAACATAAGTGTCCATCAGTAGATGAATGAATAAAGAAGAGGTGGTTCATATACACAATGGAATATTATTCAGCCATAAGAAGAAAACAAATCCTACCTTTTGCAACATGGATGGAGCTACAGGGTATTATGCTCAGTGAAATAAGCCAGGCGGAGAAAGACAAGTACCAAATGATTTCACTCTTTTGTGGCGTGTAACAACAAAGCAAAACTGATGGACAAACTAGCAGCAGACTCAGAGACTCCAAGAAGGGACTAGCAGTTACCAAAGGGGAGAGGTTGTGTAGAATGGATGGGGAGGGAGGGAGAAGGGGATTAAAGGCCATTATGATTAGCACACATAATGTTGGTTGGTCACAGGGAAGGCAGTATAGCATGAAGAAGGCAAGTAGTGACTCTATAGCATCTTACTTTGCTGATGGACAGTGAGTGCAATTAGATGTGTGTGTGGGGGGACTTGATAATATGGGTGAATGTAATAACCAAAATGTTACTCATGTGAAAGCTTCATAAGATTGTATATCAGTGATACCTTAATAAAATAAAATGGTGCATTTGCCTAACCCTTTCAATAAAACCTTATTACTACTTTTGGTCAGTCACTTGGTCTTATTTCCAGGAAGAAAATTTTCTTTTAATCAAGTTTACTTCACAGCTTTATTGAGGTGTAATGTACATAAAATAAACTACATGTATTTAAAATATACAATTTGATAACTTTTAACATGTGTATGCATCAGCAAAACAAGGTAATAAATACAGCCACTCTCCAAAGGTTTCCTAGAGTACTACCATAATCCCTTCTTCCCATCTCTTCTCTGTACTATTGCCAGGCAACCACTTTTCCATTTTCCGTCACTTTATTTTTGTTTATGCTTTCTGAAATTTTATATAAATGGAACCATACAGTGTATACTCTTTAGTCCAAAGTCTTTCACACTTAATTATTCTGAGATTCATCCATGCTGTTGCAATGTACTGATAGTTGGTTCCTTTTCATTACTGAGTAGTATTCCATCATCAGGGCCCCAATTTGTTCAGGCGTCCATCTGTTGATGGTCATTTGGGTTGTTTCCACTTTTGGCTACTACAAATGCATCTGCCATACACATTCATGCGCATTTCCTCTTGTGAATATATGCTTTCATTTCTCTTGGGTATTTACCTAGAATTAGAATGGCTGGACCATGTGTGAAGTATATGTTTACATTTTTACAAAACTGTCAAACTGTTTTCTGAAGTCATTTTCGTTTTACGTTACCACAGCTCGTGTGTGAAAGTTCCAGTTGTTTTACATCCTCAAAAAACCAAGTGTGGTCATCTTTTTATTTTTAGCCATTATAATAAGTGTGTAGTCATAGATATTTCATTGTGGTTTTAATTTGCATTTCCCGAGTGAACAGTGATGATGAATGTATTTTCATTTATTTAACATTTATATATATTTTGTTGTGAAGCATCTGTTCAAATCTTTTGCCTATTTTATTGGGCTTTTTAATCTTATTATTGAGTTGTAAGGGTTTTTAATATCTGAGATAGAAATCTTTGGTCAGATACCTATTTTGCAAATACTTAATCCTGATCTGTGGCTTCCATTTTCATTTCCTTGACAGTGTCTTTTGAAGGGCAAAGTTTCTTAATTTCCAATTGGTTAATTCTTTTTTATACTTCTTGCTTTGTTTGTTATAGTCAAGAAATCTTTGCCACACCAAAGTTTCAAGTATTTTGTCCTTGTAGTTTTATAGTTTTAGCTTTTGCATGAAGGTTTATGATCCATTTGAAATTAATGTTTGCATGATAATGTTAATATGATTATGAAAAAGAGAAAAGCTACATTTTTGCCAATGAGTATCCAATTGTTCCAGCACAATTTGTAGAAAAGATTATATTTCCCTTCTCAGCAATTTGGTAAAATCAATTTACATGTGTGAGTCTGTTTCTGAACTCTCTATTTTATCCCCTTGTTCTATTTCACCTCTCTGTATTCTAATATTGCACTATCTTGATTGTCGTAGTCTTATAGTAAATCTTGAAATTGAGTAGTGTGAGTCCTCCAACTTGCTTCCTCATTAAATTTGTTTTAGCTATTCTAGATCCTTTGCATTTTCATATAAATAGTACAATCACCTTGTTACAGAACAAAAGCCTGCTGGGATTTTGGCAGGTATTATACTGAATCTATACAGCAAAAATTGGAAAAATTGCCATCTTAACAATATTGAGTCTCTGGTCCATGAATACGTGTATCTTTCCAGTAATTTAGGTTTCTAAATCTCTCTCTGTAGAGTTTTATAGTTGCAGGGTAGATATTCATCTTTTGTTAAAGTTATATCTAAAATTTCATATTTTTAATACTGTTGTAAATGGTACTTTTGTAAACTTTTATCGGTGATTTATTTGTTGCTTGTATACAGAAATACAATTGAATTTGCATATTGATTTTGTACTGTGCAAACTTACCAAACTCATTTATTAGAACTTACTAGTTACAGCAGGTATTTTGGTCAGTTACATCAACGTTCTACACAGACAGTCATGATATCTGCAAAAAAAAGGCGGTTTTACTTCTACTTTTCCAATCTAGCTGCCTTGTATTTCTTATTCTTGCTTTATATGCCATTTGGTAGAACCTCCAGTACAATGCTGAATAGAAGTGGTAACAGTAGACATATTCAATTTAATAGAAGAGTTTATGTAGAACTGGTATCTTGGGAATTATCAGAAATCTATGCATTGCTGATACATACATATTGTTGATACTGACAGGTTTCCATGCCAAAGAGTGAGAAGGCAGGCTGCCCCATTCCTGGGCACTCATTTATCAACTTTGCCATTTCTTCCCTATCTTTTTAAAAAGGCTCCAGCAGTATTGCCCCAATTTAGTGACTGGCTCTTACGGACAAGTATTAGGGCAGGGAACAATGTGTGCATGCCTGAAGTTTTTCTGAGGGGCTGTTGAGTATGTGGCCGTCATTATACCCTTCTGGTCAGTCCCCAGCCTCCAAGAGCTGCTTTGCTCTGAACTTAGCATCTCTTGTTCTTAGCTGAGGGCTTCAATAGCCAATGTCCAGACAACAGGACAGCTGCTATTTGACACTTTATGTTATCTTGTTACATCAGGGTGTACTGATTTTCTTTCCTTTACCACAAGAAATTTTGTGTTTTCCCATTACCACTGGAAGTAGAACCAATATTTGATTCCAGTTATTTTCCTCTCTCCTCAGGCATAACTTACCTAAGGTAAAGCTCTAGCCCCTCTCATTAATAATTAATTCATTCATTCAAGCATCCATTCAACAAGTATTTACCCAGTAGTACCATTCCAGGTATAAAGGATATAGTGGTAAGAAAAATAAGAAACAGAAGGAATTACAGGTAATTAAAGACACACTTCCAGTAAAATACAATATACTAGGATATATAGGGTATACTAGAGAAAATAAATCAAGATTGTCCAAATCAGGCCTGCAAGTCAGAGAGCATTAGGTATTGTCAAGTAGAGAGGTAAGAAAAGTGTTCCAAACAGAGGAAGCAGAACGCTAAAAGGTCTTAGAGGTAAAAGAAATTAAGTCTAACATACTTGAGGAATTACAGAAATTCATGTTAGGTCTCCTAGCAAAGATAAGGACAGAACAGTGGCTAGGTCACTTGGGGCCAACTCAGACAGGTCATGCACTGTAGATATTGTCTCAAAGACA
Source organism: Phataginus tricuspis (assembly GCA_029783875.1). NCBI lineage: Eukaryota > Metazoa > Chordata > Mammalia > Pholidota > Manidae > Phataginus > Phataginus tricuspis. The sequence continues at coordinate 7,913,657 of JAQQAC010002594.1, read as the reverse complement.
ATGGAAGGTCAACAGTTTTTAAGCACAGAAATGATGCAACTGGATTTCAGGAGAATCATCTGGCTGCAGTGTGGTGTTTAGGCTAGAGGACAAATATTTGCATCAGGAATCTAGTAGGAGATTTTTGTAGCAACCCAGACTTAAGTGGATAGAAAGCTGGATTAGATAGGTGAGTGGTAGTGGATATAAAAGCAAAAATGGACAAACTTGAGACCTGATTAGCAAGCAGTTTCAAAAGAACCGGGACTGTTTCACTGTTGAAGCCTGGGGGCAATGTTGAAGGATAATGTTAAAGATAATTTGATTTCTGTTTCTAGCCAACTTTAGATAACCCATACAGAAGGAAAACTGATGAGTTCAGAATTTGGAGATTCAATGGAAAAGCCAAAAACAAATGTCCAGTGGCCAACTGCATATATGGCTTTGATGCTCAAGAGATGTTGAAGCTGAAATGTATATTTGAAAACCATCACATTTAATTTTAAAATTTCTTCATATATTACTTTTCTCTTACTATTTTTTTTCCTGCTTTCTAAATGATCTTTTTAAATTTGAGCTCCACATCACTTAGTTTTCTGGTGCAGACTTTTTATTAAATGGGCAATCCATCCTTATTTTACTATAGTCTCTTTTCATTTTATCCTTCTCCTCTAACTTGGAACCTCCTTATTATTGTCCATTCACATTGCATAGCCTTGACTGTACTGAGGTTGTCAGTTTTCAAAATTCATTTTGGTTTCTGTAATAAAACACTTCTCAGAACTATGCTCATTCATTTCCCATTTAGGATGTTGTTTTCATTCCAGTGTAACAGAATCTTTTCTTCAGGAGCCCTGTACTATTTCGCCCTCTCACTCATTCTCAGTCAAAAAGATTCTTAGGTTTGGTTTTCACAGAAGTTGATCCTAGGAAAGAGAATCTAATACATGTAGTTTGTTTTGGAAATGTAAAAAACACAGATAGGAAAGGGGAAAAAAAATACAAGAGAAGGAAGGTCATAAATAAAGGGCCCATTGTCAAATCAGCTACTGCTATGAGGAAATCCATGAGAAAACTCTGGGAACCAATGGACAATACATGACCTGAGAATTATTCTACCTGTGGGACAAGGGCACTGTTAATGACTTTGGGTGGGGTGCTGTCACACTGCTGGGCAGAGCTTCCTTCTGCAGACTAGGTGAAAGCTGCTGGCCATTGGAAATCTGCCAGAAGCCACTGAAGGGTTAAGTCCTGGGAGGAGTGGCACACAGTGTTCACTACAGTGATGCATTTTTTCCCCAATATACAGGGAGTGTGGATGAACCCTTGTTCTTTTTACCTCTTGTTCTGCTTCACCCCTAACTGCCAGTACTTCAGTACAGTTCTCATGATAACCACTGGAAGTCACCATCAGAGGCCACAATTAAAGGCTTAGTTTGCTATGGACTGAAGTTTATGCCCCACGCAGAATCAGAGGTTGGAGCCTTAACCTCCACTGATGCTGTGTTAGGAGATGGGGGTCTCTAAGGAAGTAACTAAGGTTAAATGAAGTCATCAGGGTAGGGCCCTGATCTGATAGGAATTATAGAAATAGTGTCCTAATGAGACAAGACACCAGAGAGCCCACCCTCACTCTCAATCTCTAATCACATGGTTGGTCTTTCTGATAGCCTACACTCCCATCATGAGGCATGCCATTAGCATAAGCTAGCTAGGGGTCCACCATGAGTCACTCATTAGCGTAAATTTTCAGGGCCCACTATGAAAAGAAAGAACTCCTATCACTTATGAAATTACAAGAATTTAAAGTATCCCTTCTAGGAACCAGGGACAAAGCCCAGACAAATTCTCTATTATACCACCTCTCCCTGTGGAGACAGTTTGCGTCTGTTTTGATCTAGATCTGGAGAGAGTTGTTGTGTACTACTACTAATTTCTCATTTCTAGCAGGCATTTATTTAGTGCATTTTTCATACTAAGAATCTTTCTGTTCCTACCACCCAATCTTCTAAAAAAATGGAATACATTAAAACTACATCCTGCTCTGTGAAAGACACTGTTAAGAGAATGAAAAGACAAGCCACAGACTGGGAGGAAATATTTGCAAAAGATACGTCTGATAAAGAGCTTGTATCCAAAATATACAAAGAACTCTTAAATCCCAACAGTAAGAGAGCAACCCACCCATTAAAAAATAGGCCAAAGATTAAGCAGATATCTCACCAAAGAAGATATGTAAGTATCAATTAACAATATGAAAAGGCGCCCCATATCATATATCATCAAAAAAATGTAAATTAAAACAAGATACCACAACATATATTTTAGAATGGTCAAAATCCAATACATTGACAACAATTGCCAGTGAGGATGTGAAGCGACAGGAACTCTCATGTATTGCTGACGGGAATGTGAAATGGTACAGTCTCTTTGGAAGGCAGTTTGATAGTTTCTTGCAAAATGACACACTTCTCACTATTTGATTCAGCAATGTGCTCCTTGGTATTTACCCAAAGGAGATGGAAACTTATGTCCACACAAAAACTGCACACCAGTGTTTATAAAATCATTGCCAAAACTTGGAAACAACCCAGATATTCTTCAATGGGTGAGTGATAAATAAACTGATACATGTAGAAAATGGAGTATTATTTAACACTAAAATGAAATGAACCATCAAGTTGTGAAAAGACTTGGAAGAAGCTTAATACGTGTTAGAAAATGAAAGAAGTCAATCTGTATGATTGCATACTGTATAATTCCAATGATACGACATCCTGGAAAAGATGAAACTATGGAGACAATAAAAATAGTCAGCAGTTTCCAGGGATTTTGGAGGAAGGGAGAGATGAAGAGGTGAAGCACAGGAAATTTTTAGAGCAGTGAAAACATTTTGTATGAAACTATAATGGCTGATACTTGTCATTACACATTTGCCCAAACCCACAGAACGTACACCAAGAGTGAATCCCAACATAAACTATGGACTTTGGGTGCAATGATGTGTCAATGTAGGTGTCAGTCATGACGAATGCACCACCCTGTTGGTGGTGTTGATAATGAGGGAGTCTGTGCATGTGGGGGTCTGGGGGGCAGAAAATGTGAAATCTTCAGTTTTGCTGTGAACCAAAAACTGTTTTTAAAAATAAAGTCTATAAATAAAAAAACCCAAACTCTACCTCCAGAACATGCTACTTTCTTCCAGGACCCTTGATTTTTTTTTAAAGTTGTAAAACCCAAGTGAATGTAGAAATATTAAAGAGAAACAGTACCCTTGCAGGAAAAAGCAGACCTGCTTGTCTTCTGGGTGGACACAGACCTGGGTCACTGAATGGAAGGTATGCCAGAGAGGGGCACAATGTGTTGTGCTATTCTTCCAATAAAGTAGAATATTTTTATTTCATGATATTTCTTCATCCAGATGAAGTGGCTTCACTTTTCATAGAAATTTCCTCCAAGATTCTGCTACATGTTGTTGGTCAGTCTGAAGTTTCAGGAGTGGTATAAAATTTTCAACTTAATAATAAGTTGTAAAAAGCAGAATAAGAATATGGAACTAGGTACCATATTAAAATATAATTTTCTGACCATTTCCTTTTAAATTACTTACTTCTTTAAAAACTTCACATCTAATCCTATGTCATTCCAGCTTTTTGAATCCTTGAATTATTAACAAGTTCTGACTTGCTTTTCACTAGAAAAGTAGATATGGCAAAGTTGGCTGATACAGCTTCATCACAGAGAATCCTCATGTACAGCTTCTCTGTGGAACTCAGATAATTCAAACCTGTATGAAGTGAGATATAGGCTTCCTCCTCACGAAACATCAAGGTTGTATTTTACAAAAGGCTTTTCACTCCCACTTATTTTCTTTGTTTATTTTTGTCCTGTTTTGTTTATTAGAATCTACAATTCAATACTCTATTGATATGTCAATATCTGAGGTTATATATAAAATATCAAAACATACAAACCCTACATCAACCTAACACTCTTCTTCCAGAATCTAATTCTTCCCTGTAACTAACCTTGCAATTAGCTAACAACTGGTGTCATATTCTATTCAGATTAACTCTCTGTGATGTCACCAATTTTGCATCCCAGAAAGACGAATTTGTAGCTATGAAATAAATATTTCATCAGTTTATGTAAAATATAACCAATTGGGTTTAAAGGTGAACCATTATCTCAAACTATCACCATAAACCATCTGTACCTTCTTTTCAGGAGACAACCAGGGGAAATATTATGCACAAAAATAATTTTAACATCTGCTTCAGTCATGATTATGATCCTCTCCAAGACAATTTGAAGAATAATCATTCTTGTCATGTGAGAATTCTGTTCTAAACAGATAAGCACATGCGATGGCAGAAGACAGAGGAAAGTCAGAAAGAGAAAATATGAATAGAAGATGTATTAGCTTTGAGCCATACACCCTTACTTCACAAAGTAACAAATCAGTCCGCATAGAGAAACTTTCTCTGACGAGGTATGTTTAGGTCAATCAAATGTGCATCTCAGTCCTTTCCTTGGCTGCCAGACATTAAAGCCACTTTCATTTCTCAATCCATAATAAGACTATCCCAAGAATGTGGGCTCCAGGAAGAGAGGGACATATCATTCTCATTCTGTTTTAAATCTAGTTTTTAGCACAGTCTCCAGCACATACTGGATGCTGAATCAGTAGTGAGCTATATACTATCAGAGCTCTCACCAATTTAGTGGAAAAGAAGGAAACACAGGTTTTGAGCAATTAGGATAACCTTCCATAATGGAGTTATATCCTGAATGCCATGGGAGCACTCAGAAAGGAACCCCTAATTCCACCTAAAAGAATTGGAAAACATACCTAAGGAAGAGAGAATAACTTGATCTTAAAGAATAATAACATTTACCAGTTGGGGAAAATGGGAAGGATATAGCAGACTGAGGAAACAATACACAATTCAATGACCCTGGATAATGAAGACTTTCTCATGCTCATGCACCAGCTGAAGTTCCTCGGGCAGTGTCATGTCCGAGGGAAGAACAATGGGGGAATATTCTGGTAAGGTGAACCCAGGCCAGACTGTGAAGGGTGTTGTGTTTCCAAGTAAGGAGTCTGACTTTCATCCTGTAAGTAGTTAGGAGCTACAGAAGGCTTTCAACAAGATGAAAATTGTGATTTTGAAAGATGATTTTTGTATTGAGTAGTTTAGTTAGAAAGTAGCTAAAATAGACTAGTTAGAAAATTCTCACATTAAACCAGTAAGTGATGGGGATAGATACTAAGTCAACAGTAGAAAAAAGAAATACAGGTGAGTTTGAAAGATATTTAAAGGGAAGGATAGTTAGGATTTGGTGATTGAAAGATTATTTTCAGTTATATGCTAGACATTATTCTAGGCCCCTGGGATAAAATAGGGAATGACATTGACAAAGTTCCCACACACATGGAATTCATAATCTAATGGAGTAGAAAGATGTATTCTGTAGTGACGCTCTTAGCTCCCGCAGGTCCTACCCATCCAAATTCCAGGTGTACAGAACACGGACTGCTGATACCCATAGCTACAGCATTCACTGTGCGTCCACTGCCCTCACCTAAGGTTAAGGCCTCTCCTGGAGAAAGACTTATGGCCTAAGATTGACTGATAAAAGGAGGTAAGGGGCCAGCCTTTCTCAGTCCCTCAATTTGGAACAATATGGAGAATTGGTTGAAGCCTCCATTGCAACCACATTACAATGTGGTTCCTCTTTGCCCAGTCCTGCCTTCCTGATCCCCTTACATGTGTATCTCTCAATTACCAATAAACTATCTTCACACAATCCTCCACCTTAAAGTCTGTTTTCAGGGAGCCCAGTTGAAGATAGTCGGTTCCAGGAGTGGTCTTAGGAAGCCAACTTTAAAATAGAATTTGGGAAGTGGATCCGTTGCCAGAACCTGGCAATAAGAAGCCCGTCATTTGGTAGATGGAATATAGATGGGCTCTGGCCTGGTGTGATGGTGCGATTATTAAGCCATCACAGTGGTAGATGGCACACTAGCTGATAAAATACCTCTGGCACTTGAGAAGTATGAGAGAAACCCCGAAGGACAACGGAACTAGGTGGCTGTTGCTGAGAACCTTTGATTCATTAGAGAGAGATAATGACAGGCTCAGGGCGATTCATCAGTTCCAGGTAAAATGTGAAAGCCATGGGGCCTTCTTGGTTGTATTTAAAGTTCCTGACTTCCTGAAGCTGGAGGTCAAACAGAGCCAAGTCCAGGTGCTGTACTTAAAGTGTAGCAGTATTTCCGCAAAGGAAGCTGTGGAAGGTATCTTACTCCAAGGCCAGAGCCTTATTATGTAGGTAAGACATTAAAATTTGGAATGGGAGAATCTGTGAAAACACTGAAGAATCTTGACTATAATCCCCTGACCCTGCTGGGCCTGCAGTAGGGGCCTCTGACCTTGTTTCCCAGCGATGCAGGTAGTGGCGCCTTCTTACCTGAAGATCATGAAGGGGCGTCATGAGGCAGGTGACTTACAAAACAGTGCTCGTCCCATCCAGATCTACCACACCCACTGCTGGCATTAGACTAACACGGGTCAAATCCTGGCACAGATGTGCTATGCCTGCTGGGCGAGGAAAAGAGCTGCAAGAATCTGGCTAAAAAGCACTGCCAAAGGCTGGATACTCTTGGAACTGGACTCCAAGGGTGCTGCACAAAAAAAAAAAAGAGGTGTAAGGGAGAGTTCATCTGATGGAGGCATTCTTTACTGATGCATAATTTAACATTCTGGCAAGCACCTCAGGAGAAAGCATGAATGTGCTGCAAACACGACAGAAACTTGGAGAAAGTGATGGTTGCTAGTAGATGAAGTAGAAATGCCAAAACTGCTATGGCTATAGAGCAAGGGGTCCAAAGGTTCAGAAAGATAGATGTGCTAGACTGGAAAACCTACTAGGCACCTACATTCATTAGAAGTCCCGAAGGATGTCTTGCCAGTGGGTTTCAATCCTGGGCAAGTTCACTCTTGATTCCATGAGACCAAAAAATGACAGTGGAACGTTCTTGGGGTGAAAGGGTTTATACCCAACTTTATTCGCACGGTCGCAGGTCAATCACTAGAATCCAGTCCACTCAGAGCAAGTCTGCAGGCAACAAGCCGGTCCCTGCCTCTGGGCCTCTGTGCCCCCGCAGCCCTCTCAGCCTCCTTCCACGGCACTGCCACCACTCCAGCCTCTGCCCTCCTGCAGCCGTGCAGCCCAGAGCCCTGGGCGTTCTTTATATAGAGTCAACAACAATGTATTGCCTACACTTGTGTAGTGAGTAAGCTGACCAGGGCCAGGTGAGAATCCTGGCCATAGGTACTTTCATTTTATCTATGGGGAAAATCCATATACCAAAACATACAGGGAATGTGCTGGTGAGAGGGGCACCAGCAGTGCTGAGAAGCTCTACAGCTGTTCTGTGTGGTCCACAACATATGACAGGAGATGGTGTTACAGGGCTGGGCTAGCTGATAGTGAGGGGAGTGATGGGTGTCCAAATGCCAGTGGTGGCACTTAAAACTCAGAAACAAGGTGCGTACAATGATCACAACCAACAGCAAGGTCTGAGTGGCTGCCAGGAGCCCTGACTCTCAAAGAACTATTGCTATGGTTTATAGACTATGGTGATCCTAGAGGCAAAATGTATAGACAGCCAATAAGAAGTTGCTTAACTATTAGAGTAAAAAAAAAAAAACACAGATGGGTGATCATGAGGCTGAAAGCCATTACCCAGTGAGGAGTCAGGATCCCTTGCCCAGTTTTCAGGTGTGGCCAGTTCTCAGGCCCTGAAACCCGAATGAAGGAGGGGCTAGTTCCTTATGATAAAAGCATTCCACAATGACACCATAACAGGCATACACAGGAATAATTCTCCTATTTTTACCCCCAAAGGGACCTACAGCTATTTATTTGGGAAGCCATGCACTAGGAAAAAGAGCAAATCTGTACCTTTCATGGACTGTTGAACACTGGGTCTAAATTAACATGGATGCCTCGAGATGCAAAACAGTTTGATGGCCTCTTTTGGAGGAAGAGACAAATAGAGGCCCACTGTAAATGGCCCACAGTAGATCCACAGGCTCCACAGACCACACCCAGTGGTCATATCCCTAGTTCCCAGATGTGTAATTGGAATTCTTAGTTGTTAGCATAACTTTTATATTGGTCTGTGGGTCTATGGCATGAGGGTTCTTATAACAGGGAAAAGCTAGGTCAGTCTCTGTATCCCCCAGCCAGGCCAGGCAGCGACTCACAAGTGCTACTGTGCTACTACCGATGTGGGGAATGGCAGGTTTGCTATAACACCACTCAGAGAAGAGGCTTCAAATGTGGATTGTAAGGGAGAGTAAATAAAAATATCCAAGTATTTAACTTGTTGGACTGAATGTGTTTTAACATCATTAACCAAGATTAAGAATACACATGGAATAATGGCTTTGGAGACTTGAAAGAGGAACGTTATAGGTTGACACTGGAGCCTATTAGGTTTGAATATAGAATTAGCTAATCCAGAAAAGCCAGAATCTCAGAACAGGGCCCGTATCTTAGGGTTAAAACAGGTGTGACAGAGACCGGGGCTTCCCCATAGTAGCCAGTGGGGTGCAGGGGATTTGAGAACTGGGAAAAGTAATGTAGATATCTTGATCTGGGCATGTTTGGGGGCAAAAAAAAGAAGAGCATCCCAAAGGCTCAACATGAAAGATAAGAAAGAGAGCAAATTGTATTCAGAAAGAAGGAAAGAAACTCAGGTTGAGTTGGGAGGCAGAGCTGTGACTGTCCCTTACAGAGCAGGCTCCAGGAATGCCAGTGGCTGGACCACGGGAGGGATGGAATGATCTTAAGGGAAGAGACTCGGGAAGACACAGTCATCTCATGGTACACAAACTACACAGATACATTTCTACCTTCACCTCCCATCAGCTTTTCACTCCTCTATTCTTACTTATTTTGGTCTGTTAGAAGTCCAACTTAAACAGCGCTTGGGTTTGCATCAGTCTGGCAGACAGAGAAGAGACTGGGGTCAGGACTGGGGCAGAATGCAGACACCTTGGATCCAGAGACACAGCTCGAGCAGGAACAGCCTCTCGTGCATTTTGTCTGAGGCCCTTGGGAATTTAGAATCTGTATAGATCTGTGGAAATATACTGAGTTCCATATTGGATGCAATGACTTTGAATACCAGGTCCAATAGAGATGTTGGTTTAAAACTCAAGAAATGTGTTCAACAGTGATAAAAAATACTAATACCTGAGTATTTCCTATTTTACCTTTCTGCCCTTCTCTCCTTTTGTGCTTGCTCAGAGTTGCCCTTAGATATAGGAGCTAGATGAGTGAAGTCCAGAAAAGGCAACATAAAACAAAGAAGTAAAGTTAACCTACACCATAATGAACTTGGAGAGTAAGATAGAAAAATCAGGTGGGCTTAAACTTAGGCAAGTTTTTGAGGTTTCAGAGACAAGAGTGGAAAATTGAGTGATTCAGGGAGCAGCTGCTGTCTGCTGCAGGATCCCCAAAATTGCAAAAATGAAGGTGACATTCTAGCCTGGGATGTGCATAAAGAACGCTATCAGCTTATACATTTCATTGAGATGCTCTTCAAAGACTTGAAGAATTTTAATTATCTTACAGCCAAATGACTAATTTTTTTATTGCCACAATTGATAAACAGGTCTGCATAGGGTCTTTGCTTTAATGAATGTATGTTAAATGTTTGCATAATCATATACTGGACTGTTTGTAAGACCATCTTATGCTAGGAGTTATAGATGTGATTTTTAAAATGTATCATTTATTCTTATGTTACTACCAAGAGTACTGCTTTAATTGTAGGCTAATGAGGGGAGGACAAAATGAAAAAAAAAAACTGGACATACTATGTAATATTGGATTTGTGCCAGGTGAAGTATCAATGCAATTATAATGTCCTAAACAAACAGAAGTTCCATGTGGTTCGAATAAAGGAAACTGGATGAAAAAAATAAGTTACCATACCTTCCATAGTAAAGCAACATCCAAGACAGAGGGCTCATGTCTTAATATCTTCACATTTACCTTTCAAGAAGAGATACATCAGTGTCATCAAAACAATATAATCTACCACATTAAACTAATGATGCTAAGTTTAAATACATTATTTTAGAAGTTTGCTTATAAGTTAAAATTATGTACCTTTTTAAGTTATCAATTCAGGTTTGAGTATATTTAAGTAACATTTTCATTAAAATAATTTACACTAATGTGTGAAGAAAGAATTTTGCCCCTACAAATGTCTACTTTTACTGAATTTGAAAAACACTTGAAATACAACTGGCCATATGCAAGGTTTGATGAACAAAATGTGCTCTTTGACAGGCACAGGTCACAGGGGGCAGCTGGCAAGAAGTAGGAAGGACACCAGAGCAGTTCTAGTGCAAAGTAGAGTGGGAACTTTCTGTCAGATCTATAGAAAGTTTTCTTTTATTTAGCTTTTTAAATTTCAGATCATAATATCTGAGTCTTAATTCAATAATACCCATTTATGTTTATGACATTTTTCACCATATCACAAATATCCTTTGCTGCACCAAATCATAATTTTGTGTTTTCTATGAATGAGTACTGCATTAACCAAATGTAAGAAGAATCTTGGTTCTCCTTGAAACCATAGTTTCAAATAATATAGTCACATTCTAAACAATGTTCTGAAAAGTGATATAATAAAAAAGTAAAATGTTGTTAGGTCAACTGGAATACTTCCCTGGATCCATAATTTTAAATCACACCTAAGCAACAAAGACTCTATTGATAAGTAATCCAGTCATTTCTATTCATTCTTGAATACTACTCACCTTCTTTCAATTCTTAATTAATTTATTACTGATCTAATGTGAATTTTTGAGTAACAATGGCTTTCAATATTTAGTCTGGATGGAATTACAGTAAGATTATAATTCCTATTCTGATTTATTTTGTGTCTCTGTGCTTCCTCCTATTCAAACTATGTTCCAGCCAAGTAGAAGTTCTTCCATTTTCTGAAAAGTGCATGATCTCTCTAATCTTAAAAATACCCCTTAAATGTTCACACCATTGAATCCATCCCATCCAGCTGCTTTTTCCCAAGACTTATATAGGGTGCTAGATTCAACAAATATAAATACAAGACACCCAGGTACATTTGAATTTCAGATAAATAGTACATTGTTTTTTTACTAAAAGGATAGCCACAATATTGCATAGGACATACTTACACTAAAAAATTGTTACTTATCTACAGTGATTCTACCTGGTGCTACAGCTTGTGATTTTTCTCAAAGCATACCCTCTCACTGCATTGCTGAATAAAAAAGCAGCAGAGCCATCTGTACAGAAAAGTAAGACAATAGCCCTAGACCCAGTCTGGCAGCCTTTGGTGTGGCATTAAGCTCTTTCTGTTGATATCCTGAACCTCCTTTCCAAGTTAATTTCACAGCCTGCACTACCACATTGCTCAGTATTATTTTCTAAATGCATTATTTCAGATGCATGAGATCTGACTTATATATGATACCCCCTCTGGGGCAGGCATGGAGAAAGAGGGATCCATCTAAAACCAGGGTTCCTGGGGCCAGGACTAGAGTGGGGCTGGTCAGTATGGCACAATGGGTAGCCAAAGTTCAAGTCCTGTGTAAGACTGGACCTGCCAAGCATACACATGAAGCATTAAGCTAAGGAAAGGAGAGAGAAAATAAGAATGGGAAAAAAGTGAAGCAATAGACAACATAATCTACAAGGTGAGGCAGTGGGGAGATGAGCTTCTACAGAGTCTTTATAATGAAACTCCTCAGCAAGGGGAAAATTGTTAAGAGGGCCAAGCTTAGTTGGACAATTCACCTTCCACCTTTGGATGCCCAAAGACAGTGAAGTTCCATCTTCAATCTTAGCGGTGGCAGACACTCTTCTCCTAGGCAGTTGCTTGATCTCAAAGCTCTAACTCTACGAGGACAATAAAATTCTAAGACTACTGTACATCACACTCTAGGAGACACAGCCATGCAACATCACAAGATTGTATAATTTTAGCTCATGATTAGAGGGACTTTGCATTAGTCACCTTTAGTGTAAGAACTGGCATATCTGACATGCAGGCAGCTGAACATTTGGTGAAAAGAAGAGCAGAATGCAGTAGAAATCAGTGCCTCTCCCCACTATTTCTTGTTTTCCTCTCCTTCTAGGCCCATCCAAGGATTGTTATTTCCCTGTTCCCTTGCTTCGGCCAGTTAAATATTAACAGACGTGATATGTGCATTTGAAGGTAGAATCATTCAAAATAGAATTTTCCAATTTCTCCCCTGTCTTCGTACTTGTACAAGCAGCTGTTAGTATGAAGAGACATAAGATTAAAGCAAGCTGAAATGCTAAACTGCTAAATCAAACATGTGGTTTATAGTGACAGCAGAGAGTTACTGGTTCCCCTTGCATGGGAATAAAATTTCCTTTTTCAGCCACTCAGATTCTCAGGTTGTTACCCTAGTCTAACAAAGATTATCTAATTGACACTTTAGCCTAGACTCCAAATTTTCTCTCATTTCGCACAGTAATATTTTTTATAGTATCTATTTTTGTTCTTGATATAATGGTAGTATTTGTCCATTTATTAGAATTGGAAAAATCCATATAGTATAAAAGGAAATCCAGATTATCCACAGTCCTCGCTATAGGGTATCTTGACAACATGCTGACATTTTTTGTTTCTGTAGCCAAATTAATGGCTGCAGATACAAAGTATAATAAATTGTAATGATTAACCATTCCTTCATCATTTAGAGTATTAGGAAACTCAAGAATTACCCTTCAGCTGCTTATTTTTCTTTGAAGAGTGGCTAAAATTTACTTTGTATTTACCAGTAAACCACTTGGGTTACAGTTCAAATGATTTTTTTTACATTTATATTTTATCTTCTCAGTATTTCTCTCTTCAAGAACGCTTTCCACATTACTCAAACTTGGCAATAAATTAGAGTAGAACAAATGTGTGATGGATTGACAGAACCAAATTCTCATGATTCTGAGTCTTCCTTTAGCTGTTCTAGCAATAGGAGGTGCTGATTAGGACTTTGGAAAGCGCATAGCACTTGTCACTCAAACCTTCTAGAGCCTCTCCAGTGACTTATGATTAGAAATTCATCTTTGAGGGTTAAATATTTTTCCTATGTCTTAGCACAGTGCCTTTAAGTAATATACTCTAAGTCTATATCTCTTGCTGCTAAACCAGTTTTCAAGGGATTTTCCTTAACCTGAAGATGCATTTAATCCATCAGAGGATGCTTACTAAGTAACTATTCTGCACCCAACACTGTGCAGTAGGACATGGAGGGAAAAGGATGAGTTGCTATATTGTGCTGAGAGAGTTCTTAAAGAAAGATAACACCTCTGACCTGATGTTCTTTCAGCTATGTCTTACAAACAGTTGCTTGTATATAGCTTTTCTAGAGAAGCATGAACGATTTATGCATTCTGCTTTTGATGTCAGTAAGACTGCTCTCTCATATGCCATGCACAGACTGAGGCATATGGACATATTTGAATGTTCCAAGGGTAGTCTTGAAAACTGCCCTGGACCTTATGTTTCTAACCTGTCCGTAATCTCACTCCATCCCCTTTCGACCCCAATTCTTGGCCCCAGGGGATGTGTTTGATCCCACCTCTGGCAATTTAGATTTAGTGTCAGTAATTGGTCTCACTGGGGTTAGCTCCTCAGCTCTGTCTAAGAGATTTTAGTCCAAATTCTGATTCTCTCCATGGCAGACTGCCTCACACAGGTAGAGCTCATCCTCGCCTCTCATGACTTGGCTGATACCCTAGCCAAACTGGCCCTGGGACCATAATGGAACAACATGGCTTTTTCAGAAAGCATGATTATTACAGTATTCATTTTTCCTTCTGCTCTTCTTTTCAGTCTATATAGGTAAACAAAAGCCTTATGTAGCTTAGGAAAACAATAGTAAAAATTGTGTGTAATAGCTTTAATGAAAAGCTAATTGGAAAAGTAAAATTTGGAGCTAATTTGGCAATTGAAAACACAGAGCTCATAGCTCACAAACAGCATTTGAGACGACAGTATTCCTGTTTCGTGTTGCATTGCATTTGTTTTATGGTACTAAGCAAAGTCTCACTTTTTCCAAACAAAGAAAATCACCAGGCCTCTCTGCACTTGGTACCGATTTAACTGAGCACATCCAGTTGCATTATTACATGAAGAAAAGTGAGCCTACTGTTTCTGAGAGGGAGCTGGCCCTTTTCTGAAACCACATGAGCATATTATGCAGCCACCTGTTTTAGGAGCCAGCAAATTGGCCAGCAATTATTAACCTGCCTTTTTCTATCAAAGTGCTGAGAATAAGATGGCAATTATGAACAGAAGAGTTAAACAACACATTTCTCAGGTTGTTATTACCATCTGAAATGTCACCAAATATATAAAATGGACATTCAAAAACCATTTTTCTCCTCTCTTTATATTAATAAGTTTCAGCTTAAAGAGCTTCCACCACCCGGGAATTCCACTCCTAGGAATTTACCCCAAGAATGCAGCAGCCCAGTTTGAAAAAGACATATGCACCCCTATGTTTATCGCAGCACTATTTACAATAGCCAAGAAATGGAAGCAACCTAAGTGTCCATCAGTAGATGAATGGATAAAGACTATGTGGTACACATACACAATGGAATATTATTCAGCCATGAGAAGAAAACAAATCCTGCTATTTGCAACAACATGGATGGAGCTGGAGGGTATTATGCTCAGTGAAATAAGCCAAGTGGAAAAATACAAGTATCAAATGATCTCACTCATATGTGGAGTATAGTAACAAAGAAAAAAACTGAAGGAACAAAACAGCAGCAGACTCACAGAACCCAAGAATGGACTAACAGTTACCAAAGGGAAAGGGACTGGGGAGGATGGGTGGGAAGGGAGGGATAAGAGGGTAAAAGGGGCATTACGATTAGCAGATGTAATGTTGGGGGGCACGGGGAGGGCTGTACAACTCAGAGAAGACAAGTAGTGATTCTCATCTCACTACACTGATGGACAGTGACTGAAATGGGGTTGCTGGGGGGGACCTGATGAAGGGGGTAGTTTAATAACCATAATATTGCACATGTAATTGTAGATTAATGATACCAAAATAAATTATAAAAAAAAAAGAGCTTCCACCATATTTCCTGTAAGAGACTTCCAACCATGTTGACGTTCACCAGAGCCTGCAAATCTAGAGTGGTTGACCCTTTATAACAATTTTAAAATGAGGACACAGAAGCACAGAGTATTCAATGTCTTATTCACTATCAAAAAGGAGGCCAAAAAGAAGCAGCAGCAGACAGGCCCAGAATGACCGGCCATGGCCTTGGCATCTGCAGGATCCAGGTTTGACACCTGGCTTTAATCTGAGCATGTTGTATTAATTTGGGTACCTAACTCAAACTCACTACATCAGTTTTATCAGTAAAACAGGATTGAAAAAAAATTACATCATAAGATTGTTGAAATATATTGAATAAAACCATGTGGTTAGCACACAGAAAGGTATAAATAATGGTAACCACCTCTACTGAACTTTGTTTTACTGTTGGTTAGAGCCAGACCTAGGAAATCAGTCAATATACCTGAGTATTGAAGTGAAAGGCGGATCTTTCCACCAATTAAGGAGGTGAATGGTTACCACACATGAATTATAACACTGTTGGGATGAGTTTAAGGGCTATAATTTGGGTGTGGAGTCTGGATGAATTGGAAAGAATAGATGCAAATGTGAGTGTTGGTGGAAAATCTCATAAAAATGATTTTGTGATCGTCAATGGAACCAAAGAGTCTTCTCTGGAAGAAGGAAGAACTCTTGCTACAAATGCTACCACTGACTCAAAATTATTTGGCTCTGTGGAATTTAACGGTGATTATAAAATCACAGGAGTTTATCTACCATGTATTGAGTGGCTCACATCCACCAATTCATTCAGTTTTACCACAACTCTGTGAGGCATCACCTAGTTTGTTCAGGTGTGGCAAGCGATGTTGCAGCAATTAAATATCCTGTTCACGGTTTTATGACTCATAAGGCAGAGGCAAGGAACCCAGGTCCACCGGACTTGAAAACTCAAGTTCTCACCATTCTACCGTTTCCTCAAGAACCAGGAACTCACCAACAAAAAACATATCTACATTCTACTTAAGAAGAAAACGAGAAATTTTAAAAAGGGTGGGAGGGGGACAGTTTGAGACAGTGGCTAAGAAGATCCTGAACTTACCTCTTCCCATAGACACAAAAAATCTACAGCTGCACGTAAAAAGGCTTCCTCTGAAAACTAAATAAAAGCGCCTCCACAGAAAGCATGAAGGGCCACGTGGAGACAGGTAGGAGAGGCAGAGACACGCCAAAACCCCCACCCCAGGCACAGCGACCCACCATCAGGAGGGAGCTCAAAAATACAGAACTTTCCCTGAGAAGCAAGGGGTTTGTGCCCCACACGCAAGCACCCCAGTCCTTGGGTCCTGCACCCGGGAGATGAGCCTCCAGAATGTAAAACCAATGAGTGTGATCATGTTCAGGAGAAACAGAACTGTAGGGAGTGGAGAACCTGCTCTTAAAGGGCTCAGGCACAGACTCACCTACCCTAAAAGCGCAGTTGGAAAAGCGCCCGAGGCCCACTAGTGTGGAGGAGACCCACTTACTAACCAAAGTGACTGTTGGAGAGGCAGGACCCTGTTGGGACGCTCTGGGGCGCAGGTGCGCTGGGAGGTGCCGTCCTACCAGGCTACCTGCCCACGCGGGTCGGAGCCACCTTGGTAGTCCCCGCCCCGCCTCCGCACCAACCTCAAGGGCAGGTGGTCGTGTCTGTGCCAGCGCCGCCCCCTCCCCGCCCCAGCCTCCACCCTGCATCAGCCTGTCAGAGGCCGAGCACAGGACAGCGGGCAGCGGCCCCACCGCGCAGGGCGGGTGGGCTTAAGTTTCTGGGCCCCAGGGGTCACCTTCTACACAAGGCCACTCCTTTAAGGCAGGAGAAGTAGCTGTTTTGCTTACTACGAAACACCAGACTATTTGATGAAATTCCTAAAGATCTCAAACTTTCAGTAGATATAGAACAGGAGATCCATCCATCCTTTCCCAATCCATTTCATTAGTATTTTACTCTTATTAAACCCTTACAAAGCACTATCAATATTCTTTAGGGGGAATGCTTGACATTTTAGAGCATTGCTTTTTAATTATTGGTGTGCAAATCTTCTCCTAATTAAATGATTTTCCTCAGTACAGGTAATATATAAACAGCTTAGCAATTTTCCAAACTTTACTTAAATTCCCTACATATGAAAAGCTTCAACTCAGTTATCTCAAAGGTAAATGAATGAAGCTAAGTAAAATCAGGTAGCTTCTAGAAATCTTTATAATCCATTGTCTACTACAGATGCACAAATTGCCCTTCATTATCTCAACATTTTTTTTACATGTCAGAATGCAATATTTTTCTCTATTTTAACCTTGAAGGTGCACTCCTTCATCCAAAGGCCAGAAATTCCTTTTTTACCGTGGTCTTATTCACGTAAAAATTGCTCTGTAAGCATGGTATATACACGACCGAAGTGGTACACTAAATGATGGTGGAAGTATAAAAAGAAAATGCTAGGACTTTTATTCATATTTAGATTTATCTTAAAAGTAATAGGTAGGACGTTTAGTATTAGTGGCACAGGCCCCCTCGCTTCGTCCAGAGGGCACGTGAGGACTGACAGTGGTGCTCTCGCACCCAACACGCAGTACGCAGGCAGGTGCATTTACTGATCACAATAGAAAATTGCTTTAAAAAGATCCTTGAAATGAAACTGTTGATGGAAGAAAATGCTAATATTACCAACCTCCCTAACATGAAACAAAGCTCTGTGATTTTTTAGCTATATTTACAAATCATGCAATACTCGATCCAGTAATTATAAATGTCCAGCAACCATAAAGATAAATCTTTAAATACATCTTTGGAGGTTTTTTACTTATTATCAAAACACAAAAATCTTCATACCTTTGAGGACATGTTTCTGTTGTGGCAAAAATGACCAAAACAATGTAAATAAATCAGTAGGATGATAAAACCAACATTCATTCCATAGTTAGCTAATATTGTTTGAAGATACAGGGAAACATAGTTGAAGAGGTAAACAAACAGGTATTAAAACCAATTAGGCAGTGTGGGAAATTTGTTCTACAGTTGGGTCAAACAACTGATGTTTCTATTATGCTCAACATATTATATTTGCTAGATATTCTTTCAATGGCAAAATAACATGTAAATCAGCAATTTGTGAGCCATTAAAGAATAGATGTACTACAGAATATATTTTCCCAATAATAAATGACTTATTTTTATATTACCATAGCTTATGGTCAGAAAAGATGTTGTATAAATTGACCCCTGATGTAGAATCACCTTGGGATGCTAAGAATAATTCTGAGGAAAGGTCACATAAATAGCCAAGCCTCGTAAGTCAGTCACTGCCTCATTTGTGACAACCCACCACAACAGTGAAAAGAAGCCAAAATGTACAAAATGCTATGTCATCCATCGGGTTAAGTTCATTTTCTAATGAGATCTTTAAATAAAAGTGTATCTTTTCAATATATGTAATCAAATATGTAATGATTATGAAAATCCTTTGTCCCACAGAGAGGCTTAGTTGTTATCCTGTAACAAAATATATTAAAGGGTTTCAAAACTTCAAGACAGCTTACATATTTTTTTGTCTTTAAAAAAAGAAAAGTTTTTCAAGTTTGCTTTCCTTCTGGATATAGAGAGGCTGTTCTTACAAGCAGATATTTAAAACAAACATACATAAGCTG
Source organism: Phataginus tricuspis (assembly GCA_029783875.1). NCBI lineage: Eukaryota > Metazoa > Chordata > Mammalia > Pholidota > Manidae > Phataginus > Phataginus tricuspis. Next base: position 7,894,812 of record JAQQAC010002594.1, on the reverse strand, counting down.
TTCTATAGGTAAAAGTGGTGTTTTTACAATGAATGACAATGTAACTATTTTATGAAACAAAACTGAGCTATAGAAAGAACACTTGAAATGGATGGTTGAAATTATTTCCCTCATTATTTGATTTGCTTAAAATAAGGCAAATCACATAAAAACATCATCTGCATGTTTTAAACACTTGTTATTAGTAACTAACGTCAAATGAAATTTTGAAGGGTGTTGAACTTGTTTGTTAAAAAATTCTTAAATGCAATACCTCTTCTAATTAATTTGCAAGAACAACTGATTTACATCTGGGAGATGGGAATTTACTATAAGAATTTTTTAAAACAAAATTTTGCAAAAGCAAAACAAAAGCCAAAATTGTGCGTGAAAGCTATTATTTAGTAAGCACAGCGAGTGTATATCATTTCCATTTACCTTCATGGTTTTTTTCTGCTGTAATATTTTTAGCTATGAAGACCATTGGAATCATTGCCATAAATAATAATAAATAAACTAATATAAATAATAAATAAATTAAACCATATCACTTTTATATACCACGAAATGGGTTAGATTCCATGTTTATATTTGAAATGCATTTTGATGGGTTTATAAATACAAATTAGTAGTTGTACATAATAAATAAATATACATGTACTGTGGGTAAAGGCTTAAAAATGTTGACTGATGAGGTCTGCAATCCAGAAAGATCGGTGACGACTTCTGACTGTCACCTCTGCTTCATGTTCCTCTTTTGACGTCCATGCTCTTGACCAGCAGGTGTCAATATCTCAAAGTGGGGCTGAATTTTTCCTGTGGGCAAATGGGAATCTTGCCTCAGACACAGGAAAACTAGTCTGCTGGTTCAAGAAATGTCAATGATTTGAGATGGTTCCCCTAACAAAAAAAAATACGGTAAGCCTTAATTTTACTGGGCAAAAATGGCAACATGGTGGTGCATTTTTGCATTCATATTTGTTCAATGGGTTTTAAGAAGAATAGAAGCCTTGTTGGACTTTAGGAGAGGTTGAGAGAAAGGCCGTACCAAAACACCTTGCCATGAAACCACCTGATTCCTGAGGTGAGCTTTGCAGGGTAGAATCGGCATGTGCTGCGGAGAAGAGACACCTGGCCCCCAGTCCTCGTAGTAGTGACCTCATGCTAAATACCCCAGGCAACCAGCCTGTTTGCAGAAGTGTACCTAAATCTGGATTATTATCAGGATTATAGAGTTGCCAAAAGAAAGTATCTATCATCCTGAGGACCTTTACACAGTGATTTATGAAACTAAAAACACCATCAGAATAAAGATGGATTAACGGAGTTATCTGCCTTTTCGTTCTGGACCAGGGACACTTCAGGAATGAAAATTAAGTACTTCAATAAGAACATAATCCAGCATCCATGGATCTCTTTCTCTCTCTTTTTCTCCTCTACTTATCTATACATATATACTTCTGAGATAAAATGGCACATATTTAAAGTGTACAATCTGATGACTTTGAACTACATGTGCACTTATGAAACTATCGCCACAATAAAGTTAACAAGCATACCCATCACCCTCAAAAGTTTCCTCATGCCCATTTGTGATACTTCCTTTCTGTCTCTTCCATCCCCTGCCTATCACCATACAACCATTGGTTTGCTTTCTATTACTAGATTACTTTGTATTTTTAGAATTTTACATAAATGAAAGATACAGTGTATACTCTTTTTTGTCTGGCTTATTTTATTCAGAGTAATTGTTTTGAGATTCATGCATACTGCGGCTTATTCCTTTTCATTGCTAAGTAGTATTCAGTTGTATGGCTATACCACCATTTGTCCATTTAGCCATAGATGTTCATTTGAATTATTTCCATGTTGGGCTATTGCAATAAAAATAGTTTCATTCAATTCTTTATGTGCCTTCATGTTGCTTGCAGTGAATTGAATAGGAATGAGATGACTGGTCAGATTGTAGGTGTATGATTGCCTTTTTAAGAAATTACAGATCATTTTTCAAAGCGGTTGTAATATTTTACATTTCTGCCAGTAGTGTATGAAACTTCCAGTTGCTCCATCTCCTGATTGACAATGGTTAGTGTACACAGATTTTTAAATTTTAGATATATTTTAGATTTTTAATTTTAGACTATTACTTTAATTTGTTTGCTTGTCTCTATGGACTACTGATGTTGAGCATTTTTTTCATATGCTTATATGCCATCCATATATCTGTGATGTGTCTGTTCAAATCTTCCACCAGTTCTTTATTGGATTGTTTGATTTCTTATTATAAGCTTGAAGTGCTCTTAATATATCCTGGATTCAAATCCTTCATCTGTTACATATCTGATTTGTAAATCTTTTCTTGAAGTCTG
>JAQQAC010002594.1:7663128-7892364 GCA_029783875.1 Phataginus tricuspis | reverse complement strand
TTTTTTTTAAGAATTATGATTTGAGCACTGTGTCTAAGGAATCTATGCCACACCTTATGTCACAAAGATTTTTCTCCTATATTTTCCACTAGATTTTCTACATTGATGATTTTGAAGTCTTTGATATGATTATGAAGTGATGAAAGGTAACTTTGTTTCTTCATGTTTAATATGAGTGTCTTCTATTTCCTTTACTTGCCTTGTTGGCTTGAATCTCCAGTGTAATGAGAGCAGACTAGACTAGACTAGACTAGACTAGAATAGAATAGAATAGAATAGAATAGAATAGAAGAGAAGAATAGAATATATAAAAGAGAAGACATCCTTCTAAAGAAATACTCAACCACAGTCTTTCCCTCTTAATTAGGATGTTAGATGTAGGTTTTTCTTAAAATAATCCCTTAAAGATGAAGGAATTCCCTTTCTATTATTCATTTGATAATATTTTTAATTTTAGCAACTACTTTTCCTGCATCTATTGAGATGAGTGTGTGTGTGTATGTGTGTTAATATAGTGAATTATGTTGATTTTCAAATGTTAAACTAACCTTGCACTTCTGGGGTAAACTTCACTCGATTGTTATATATTATCATTTTTATGCATTGTCGGATTTGATATGCCAACATTTTGTTAAGAATTTTTGTATCTTTTGAAATATATATATTTTTTACTTTTCTTACAATGCATTTTTCTGATTTTGGTATCAAGATAATTCTGGTTCCACAGAATGAATAAGGAAATAGTATTTCCTCCTCAATTTTCTGAAAGAAGATTTATATAATTGCTATTATTTCTTCCTTAAATGTTTTTAATAGAATTTATTATTAAAGACATCTTAGCCTGGAATTCTCTTTATGGAAAGGATTTCAAATTACATTTAAAAGTATTGAATATACATAGGGATATTTGTACTTCATATTTGGTTTTCAGTAGGCTTGGTATTCATGTCTTCCAAGGAAATTATCCATTTCATCTAAGTTGTAAAATATATTAACATAAAATTGTTCATTTGATTCCCTGTAGTCTGCTGTATATTTGTAAAACCTATATGATGTCAACTCTCTTACTCATATTAGTGACTTGTGTATTATTTTTTTCCATTGCCTAATTAGTCTGGCTGGAGATTTATCAATTTTATAAATCTTAAAAAGCCAGTTTTGGTTTCATTGATTTTTTTCAGTGGTCTTTCTGTTTCCTATTTCATTGGTTTCAATTCTACTCTGATTTTTACTATTTTCTTTCTTCTGCTTAGTTTGGGTTCCATTTGCTCTTGTCTTCTACTTTCTTAAGATGAAAATTAAGGTTATTTTAGAACTTATTTTCTTTTCAGTGTAGGCATTTTGTTTCATAAGTTTCCCACTAAGTAATGAAGCATTACAAATATATTGATATCCTCTATATTGATTTTCATTCCATTCAAAATGCTCAAATTCCCATTTTGATTTTTTTGACCCAAGTTTATTTAGAATTCTTTTATTTAGTTTTCTGATATTTGCGTTTTCAGATATCTTTCTGTTACTAGTTTCATATTAATTCCATTGTGGTCAAACAAGATATTTTGTATGACTTGAATCCTTTAACCTTCTTGAAATTTTTTTATGGCCCAAATATGGTAAATTATTCCTGGTACACTTGAAAAGAGTACATACTCTGTAATTGTTAAGGGGAGTATTCTATAAATATCTATTGGGTCAGGTGGGTTGCAAATGTTCAAGTCTCCTATATCACTCCTGATTTAATACCTACTTAGTCTATCAATTGAAAGAGGGATATAGAAATTTATGATTATCACTGTGGAAATGTCTATTACTTCTATTCGCAATTCTGAGATATTGCCTAATGGATTTTTTTTTAATTTTGGTATCGTTAATGTACAATCACTTAAACAACATTATGGTTACTAGACCTCCTATTACCAAGTCCCCCCCATATACCCCATTACAGTCACTGTCCATCAGCGTGGTAAGATGCTATAGAATCATTATTTGTCTTCTCTGTAAATACTGCCTTTCCCGTGTCCGCCACCGGCTACATTATGTGTGCTAATCGTAATGCCCCTTTTTCCCCCTTATCCCTCCCTTCCCACCCATCCTCCCCAGTCCCTTTCCCTTTGGTAATTGTTAGTCCATTCTTGGGTTCTGTGAATCTACTGCTGTTTTGTTCCTTCAGTTTTTTCTTTGTTCTTATACTCCAGAGATGAGTGAAATCATGTGATACTAGTTTTTCTCTGCTTGGCTTATTTCACTGAGCATAATACCCTCTAGCTCCATCCATGTTGTTGCAAATAGTAGGATTTGTTTTCTTCTTATGGCTGAATAATATTCCATTGTGTATATGTACCACATCTTCTTTATCCATTCATCTACTGATGGACACTTAGGTTGCTTCCATTTCTTGGCTATTGTAAATAGTGCTGCGATAAACATAGGGGTGCATATATCTTTTTGAAACTGGGCTGCTACATTCTTAGGGTAAATTCCTAGGAGTGGGATTCCTGGGTCAAATGTTATTTCTATTTTGAGTTTTTTGAGGAGCCTCCATGCTGCTTTCCACAGTGGTTGAACTAATTTGCATTCCCACCAGCAGTGTAGGAGGGTTCCCCTTTCTCCACATCCTCGCCAACATTTGTTGTTGTTTGTGTTTTGGATGTTGGCCATCGTCACTGGTGTGAGGTGATATCTCATTGTGGTTTTAATTTACATTTCTCTGATGATTAGTGATGTGGAGCATCTTTTCATGTACCTGTTGGCCACCTGAATTTCTTCTTTGGCGAAGTGTCTGTTCAGATCCTCTGCCCATTTTTTAATTGGCTTATTTGCTTTTTGTTTGTTGAGGTGAATGAGCTCTTTATATATTTTGGATGTCAACACCTTATCCGATATGTCATTTATGAATATATTCTCCCATATTGTAGAATGTATTTTTGTTCTACTGATGGTGTCCTTTGCTGTACAGAAGCTTTTCAGCTTGATATAGTCCAACTTGTTCATTTTTGCTTTTGTTTCCCTTGCCCGGGGAGATATGTTCATGAAGAAGTTGCTCATGTTTATGTCCAAGAAATTTTTGCCTATGTTTTTTTCTAAGAGTTTTATGGTTTCATGACTTATATTCAGGTCTTTGATCCATTTTGAGTTTATTTTTGTGTGTGGGGTTAGACAGTAATCCAGTTTCATTCTCTTACATGTAGCTGTCCAGTTTTACCAACACCAGCTGTTGAAGAGGCCGTCATTTCCCCATTGTATATCCATGGCTCCTTTAGCATATATTAATTGACCATATATGCTTAGGTTTATATCTGGGCTCTCTAGTCTGTTCCACTGGTCTATGGGTCTGTTCTTGTGCCAGTGCCAAATTGTCTTGATTACTGTGGCTTTGTAGTAGAGCTTGAAGTCAGGGAGTGTAATTCCCCCTGCTTTATTCTTCCATCTCAGGATTGCCTAATGGATATTAAAACTCTTTTATTAGATTATTAACTCTTAAGATTGTTTGGCCTTCTTGATGAACTGGCCCTTTTGTGGTATTGAAATGAGCTATTTTATCACTGGTTGTGTCATTTTTCTCTGAAATCTACTTTGATATTAATGCATGATATTAATGTATGAATGCCCTCAGCATTTCCATGTCTAAAATGTCTTTATTTACCTTCATTTGGGGGGATTTTCCCTATGTACAGAATTATAGGTTAATAGCTCTTTTCTTTCATTACTTTAAAGATTTTGTTCCACTGTCTTCTGGTCTGAATTGCTTCAGATAAGAAATTTGCTGTCACACTTGTTTTCTTCCTCTGTTCATAATTTAATCAAACCCCCTCACCTCTCTGACTGCTTTTAAGATTTTGTCTCTATCATTGGCTTTGAGCAATTTGATTACGATGTGCCTTGGTTACTTTTAACCATATTTCTTGTTTGGGGATATGTGGGGGGAGGCTGAGGGTTTTTTTAAGCTTCATATACCTGTGGGCTTATATTTCTCATCAAATATGGAAGTTTTCAGACATTATTCTATCAAATGCTTTTCTGCACCCCACCTTTGGGAATTCCAATTACATGTATATTATTCTCCTTGAAGCTGTTCATCTTAATTTTTAGTACTTTATTTTGAATGGTTTCCTTTTCTATTTCTTCAAGTTCACTCGTCTTTCCCTCAATAGTGTCTAATCTTACATTAATGCCATCAGGATGTGGTCAATTCTTATTATTTGTTGATTCTGTATTTGCAGATTCACCTACTCACTAAAATTTACTTTTAACCTGAAGGTCAACACTCACTGTACTTCCATGGTCAGTCTTGGACTTGAGCAGAGCAGCAAAAAGAATAGAGTCTCCTGATGTGCACACTCACAGCTGAGGTCAAGTGAGTAACACTCTGCCTTCTTGTTTCAGTTTTCATGCTGTAAACAAGCGTCCTTTTTTAAGTCCATTTAGTGCCACACTTTTTGCATTTTTGCACCTTTGGTGGTTCTACTTTTCAAAATGGACTCTTATCATAGTGCTGAAGGGCTTTTAGTGTTCCTGAGAATAAGAAGGCTATGATGTGTCTAACTAACTGTGTTAGAAGGCTCTTCTACAGAGAAATACATGTGTTAGATAAGCTTCATCCGGACATGAGGTATGGTGCTGTTGACTTTGAGTTCAACGTTAACCAATCAACAATGTATGTTAAATAGGGTGTCTTTAAACAGAAACACACATAAAACAAGATTATGCAGTGATTGGTTGATGAAAATTTTATGACTAGAATCTAATCCCATGTTTCCCCTAGGATAAAATGTTTAGTACTAGTTCAGTGTTCATTACAACTTTATAAATCCTAACTACCAAAATAACAAGAATAAACTGTATTTTTCATCTCAGACATAGTTTCATCTGTCTAACATTTTCATCACTAAGGTTTGATTTGGCAATTTTTCAGATCTTCCATTTCTTTATTTAAAATGTTCAATCTTTCTCCAAGCTTCTTCAACATATTTAATAGAGTTTTAACAGTTATTATTTTTTTCTACTAATTCTGTCATCTGTGTCATTTCTGGGTCAGTTGCTGTTGATTAATTTTTCTCCATATTATGGGTTTACTTTCCTGCTCCTTTTCATGTCATAGAAATTTTTTAGAGATATAAATAATGTAAATTTTACATTTTGGGGTGGCTCATACATTTGTATTCCCTATAGATAGATATCCCTGAGCTTTGGTCTGCGTGCAGTTGAGCTGCAAATATATCAGCCAGTTTGATCCTTCAGAGTTCTGCTTTAAAGCTTTGCCTAACAGCTTAGAAGCTTAAAAGGAAGATGTGAAAGGATCATACTGTTTCCAAGGGACTTAACTGCATCCCAGAACAAAGTTCAAGAAGATCTATGGGATATCGTAAATTTTACAAAATTTTGGTTAATTTTATCCCACTACTAAAACAAATCTCCAGATCTGCAGAGTTATCTTTTTTGTGTAGCTCTTTTATTTTTAACATTTTTATCTGCAAATTCTAGATATTTTTGCCTTCCTGGTTTCCAGTTTTCTCTCCTCACCTTAGGGAGACCAATGGCACCCCCTGAGAGTTCCCTGTGCTGTGACCCAGAAACTCAGTCAAATTAGTTACATGGAGGAATTACAGTCCTCACTGCATTTGCTTCTTGTCACTCGGCAATCACTTTCCTTTTGATGATGATGTCAAATACCTTTAAAACTGTCCTTTAGTACATTTTTTTCTAGTTTTTAAATGGTATTGGGTATGAGGATAAATCAGATCCTTGTTATTCCATCTTTTCGTTCTTTTCTCTGTATATATTTTCAGTTCTGAAAAAAAATGTGACTTAATCCCACTTTTTTCAAACAGTTTCAAAGTCCATCTACAAGAGTTAAACAGGTACAAAAAAAAACTATGGGCTTACTTCTTTTCTTTATTGAAAATTCTAAATTACAATGCTTAAGTCTAATCTAGTACATGTCAGTAAATGTGAATACTCAAAATAATAATATTCTTCTTCTAGTCCTTAGTGTTCATGTACTTAAGATTTAGAACCAAACATTGTAAGGGGTACAATAATCCCTGTTTTCTATGGCTTTAGATAAAAGATTCATTTTGCAACATCCCTACAAATTTAGGTTATTAAAAGCTGAACATTAATCTAGTCTGATCCCTTGCTTTGCAAATAGGGAAAGTAATACTCACAAAAGTTAAGTGACTTTCCCAAGGTATCACAGCTGGTAATTGGCAGGGCTGGGAAAGAATCCTGCTACTAATTTCCAGTGTGATTTTTCACACCATCAAAAATGCTCTTTTCACTCTAATTATATCTGTTTTATATTAATGGATACATATCTACTTGGGTAAAATGTCGAGTACATATATCATAGTGCCAACACAAAGCAGATAGAACTAAGATCTTAGAGAGATAAAAGAATTTATTCTTAAGGAAAGTCTAATAAAGAGAACACTCACAGGCTAAGAAAGCCAACAGGATGTGGTGACGACAATCGTGGGAATCCCATAGCACCCGTATGGCTATGAGGCTGAAACAAAGAGTCCTGTTGGAAGAACTGTAGCCATAGAAGAAAAGACTCAGCAGCACCTATGGATGTAGAACACGGTCTCTTCCCACCACGGAGAGATCAGGAACACAAAGCCCCAGATCTCTCTTCTCCAAATCTCCAATCTTCTGTGAGTATTTCCCACTGGTCAAAGCTAACAGAAGCCAAAAGGCAAAGGAGTCCATAGATGCCAGCCTCCTGGGGCATAGAATAGAGAAGAGAAAATCAGACAATGAATCTGGAAGAGAAAGTAAAAGAAATAGTAACCTAAATTTTCTTTTACCTAAGCATATGAAAAAACTTGTGGCCATAGAAATGTCAAGGAGATTGAAAATACCAATCAGTCAATTGGGGGCAGTCAAAACCGTTTTGGAAATCATCTCTACTTTGAATTTTTTCATAAGCCGTTACCTTACTTGTCCATTCTTATTTTTTTTTTTTTACTAAAAAATAAATGTTAGTAAATTTTCATTAAGAAGATATAGCTAATGAAGTAAAATGACGACAGGATTCAATACATATTTGTATTCCTAAGAGACCTAGGGAATTCAAAACAAAGGATATTTTAATTTATTAAAGAGTGTCTTTCTTCATGGAATTAAAAAAATAAATGCTGAGTGTCATGATAGAGCATTCAGAACATATTACTTAAGTTTTGTTATTCAGACCTAAAAATGACACTGACATGTTTGTTCGAAATCCAGCTAGAGGAAATAAAATCTGCACAAAGACAGAGTAAACTTAACTGTTTTTTGGATCCTAAGGTATTCACACTTCATATCTCTTGAACTAAGTGTTTTATTTAACCTTTGATTTGGTCAAAAACAATTTGTGACATCAAGAAGGTTGTAGGTAGGATGATTTACTTTTTCTGTTTGCAAGAATGCTCAAAACTTTCTTTCAATCGTTTATAGTTTCAAATTACAGAGTATACACTCGGGTCTTTCAAAACAAAATTGTTGCAGAAATATCACACAAACATTTCCTGTGTTAATTGCTTATTCCTTGGAGGTATTTTTAAACAGCTATATCATGGTGAATTATGCTGGCAATAGAAAGATGGTTCATTTATAAAGTCCCTATAAATGGTGCATAGGCAAAGGGTTTTTTGTTCTGGTTGATAAAAGTTAATCAAATGCAAGATGGCGTGGAGCAATTCAGCATAAATCTTCCACAGAGTGCTGCTTACGCCTCCCATGTTCCAGGTAGAGAGAACATTTATCTATTTCTAAACTGTTCCAATAAATCTTTGATTAAGAGAACCATATCAAAGTAGCTAACTAATGACTTGTTTTTCAGAACCCTTCTAGTAAATATATTATAAATGGCATCCCAATTCTTCAATAGCCTGAAAGCAGAGACATTTAAAACTTAAGTGTGAACCATAAATGAATCAAAGGAGGAAAGGATTTTTCTCAAATGCAGATTTCTTTTGCTACTAGAGAACCTGCCGCAAAGCAAAAGGAGAGAGACATAATAAGCTCAGGTCTACAACACTCTCAGGCTGCCAGATGTCAGTCCCTTTAAGGCCTAGGTTGAATATCAGATTCACTGGTGGTGGTGTTTATAAGCTCAATGGCAAAAACTCTATTACTATTAATTTCAGATACTGTCCAAAGCCTGAGACTAAGCACTGATTTCAAAAGTAATGTTCTCTTCCTCTGTGTATAGCCCTCAAAACGAAAATTAAGCTGAGTAGAAGTAGCCTAACTGAAGAGGAGTAAATGGCTACTGTCTGCGTAACATCTACCTCTGCAAACTGGTCTGTACCTCAGACAAGTTGGCCTTGGCCATGCTTTCATGTCTGACCGTGATGCCAAATAATCCATGTTTTAAAAATTGCCCAGTGGGCATTCCAACATAATGTGTGCCCTTTCATAAAGGACCATATAAACTGAACTACGTCCATGATGTTGAAAGAAAAATTATGATATCTACTTCTTAGCATTTTTTTTTTTTAGGATTAGAAACTTGTATGTCTACTACTATAACAATGCCTGACAATAAAGACCTATGTATCCACTTCCCTTTTCCTCTCCTCTACTGTTCAGATACTGGGTCCAAATATTCCAAATCTGTTTGTTATTATAGTAGCTCCTGCTTATTGGAGGTTTTCGGGGTGCTGATAATTTCTCATTTATTATATTCAAACCATACAAGTCTTTGGGCTACATATCACTTATTATATTGGCGAGTAATCCAAATGCAGAGGGGTTAAGGGAACCTAACTGAGGTCACAGTATCTGTAAGTGACAGATCCAGAAACAGACCTGAGTTTTATCTAAATTTGAAACCCATGTTTTTTCCATTGCTTCTTTCTAATTAAACTGCTGAAGGTATTGTGTCAAGATTTCTGATTCTGCTTGTAACAAAATGTAGCAATTAAAGATTCGCACTTAGAAGACTGAAATTCAGGGAGATCAGTCAAATGCCTATTTCAAAAACCTGAAAATTTCAGAAAGATTGTAATATCCCCCAACCATCTTTTTTTTTTTACCTTAGCTTTGATAAAGTAGACTATGTGAAATGACAAATCCTAATCTGTGGATTCAAACAAGATGGTCCCAATTCGTAACTCTAGTCAGCATAAAGATATTTTTGTCCAGGGCATAGTCCCACCCAACCATTGCAACTATTGTTTGTTTTAATATGAAAGAAAAAAGTTACAAAACATTAAATTCTCTTAGCACCTGTACTTCATTTTTTTTAATAAGTGCATTTTTGTATGTAATTTACTTAATTTACAGAATGATGCTTGCTTTTGGGGGACTAACTATAAATGAAAGGGGTTATAGGGTTATAATAATAAGAAATAAATGTCCTTATGTTTGTATCACATAGTTTGCAAAATAAAAAGACAAATCACATTACTTACCGATCATGTTTATAATGGTTTTATGTATCTTTGAAAAGCAGGATAACATTTCTCCACTTTTTTCTCTCCCATTGCATTTAATTAAAATGTGAACTTTTCTAAATTGACTGAGTCAGTTGGCTCTACTGCATATATTTCAGACTCTATGTACAAATTCTTGGCCAGATTTCAATTTGGGGAGGATTAACCATTTTGCAATCTAATTTCCTTCCAGCAGAATGCTTCTGGTTCTTTGTCAATATTCAGGGGGGAAAACTGAGCTCTCCAAGAGTCTAGCTCTTTCTGTGCAAATGAACTCTCAGGTTAATCTTCTTGATTACTTTCTTTCCCCTCCACCCGCCACCCCATCCTGGCCAGAACAGTCTACATACAGACAATGTCTCCTCAGATAGATAAAGATTGCATATTATCATGCCCCACGAGTCCAGCCTTTGCCACACATAGCTTATGCCAGATTTCATCAGATAAATTTGGATATTTAGCCCAGAATTGCATTCTGAGGAATTTTTCTGTTGGACAAGAATCTGGGCTAATGATTTTCAAAGTCAATCTTAGTGCTTCCAGGGGCCTTGACTATTCGTGTTAGAAATCCTTTAGAGGTCACTTAGGTCAGTGTCGTTCTTCAATGACACTGGAATATAGACAGGTGAAATAAAAATATCACAAATGATTTAATGGCAAAACATGGACCGTAGCCCTTATAATATATGTCCAGTGATTTTTCTGCATAACAGTGTTGCATTATACACAGGACTTTTCTCACTTAAAAATTTTTGATATTTGCTTTTAATCCACTGAGGTAAGTGAACTGGACAATACTCCTATATTTCATCTGCATTAAGACACATCTTTTCCATTTTTTAATACCTCTTAATTAGGGATGAATCTTAGAAGCAATGGTGTCTTATTGCTGCTGTGAGCCTGGTGTCAGCAATGACGTGTCATTACCTATTCATGTGTAATCTTGTTGACCTGGTGGCATAATTGGATAACTACAACCTTTTGACATTTGGTTGAAAAAGGTCTTTGAGACCTTTTGAGAAATTAAAATGACTTAGATGTTGAGTTTTATTGACTTTCTCTGGTAAGATCAAGAAAGATACAGAATCAAAACTTGCAAGGTGGATGTCTGCAGCTTGGAAGAATCCCCAAAACAATAGCGAAACACTCTTAAAAGAACTGTCGCATCATAGTTGCTCTCAATAGCTCAGAGAACTGCTCGTGGGAAAGACCAGGCATTAACAACTGTGTCTAAAAATTAGGGCTTACAGTAGTCAGGATCTGTGAAGTGAAGAACCTTTAGGTATATCTTAACTAATATATTTAGCTTATGTATTCCATTTATTTATGTGCAAGAGTGCAGTATAACCAGAATCTTTCAAAATAAATATAAAAACTATTTTCAAGAAATTTAAAATAGAAATTCTAACTTATATTTCAATTCTCAGTGTTTTATTCTTTTTTAGTGGTAAATAGAACAGTATATCTTACAATTAATGGAAATTTGAATGTAATAAAATAACACATATGTTTAGTTTAGAGTAGATTATTAACTAGAGAAAAGATCTAAATCATATTTTTCCATCCTAGTCAGGGAAGATAAATCCAACCCAAGAAACAGTCAGAATAACCAAGAATTAAATTTTATGATAGGGATTGTGTACATGCTGCTCAGCAAAGAGAACATTTTGAGGGCTGGTGTCCTCATGCAGGAAGTAAATTATCAGTAGGGCCATAAAGCTTATATTGGATTTCAATAGGCCAAGGGAACATTGGAGAAGAAAAAAAAATTCTCATCAAGCAGGTCATACAAATTGGCCCTGAAATGATGGACTGAATAGGGCTGCCACATAGCATTGTGCAGTTTGTATGGTGCACAAAGGCCTCTTGCTGAGGGAGTGAGCAAATAGGGGCCCAAATCCAACCCTCACCAGCATCCCAACAGGGAGATGCAATCATTTGAGGAAAGCTGTGCCTTTATAAGTGATCCATCCAAAGAGGACGCCTTTTTGCAATACCCATAAAGGTGCAAGATATGCTGGTGGAGGCCAAGGGTGACATATGTTACAGCCAATCACATTCCCATCCATCAGGGGAGAAGGGGAGTGTTGCAGGAGTGGGTAGAATCTGACCAAGGCTTGTGGCAAAAAAATGTGCTGCATATTTACAGGAGAGTGAAAAGGTTCTCACTGGGAAATAGAAGAGATGATAATTGGATAGTAGATGGGGTTAAATTATGGAAAGTCTTGAAGATCTACTCTCTGAAGCAACTGGATTGAAGTTTGAAATCAGGGTCTCTGATTCATCCATAGGAAAAATTATTTGTCCTGCTAATGAAGTCCAGAAATTAGAATTTGGTCAAATCTGACACAGCAGCTGGACACCTGGGAGTAAAGAGTAGCCAATTCTTACCTATTTGAGCCAATCCTGGCAGATGTTGGGAAGCATTTTAGATTCTTAGTTTGGGAATGATATGATCAAAACAATGCTTACAAGAAAAGAATATCGCAGCATGTAATAGGGGAGTGGTGAAGGAGGGGACAAACTGGAGTCTGAAAGATCAACAAGGATGTATTTCTGAGTACTGACCACAGGCAAGGGCAACAGGGGAGAAGGAGAGGGGCACATGATGATTCTGTTTCAAATCTGGATGACTAAAAAAATTATAGTATCGTTGATAAGGAAATGAGGGAAACAGGACAGGTTGCCGAGAAATGAAGACTATTTACCAAAATAGAGAAGCCTCCTGGGTAACTGTTTCAAAGGTCTATGAAAAAAAAAAAATCCCTCAATCTTTAGAAGACTAAAAAAAAAAAAAAAGAAGTATTATTTCTTTAAAAGAAACAAACAAGCTCAGGATGGGTGGATGAAATATTGCTAGCCTGAACAGGGCAACCGTTTCATTAATGCTTAATAGGTAAGGAACAAAAATGTAAATTAGTGGTTCGCTCTCTCTACTCTACTTGATTTCAAAGACTTGACCATAGATACGGTTTTCTCTCAGTAGAATATACTATAATCTTGTCTGATGTTGAGTATGGGTCTACTGCTCTCCCAAGGTGACGACAAGTTGCATTTCACTTCAAAGTAAAGCAGGCAGGATTTTGGAGGCAACAAGCTGCAAAGGACCTGGAGGGAGATCCACCCTGCGATGCCGGGCCTGCATAGGGCATGGGAGAGCTGTGAGCGAAGGAGACTCCGCTGCAGGTACCAGGAGGAAGCCCCGCCTAACTAACAGCACAGTAGACGACAGGAAAGACAAGGAACTCGTGGCTCCAGAAGTCAACTGTCAGGTGAAAAGTGCAGCATCAGCAAATTCAGGAGCAAGGAAAATTCCATAGGCTGTCAGGCAGCATTAGCAAGTCCGTCAGCAGAGGGAAGGTGCTTGCATCATGCAGGTGGGGAAGGGGAAAACTAAAACATGACTCAGATTACAGGTATCAGGTAGGCTACTGAGACTCAGGCACACAGAAGGAAATAAGGATCCAGCTGCAAGAAGGGGGGTGGAAAGGAAACACCAAACTTCTGGAATAAAACAGCTACAATAACTGGAGTATAAAGCACCAGAGCTCACTATAAAACAGAAAGACTGTACTGTTTTCAAGGAAGCTAACATGTAATAGAAACTAATAATGGGATTGAGTTGTTCAGTCTCTCCCAGCCTCTGCTTCCTTGTCTAAGACATGAGGACAGTTGCCCTTTCCTCACACTAGTTTTAAGAAATATCATTACATGAAAAAGAAATCCACAAAATTATATTCATTCTATGATTCTGTTTATATTAAACATCTGCATCCAAGTTTCTGGGTGCACACATGTACACACACCCCCACACCTCCACACACAGGATCTGGAAGGAAACACATTCCCCGGTTCTCGGAGGTAACCATGGGAAGAGACAGGAGAGGTGACTTAAGTTTTATTATATACGATTCTGTTTCTTTAACTGTTTTACAGAGTGCATGCATTAAAATGTTATTCTCAAGCAAAACAAATTTCAAAAGATCGAACTCAGAGTTTCAGTAAAATAATGTTTGTTTCTAAAGTGTGTGGCATGGACAGCCACATAGTCAGACCTCAACAAATGACAGTGCTGTCACTATTGTCGTTGTCGTTGTTGCTGTTAAAGGGGAAAAGGCAAACACCTACAAAATTCATAAAACAGAGGGGCAGGAGAATAAAAGCCCAAGCACAAGCACAGCTTGGAACATAAGCACAGTGCAGAGAAGCCTGGGAAGTGACTGACGTGTGTTCAGCAGGATGGAGCCCGCCTGGGAAGGTTCCGTGGAGACGAAGCAGATTGCACAGAATTCTGAGGGTGGGAAGACATGTGGTTTGCCAGAGGGGCATGGCAGGAGAATTATAAAAATGGGTTGGAAGAGCTAACGATCTAATGATGCCGACATATCCAAGTTCACTTTCAGATTCAGACCATGTCAGAGCCTTTCTCTTCAGAGATGAAAACGCGCAGCAGACGGTAAGAGAGGCTGTAAACGGGCCTTCCAGAAGGGAGAAAGCACAGGTTGGGGAGAGAAAGGCCCATGTATTTTTAGAGACGGTCATCTTTCCCCAGGTGGCCTGGGAAGAACAAGGCCAGTGTCGCGGGAGATCAGCCAACAGGAGTGCCTTGTTGAATATCCCCGTCACTGAGGCTTTGCTTATGTGGACGTCAAATAATTCACCCAGTGCCTCCTCGCTTCCAGACTTCTTGTGGAGGCGGTAGCAACCCGGGACTGTGCTGCCTCCAGACACTCACGCGTCAGAGCTCCATGTGTGTGACCTCATTCCCAGTTCTTTTTGCTTTCACCAAGTGGCTCTTCTGGGCAAGCCTAATGTGGCATTATGGACAACATGCTTGTTTTCCCCCCAAAAGTTATATTTTGAAACCCTAAGCCCCAATGGGTGGCAAAAGGAGGTGTGGCCTTTGGGAAGTAATCAGGTCATGTATTCTTTGGAGATTAGTGTTCCCAAAGAAACAGAACTGATAGGAGATAGCTAGATATCACATAGACTTGGACATAGACATAGACACGGCAAGGATACAGAGGGAGAGGAGGGGGAGAGAGAGAGAGGGAGATTTATTATAGAAATTAGCTCACACGATCTGCTGCCTGGAGAACCAGGGAAGCCCATGGTGCAGTGCAGTCTGGGTCCAGGCATGCCGATTCCGAGAGCAAAGATGGCCAGCCCAGCTCAGGTGGACAGTGAATTTGCCCTTTTCTGCTTTTCTGTTCTATTCAGGCTCTTAACAGATTGGATAACTGCTCACTTTCATGTTTACTCACACCATCAATCCAAATGCTAATCTCTTCCAGAAACATCCTCATAGATGCACTGAGAAATAATGTCACACCAGCTCTCTGAGTATTCCTTAACCTAGTCAAGTTAATGCATAAAATTACTCATTGCAGGCCACCAGGGTGGAGAGTCCAGGATGGGACTGGGGCCTTTATAAGAGGAACCAAGAGAGAGCTTGCTTCCTCTCTCTCTCGGTCGTGTGAGGACACAGCAAGAGACAGCCGTGTGCAGACCAGGGAGTGGGTTCTCTCCAGACAGTGGGCCTGCCTGCACCTTGATCTGGAACTTCCCAGAACTGTGAGGAATGAATTTTTGCTGTTCAAGCCTCCCAGGCAATGGTAATTTGTTATTGAGGGCCTCACAAACTAAGACATGGTGGGCACGGGTTTCTGTTCCTGACCATGCACAGGGGTCTTTGGGTTTCCACCGTCATTCTCAGGGCTGTACACAGAGCTTTCTGACACCGGCAGAGGCACCAACACACCAGTAGCCAGGCTCCCCGAGTCTCCCGAGCCTGCCCCAGTGTGCTGTTCCCTTCCTTGGTCATCAGAGCGCCCTGCTGAGTGGTGAGCCCTGGGAGCTTCTTATGCTCACTTTCTTCCTTGGAGCATAGCTCATGCCATGGTCTCTTCTTCCCCAAACTCTCCCATCACATTCCCATGGCTTCCTGCCTCACAGTGTCCAGTTCACTCGCAGCTTTTCCCTCTGTCAGCCTATTGAAGTTTCTCATGCAACCTGGATCTCGGGACTGTCCAATCAGTCAAGGGGTCTTTGGGGGTTCATTCACTCTGGTGCTGTGTGTGTTCCTCAATACACTGAGCTCCTCTTGACCAAGAGCAGTCTGGACAGTGGGACCCGTCCAGCAGACCGTCTGGCACTCTTTGGAACCAGCTTTGACTTTTTCCTACTTCACTGTACCAACATCCGTGAGGCCCCCTGGGAAGAAGATGAAGAAAAAAAGTGGAAAAATGCCTGTGAGAGCAGACATTGCAGTCCCATTCTCAGGTCATGTGAACAAAAACTGTCAGGCCACCCTTGTGATGAAGGAATCCATTAGTACCAGAACCCTCAGCTGAGGCTAGGCAGAGACGTGCCACAGAACAACAGCATGGGAAAGGCGTGTGTATGCGCCCAAGGCTGACTTACAGAGAAATGTGGGGCTTGAGAGTGAGTCCCCACAGGCAGGACTTGTGTGAGAAGGGAAGGTGCTTGAAGCACCGCTGCAATAGTACAGTAGTTCTGTGATAGTACATCCTAGTTAGAAGTTGATTCAGAAATTCACCAGTCAGCTATGCCAAGCCTGAAGCTGAGGAAGAAACCATGCACCTTGTAGTGGTTTGCTCAGGTTGCCATAACGAAATACCACAGCCTGAGTGGCTTCAACAATAGAAATTTACTTTCTCGTATTTCTGGAGACTGGAAGTCCAAGATCAAGGTGCCAGCAACCCTATGACCTCATTCACCCTACTTAGTTCCTCAAAGGCACCATCTCCAAACACAGCCACACTGGGTGGTATGGCTTCAACACAGGAATTTTAGGTGGACCCAAGCATTCAGTCCATAACAGGCCCCTAAATAGGATGAGCTTTCCCATGAACTTGTAAGTAATGTTGAGAATACCTACAGGAAAGTTTGCACTATGACTTTATTATTAGCATAAGAAGCAATATTTGCTTTAACAATACAATGACAAGGTTTCACCCAACAGAATACCAGGAAGGAGAAAGCAGACCATCCAGGTGGGGACACTTTCCCTAAGTAAAGGGATGAGTTGAAAGAGACTGGATAACGCTTCCTGCAGAACAAAAGGAAGCAGAAGTATCAAGCATTGGGAGCGTGAACTTTGGGAAAAAAACAGAGGTGGAGCCAGTGAGCTGGGAGAAGGCCGTGCAATGCAGGCTCTTCTACTCACAACTCTTTTCTCACAAGATCATAAGTCTGTTTGGATTTCTTATTAAACACATGAAGGGGCTGATGTAGCAACTGGTCATGACCAGGAAAGTACCACCGTTTGGACTGTCACAATAATTCCAAAGCACCATTTACAGGTTTAATGTCCACAATACAAGAGATGGTCCCATGGATCAAAGAATTGTCTCATCCAAATATCAGTAAGTTTAGTCTAAATTTACAAAGTTTCTGAGGAGTTCTGAGGCCCTGTCACATTCATTGTTCATTGACTCCT
The DNA here is from genome assembly GCA_029783875.1 of Phataginus tricuspis. NCBI lineage: Eukaryota > Metazoa > Chordata > Mammalia > Pholidota > Manidae > Phataginus > Phataginus tricuspis. Next base: position 7,875,483 of record JAQQAC010002594.1, on the reverse strand, counting down.
ACATACATTTATTAAATTCCTACCAGGTATACAAAAACTGGGATGACCCAACATGAGTAAGATGTGCAAGTTGTTCTCCGAGGACAATTAAATTATGCACAATTAAATATGATGTTTGATGACATGTTCTGTAATAGTTGTAACGATAGAGCAATGAGGCAGTGATTAATTCAAACTGGGTGAGAACAGAGTGGAGAACATCAGAGAAAACCTATGTGAGCTGAGGGGGAAAGGACAATCCGAACGCCAGCCAGTTACCATCATAGATGTAAGGGAAAGGCCACCCGGGGAGGAGGACCAACAGGGCAAAGGCATAGAGGTGTGAGAGTAGCTGACATGTGTGCCACATAGCACATAGTCTTAGGTTATGCATTTTTTACAAAAATATCACAGAAGTGGTATTATGCACCATATTATGGTATACCTGAGGTTGATATATCTTAGTTTTGATGACGTTGACATTGATAATTTTGTTAAGTTGTTTGCTATGTTCCCCCACTGTTTTCCCTCTGTATTAGTATTCAATAAATATAGTATGTAAGATTCTTTGAGATTATGCAGATATCCTATTTCTCCTCAAACTTTTACCCACTAAGTTAACAACCATTCATGATCATATTTGCCATTATTACTGTGAAGTTTGCCTAATAATGTTTGTGTTTCCTTTATCTCTTCTGCACTGATAAGTTGGAATTCTGTAGGGAAGAGATACCTCTCTATCCACCCCCATACATTTATTTGTTTCATTAGTTACATTAGTATGGGCTCCTGTATATTTACTTTGTTCTCTTGGTTACAGTCTCATGGTTATAGTTTTCCACATACTCTTCCAGGTTTGCCCACCAGGAGCTCCTTCAGTTTAGTTCCTGTGTCTGTTCAACATGACCCATTCTTTTTCAATCACTTCCTTATTTTCTGGTACAGAAAGGTGTTCTAGAATCTTCTGATATTTTCCCTATCCCAGCACTGGAATCAGCTATTTCCCCAGGCCTGGTTTCTTTTATTGGAGAATAGTATTCAGAAATCAAGGTCTGGGCTCCAGGTATGCTCATTGCTACCGGGCTCTCCTTTCCTCTAGGCCCACTTAGGGGACAGAGTTAGAAATATATAGGTATATAAAGTCATCCACAAAAACACACATCTGTATTTATCTCTGTAGCTATCTGTAAAAATATATTAAAACCATGGATTCATATATTGAACTCTCCAATTCCAACGCAATACCACAAGGTTCATTCTAGCATTTTCCTATTCTTTATTTGTAACATTTTTCTCCTACCAGAAGAAATATGGATCTCATTATCTACAATATGTTTTACTTATATGTAAATCCTAGTATATGCAAAAAACATTTTCAGAATTGCTAACCCATATTGCTGTAAGAAACAAAATTACTAATGAGAATACTGCATTTGCATACAGTTATTTTGGTCTTTCATGTTACAAATATTGTTTTCCAAAATTTCTTTAGTTCTTTTCTTCTCCACCCCATTACTCCTTTTTAACTAATTAAATTTCCTGTTATTTAACAATAAAAACATTTTTTTGAGTACTTTTTTAAAGACTACCTTCCCTGGGGTCTATATGTTGGCCGGATGATAGAAACAGCAAGAGCAGAATAAAGTATGAACATGATAGCAAATACAGGTTCAGGAAGTGATCTGTTCGAGTTTATCACACTAGTAACAAGTGCTTACACACAGTTTTGTCTTGAATAACACTCAGCTGATCTTTTCTGGAGTCTGTGGACAAAATCTCAAGATGTTATGAAGCTCACTCCAGCAACAGTCTCTCTGGGGCTTCCCAGCTCTCTCCTGTCACTTGTGTTATCCACCTTTACCGGCACTTAAAATGGTCACGTACTGTCATGTCTGGGAAAATGGTCAGGACACTTAAAAATCATTAATGAACAAATCAAGAGAGTAGAATCATGGATACATATTTCAAAAAGAAATCAAAAGCCAACATCTTTTGTGTCTTTCATAAAACATATTGTAGGAAAATATGGGAAGCATCCTGAAGTATTAGGTTGATGTTGATCGGTTTACAGCCTTGGAGACATAATGATACATACTTGATTCCTCCTCATGCAGATGTGCCATTGCCCTAACAAAGCTAAGGAACTTCCAATAAACTGACCATACCCTTTGCATGGAGAATAACGTGCAGCATTCGTCACAGCAGTAAAAGAGAACAGTTCTAGACTTTTAACTCAAAACCCTCACTTCCCAATTAAAGCAGTAATTCATTAAAATAATGCTAAAATAGTAATAGTCTTCCTCCAAAGTTACTGGTAACTGGTAACGGCAATTACATTTCACAAGGCCAATTTGGATTTTCAAATGAGAAAGTTATTAATACAGAGAAGTGTTTTATTGTAATCACTATTCACTTGCCTCCAAAACAAGAACTCTGTCTCTTACTGAAGCCCAGCTCCCAGAGCCCTAGTGTTGGCACCGTCCGTCCAGCATCAGCCTAAGGGTGACCAGCATCTCTTCTCCTGGAGCTTGAAGTTGGGTCTTCAGGAACTTTCTGAATCTAAAAGCAGGAATCTGCCAACATTTTGACCATCCCAATTTTATTTTCATTTCATTTGCATATAAATTTCATGCCAACACATTCCTGGAAATCAGGTTAAAAGCAAATCACATATTGCCTTAGATGTCTGAGGCTTTATTTCTTATATGGGTTCCAAATAAGTTATATATGCCCACCAGGATGTGACAGATACAAAAATATAACAATAAACCCTTATCAAAATAGACTTGTCAAATAACATTCTAAGTCCTAGAACATGGTCTTAAGTATATGTTATGCAATGTTTGCACATAAGTCCCAGCGTACTAAAAAGTCCACATAGAAAATGAAAACTTCAATTGTACTCTTAAAAAGGGATAAAACTAAAAGTAGTATATTGACTTTAACACTAGTCATATTTATGATTACTATACACTTGGTTGATTTAGAATTTAGAAGATCCAGAATGAGAAGAAAGTGGATGGTGATGATTTGGATTGCTCACTTTATTTAAGAAATCTGTTCAGATAGTCCCAAGTTTCTCTTTCCTCCCCCAGCTCTCTCCATTAACATGCCCATAACAAACAGGGGCAACCAATCTCTTGCTCTGACTTCTTTTCTAGGGGAAGAGTGGGACTGAAATTTAGTGGTCATTCAATGCTAAAGATTCAGGAGAAAAACTCTTTTAAAATTTTTCTTAATGTTTCAATAATGTTTTTTCCCCCAGCTGCATTAAGATACAATTGACAAAAAAAAAAAGTAGAAGATATTTAAAGAATACATTATGGTGACTTGATACACATATATATTGGGAAAGGATTCACTCTGTTAATTAACTTACTTAACTTTTTTTTGTGTGTGTGAAAACATTGAGGTTCTACTCTCAGCAAATTTCCATTTTATAATACAGTGTTACCAACTCTAGTCACCATATTATACATTAGATCCTTGGATCTTATTAATCTTAGAGCTGAAAGTTTGTGTCCTTTTGCCAACCTCTCCCTACCAACCCCGAGCCCCTGGCAACCACTTTTTCATCTCTAAGATGTTTGACTTTTTTTAGATTCCACATATAAGTGATATCATGCAGTATTTTTTTTTTCTTCCTAGCTTATTTCACATAGAATAATGCCCTCAAAGTCCTTCCATGTTGGCACAAAAGACAGGATTTCCTTCCTTCTCATGGCTGAATAAAGTTCCATTTTATATATATATATATATACCACATCTTTATCTATTGACAAACATGAGGTTATTTCCAGGAGAAATATTTATATTTATATCTGATTTTGTGTTCTGAATTTCCTACCTCACCATCTAAAAAGGAAACAAAAGGAAATAAAATGAAAACTATATTAACCGATAGAATGCCCTGCTCATTGTAATTTTTCTGATTTTACACATTGTTTTCATACAAAGCAACCTATAGGAATCAAATTGCTATTCAAATATTTCATATTTCTTACACAATTATACAAGTATAATATTAATAAGGAGAATATTTGAAAATGGCTAGATTCCTATTGAAAATCTGACCCATTAATTTCATATTGACTCATTTTATATTGAGAAAACAAAAGCCTATGAAGAACTAATCCAAAGTCACATATTTCTAGATAGTAATATTAAAATCTTAAATTTTACTACTAAAACATATTAAAAATAAAATATTTTAAATTATTTTTATAACTAAAAATAAAAATAATTAAAAATACAAGATTTACAAAGAATGCAAAGATATTGCATATTCAGGAAATAAACATTTTTCATATTTTTTCTTAGACTATTTTGAGATACAATACGGCATATAATTTATCCTTATAAGGTGTACAATTCAGTGTGTTTTCATACATTCACTAATTTATGAATTCCGGAACACTTTCATCACCCCCAAAAAGAAATCCTATATCCATTGGCAATGACTCTCCATTCTTCTCTGGCAACCACTAATCTATATTTTGCCTCTATAGATTTGCCTATTTTGAAATTTCACATTAATATAATTTATATTCTTAATTGTATTCATAATTCTAATTCTTAATTATATTCATTATATTCATACAGTTCTTAATTATATTCACAATGTCATGTTCTTCATGTAGTCTTTTGAGTCTGGTCTCTTAGCATAAAGTTGTCAAAGTTCATCCATATTGTGGCATATACCAGTACTTCCCCCCCCTTTTATGATTTAATAATATTCCATTGTATGGATACATCACATTTTGTTTATCCATTTATCAATTAGGTATTTGCTTGTTTATACTTTTTGGCTATTACGAATAATGCTGCCATGAACATTCTGTATAAGTTTTTGGGTGGCTATATGCTCAGTTTTCTTGTATATATACCTAGAAATGAAATTGCTGAGTCATATGGAAATTCTATGTTTAACTTTTTGAGGAACTGCTAAACTGTTTAGCAAAGTGGATACACATCTTACATCCCCATCAGTGATGTGTGAGAGGGTCCCCATTTCTCCACATTCTCGCCAACATTTGACTATTATTTGACTTTTGATTCTAGTCATTTTAGTAGGTGTCAAGTAGTACCTCACTGTAGTTTTGATTTATAGTTCAATAATGAGTTAATCATTCTTTCATGTGCTTAATGGCCATCTTTGGAAAATATCTTCAAATTCTTTGTCCATTTTTAAAAATTAAGTCATTTGTATTTTTGTCATTGCATTGTGAAGGCATTTTATATATTCTGGATACCACTTACTTATTGGAAATACATGTTTGCAAACATTTTCTCCCCTTCTGTGGATTGTTTTTCACTTATTTTATAGTGTCCTTTGAAATACAAAGGTTTTAATTATCAAAGTCCCATTTATTTTTCTTTTGGTTGCTTGTGCTTTTTGTGTCAAATATAAGAAACCATTAACTAAGTCAAGGTCACAAGATTTACAGCTGTTTTCTTCTAAGAGTGTTATAGTTTTAGCTCTTATATTTGGATCTTTGATCCATTTTGAGTTAATTTTTGTATGTATTGTGAAGTATGGACCCAACTTAATTCATTTGCATATGGATACACAGTCGTCCACATTTACTGAAAAGACTATTCTTTCCCCACTGAATTGTCTTGGTACTTATTAATTATATTACACTGCTGTCTTGGACCTCATCAGTGTCACATATTGCTAAAGCAGTTTGTCTTCTGTGTCTGTTTCCCTTTCTCCTCTGGCATTTGTGTTTGCCATTCGGGCCCAACTACAGATAGCAGTCCTTCTGGCAATCGCTAGGGATGTTCTAAGGGCGCTTTAAGTCATTCCATTGCTCTTTCATGTGTTATTCTATTGCTCTTCCCTACTCAACATTTGTTAAAAGAAGTTGTTAGGAGACTTGAACAAAGAAACTACAGAATTCTGGAACTCAGATGTGGTTACCCTCCTTCACACTCTCTGCCTCTAATCTTACATAGAAGTTTTGATTTCCAAATCTTTAAAAACGAGATTGTAATGTTTCCGGACTAATCAGTCTACACTCTAATGCCCGTAAAAAAAGGTAAGCAGGAAAAGACCCAAAGACCCACTGGAGACTAAACAGCAGCTCTTTCCCAAAGGTAATTAAAACAGAAAAAAGAAATCATTTTTAACTTTCTCATTTTGGCACAAAGACAAAATTTTCTAAATGAAATTACTTGAAAAATGTTAATGACCTAGGAGTATATGATGACCAAAAAAAGGACCAAAATGTTAATAGAGGCTTTTTAGAAAAAAATTATTTTGTTCAATTTGTGGTTCTGTTCTCAGAGTAAACATTTAGGGGACTGAAGACTAGATTCACTTTTTTCAGGAAGATGTACTTTAGAGCAGGTGAGGACATCTGAATTATACTGGTGGCTAAAGCATCTCAAAATGCAGAGTGTTTAGAACCAATTTAAAAAACTTGATACCTTAAGTGAATCACTACAAATAATCAACAAATTACTTGTTGACTAGCAAGCATTTAATAATATTTTGCTTGTGCAAATTCCAGCTTACCAACTGTCACTGAAGTAACTGGTTAGTAACTCTGTGGGTGCCTCTTATGACTCTAAAATATTGATAGCTGATAAATTGACCTTATCTGAACATTAGGAATTCTTTTTCATTTAATCTAGAAGTTTCATTAACTGATGAAAAAAACAAACAAAAAAACTAACTAGGTTGGCATTGAGATACTATTACATACCCACAAGAACAGCTACCATTTTAAAACTTACAATACCAAATATTGATGAGAATGTGGAGTAACTGGAATTCTGAAACACAGCTGGAAGAAGCATCAGTTAGAATAGTCACTCGGGATTCTGGCATTATGAATCAGCTCATCAAATGCCTACTCCGTGACCCCAGAGTAGTCAGTTCATGTGACTACCAACAACAAACGTACAAATATGTTGATAGCAGCCTTACTCATCACAACTCAAACTAGGGACAACCCACATACCTAATAAGAAGAAGACAAGCAAATTGTGCGTCCTCATTGCAATGGAATGCTACATAGCAATAAAAAACAGATTACAGCCACAGACATGGAACCACACACTCTTGCAGGCATGACGCTGAGCCGAAGAAACCAGACACAGAAGGATATACCATATAACACTGCGTATTAAGATCAGGAGCATGTAAAATTAATTCAAGGTGTGAGAAGTCAGAGTAGTGATTAGTTTTGGGGGAGATATTGACTGTAAAACAGGGAACGTCTGTGGTAACGGAATATTCCCTTGAGCTGGGTATGAATTGTACACATGGGACGATATATCAACCTATGCATTTGCAATTGGTGCACTTTATGTACTTACTCATATGCATGGTAAACTTCAATAAAAATTTCTAAACAAAGTAGGGAAAGCGACCCAGGAAAATAGAGAAGTTTTCAAACCTTTTTAACCTGAAACAAAAAGTTACGTCTCATTGACCTAAAGCACAAAAACACAGTGAAGAATCTATAAGTAGCTGGAGCACAGTGGGACCAAAAAGAGGGGTGAATAAAGCATCAGGCATCATTCCCACTCCCCTACTGCTGATTTGAGTCCATAAATCCTATTATTTCAACTCCAAGAAATCAAATGATAAACAAGGATTGTCTTCTACAGAGGCATCTGAGTTCTTACTTGAAATCATAGAATATTTCAAAAACAGATCCTAAAATTTCTACAGGTCATTTATTTTACTCTGCCACAAACTCACTTCACATCCAAGGAGTCAATCAATATTCAAGTTCATCCACACTGAACTAAGTCATATGTTAATTCAATTCTACTTGAATGGTTTTTACATAATCCCTAGGCAGAGCCCTTGTCAAAATCCTTGCTTGGTACAATTCCTGGGCACTGCTGATATTCAGTTGACAGTGTCTATTATAATTAATATCATAATAGCAATAACATACAAGGAAAATACATACCGTTTGCACTTTGCAAAAATACTGGCTGCAGCTAACACAGAATTTTAATTCAGAATCAACAGTGAAAAGAGATCAGACAGCAGCAGGAGAAATTGGATTCAGTGAACTGCAAACTCATCCTAAACTGCAGGAAAGACAATACCGTTAAGCGAGCTCTCCTATAGGAGACAGTTAAATTAAGCAAGATAATTCCATGTTCCTAATGCATTTACCTAACCACAGTGAAGGTTGATCTCTTAGCAGCTATGTGAAACCAAACCTTTCTCTGAAAGTAAAAAGGATTGGAAGGGTGTCTGTGTGTACATCTGTGTATGTATGTGTGTGTATATTTGAAAAGGTTCAAAACTGTGGATGGTAGGGTGAGAAAGGAAAAACATAATAAAATACTTTTGTGACTGAAAAAGATACTGTTTACTTAATGAAATGAGTTACACCTTTAGCTCCTAATTCCCACTTTAGGAGAAACTGCTGGTATAATGAGGATTAATGAACCTTCCCTAAAGGTACAAAGTTGTTGATTTTTTTTTCATTTGGAAAGCAGCCAACATCTCCTCTCCAATCTTCAAGCCAGGAGCACACATCCAATTTTGCCCAGAAAAGAAAAATAATCCGGCCTGCATTTCACAGAAACACCTGTCAAAAAGCCCCAGAGCAAGGAAGACTTCCCTCAAATCCAGGTTTCTTCTGAAAGGCTCCTTTTATGATCTCTAAGAGGTGATGCTCCAAGTGTGGCCCCTGAATAGCAACATCAGCATGAGAACTTGTTAGAAATGCAAAATCTCCCACTCCACCCGGATTTCCTGAATCCAAATATGGCTGCAGCAAGCAGGTAATCTATGTCTTAGCAAACCCTCTATGATTTTGAGGCACACTCATATTTGTTCCACATCAGTTCCACATACTCTTCATACTCCCTCCAAAATAATAACTGGCTTAGGTCTCTCACACAGCTGCTGCAAGTTCTCTTCCTGCTCCATTTTTTTTTTAGTTTATTATTCTTCATGGTGGCGTCATATTTCCCACTTGCCACTTTGCATGACATTATTCAAACAGAATATACTTTCCCACTAGCAATCCTTAAAATACAAGAAAAGCTTTATCTATCCAAAATCTTGCCAGCATCTATGAAATTGCACTAGGCCACCACAAAGCACAACAAATTTTCTGCAGCCCAGTCCTAAGCACCACATTCCAGAGCATCCCACCCCAGCAATGCCTCATCCTTAAAATGCAATTCTCCTACATAATTTGTGAGTTAGCATGAAGGCTTCTGTGGGCATGCTACTGATAGCCAGATAATAAAATGTGGAGAAAGTAATTAATGTGTGACATTTCTGGGTCGAGACTCTAAAGAAGCAGGTGTTCCTTTTTCCCATCCACCTGCTGGACAACGTGGGGCTGCAGGCCCGGAGCAGTGGTTCTCAAACTTTATCATGCTGAAGAATCACCTGGTTGGGGGGGGGGGCTTTAAAAATTGCTAATTGCTCAACCCCACCCCTAGAGTTTCTAATTCAAGGACTAGGATGAGGTCTGAGAATTTGCATTTCCAATGAGGTCCCAGGTGACACTTATGCCACTGGTCCTGGGACCACACCTGGAGAACCACAGGCATGAACTGTTGTTCTAACTGATGGTGGAGCCAAAAGAAGGAAACTGCTTCCCTGAGTGACAGTGTGGAGACTATGAACTGAGCAAGAACATCAGTCTCACAGACACAGGCAGGAAATAAACTCCTATTGGTTTTGAGCCAATATGAAAGTGTCTATTTTTATCACAGTTTATTTTATTCTTAACTAGTAAAATTCCCTAGAAAAGTAGAGTTGGAATATTATATTCAAATATATTTATAATTTTCATTCATATGAAACAATAAAGACAATAAAAGACAAAAAAGAAACTTTAATTAGAAATAATTGATTTCTATATTTTATCTTTCATTTGTTATAGATTTTTTTTCAGTGTTTATCTCCCCCAGAATTTTAACAAAATAATTATGAACTAATTTTCCTTAGTGCAATAAGACATTTTGCTTTGTCTAGTTTTCCATCAATGTCTTTTTTTTGAGACCATTAGGAAAAGGCTATCTCGTTTGTTTTTACTTTCCAGTGTCTAACACAGTGCCTGGAATATGATTGGGATTTTTTTAATGCATTTTTTTTTGGTGAGATGACAACAAGAAAATAGTAAGGAAAATGTACCAATGAATGACGTTTTTAAAACTTGGTTTTGTTGACTACCAGATTCTAAGTTCCCCAGATACATTCAACAAATATTTCTAAAAAGTATTCCAGGCACTGCTCAGATACTAGGTAAAAAAACAGTGGACAGAGAGTCAAGACCCCAGCTCTCAGAGTTTACATCCTGTTTTGCCTGAGAGTTTCAGCCCCAGGCAAGTTCCCTATGGATTCTGTGAGACTGAGAAATGACAATGAAATGTTCTTGGGGTAAAAAGGTTTATCCCTAGATTTATTTTCATGGTGGCAGGTCAAGCCCTAGACTCACATCTGTATCCAGCAGTCTGTAGGTTTGTAATCCTCTTCCATGTCTGCCTCTGCCCAGAGTACGGCAGAGCTTTTTATATAGTGACTCAGTCAATAATAGCTTGTTGTCTATGAGTATGGAATAAGTAGCCAAGCAGTAGGCCAATTACATCAAGTAGTTTAGGGTCAGGTGAGGATCCTGGCCATAGGAACTTCCACTTTCCCCACACATCCCTATGAAAAAGACATAAGCAAGAAAAATTTTTTTTTAATATTTAAAAAAAATCAAATAGAAACAAGTAACAGAGAGTCACATATACATTAGGACAATTAAACCAGGATGGTGTTCTCTAAGATGCTTGACAAACAAAAGTCAAATTATTTGGTATAGAAAACAGAAAAATCTCTATTATACCAGTAATACTTATAATAGGTCTCTATACTGATTTCATCTCACCCATGGGAGGTCTGACAGAGCACAAAGGAGGTAGCAGACATGCTGACTTGGCTTTGTGAGCCTTCAGTGCAAGTTCTCCCCTGAACTCCCAGAGGTGGAGGAAAAGGGTTTCAAGTCTAACGTTGTCAGAGCTTCTGTTAGCTCTCAGAGGGCTTCATACTATGAAAATATTGTTCCTATTTTGCAATATACTACACTTCTCTTTCCCAGTCATCAGCTTATTTTATAAATACCCTGAACTGTAATGATACTTGATTCACAATGTCATATAGGCTATAACCTCCAGCTTTGAGTCAAATAGACCTCTTTCAATTCACTCAACTAACTACATGGCATTGTGTAAGTCTACACTCAGATTTCTTTACTTGTTGAATGAGATAATAGTAGTGACTATTTCATAGGATTCGGGGGAAGAGTGCATGAGATAATTGCATATGAAACACTATGTTGCAGATGATCATTAAAAGTATGTAATTCTAATGAGTACTAAGAACTTATTCAGTAAGGGTGAGAAAATAAGGCAGCAACAGTGAAAGTGTCAGAATCTGGGACCATAGAATAAAAAAAAATCTGGATTTTGGCATTTTATAATGTGGTGATTGTGATGAGTCGTTGAAATTAAGTTAGATGGAATAAAGGAGGGCAGACGCCAAGAAACTATGAGTCAGGGCATTGGGTGTCAAATACAAAGATGATGACAGAGGGTAGGAGTCAAGTGCTAACATTATTAAGAATATGAAGTCAGTAGATGACTCTTGAAGAAGAGGTGTTTTTCAGTTGGATTTCTCTGTTACATGCTTTAATAGCACCTAGTATTTTTCCTTTGTGACACTCATCTAAGATTTAATTAATGAGTTTATTTATTGATGTTCATCTGAGAGATAATAAGCTTCTTGAATGTTAGAACCAAATGTTTCTTATTCCCAAGTGATTATATTTGCTTATAAAATATAGAGTCCAGCAGAAAGCTTAGTTAATGTTGGATGGGTGGATGAAGGGGTGAGGGATGGATGGATGGATAGATGAATGGATTAGTTAGTAGGTAAATAGAGATGGCACTAACAATAAATGGTATCAAGATCAAAAGAGAAGAGTTGTTGAATAAGGTAAACAGGATAATCATCTGCAAAATCAAATTATACCTAAGAACCAGGATTTCTTAGTGATGGTTTACTTATTTCTTACCTCTCTATTTAATCTCTACCTCTTCTTTCCCAGATTAATAAATCACATATTTACAAATTTAATTGATAATTAATCAGTAGGGTAAGTGACCTTTTAGCCCCACTAAGAAACTCCTAGAATCTCTCAGCATCATTTATCTTGGTAATATATATAACAATTTTAAATGTACATGACGTTGAGCCAACAATTCCATTTGTAGAAATTATCCTACATCGACTCATTCAAGTATGTATGATATGCATACAAAGATTTTTCTTTACCACATTGTTTATAATACTAAAAATGGAAATAACACTACATGTCCAAAAATAAGAGATTTGTTAAATAAATAATACATTCATACAATTGAATTTGATGCACCATTGAAAATATCCTGACCTTTAAATATGTCCATAATGCACGGTTAAATTAAAAATATGTATAAAACAGGGAATAATCTATATAGGATGATTCTATTTTTAAAGCATGTAAACGTGGCTCAGGGGTTGGCAAGTACTTCTGGATAGCATTGGGGGTGTCCTCCTCCTTTCCTTTTTCTCTCCCCTCTCTCCCTGCTCTTGCTATGTCTGATTAATGGAAAGTGGTCTTTGGTGAGACATAATAAAAAGACAGACTTTCAAAGCATAACACACAAACATTTGCCAGGAGAGACCATCTGAGCTAGCCATTCTCCAGCTCTGTGTAGCTTGGCAGTCACAGAGTAGACCCCGTCCTCCTTCTCTAGGTGACATCAGGTACTCAAGCACCAAGGTTTTTAGTGAGAGTGACAGTGATGACCAGGGGCTGTGGAAGAGGAGGACACTAGAGAGGGACGGGATCTCTGTGATTACATGCCAGGTGGGAGCTCTACAAACTGACAGATGACCTGAAGAAAAAGTTAGGAAGTGTTGTGCCCCACTCTGTGGCCTCCAGAGGTAGGTGTGTCAGCTTCCAGGTGCTTTGTCCAGGTGCTCCTGGGGTAACAAAGTGGTAAGGTATGTATATTTACATATATGATTGTATATGCAATAAAAGAAAATCTTGTATGATATAAAACAAGCTGTAAGCAGTGATCATTTCTGTGAGGCGGGTAGTTTTGCTTCATTGAGGAGAAGCATTAGTGGGATGCAAATCATAGAAGAATTAAAATAGAAAGGGGGGACCTCATAAACCTCTGCATCGTTTGCATGGTTTACAGCAATCAAGTGCCATAATTTAAAAAAGAACAGGGATTTTAAACATGGCTCAACCAAATTTCAGCTTGCTTGTATATTAACTAAGCCTGAGCAGAAGAAAGAGGTCCTAATGTCAGTTTGACTTTCCTAGGGGAGCTCCATCTGCCATTACAGTTGCCCCCAAATTGGGGTGAAATTGTTCTGAAATCTGAATAGAAAAGCTTTCATTTCATCTTCTTGGAAATGGCCAGTTAGCTGTGCAAACAAATAAAACATAAGTTATTCAAGTTATCTAAGTTTAACTTAGACATATCTTGTTTTCATGACCACTTACACAAACAGAAAAGAGATCACACATCACCAAGTCCCACACCCAACACTCTATAGAAGAGCTCTGTTCATTGACACAGCACAAGAATGTGTATTTTCTATTACCATCTAATTTAAATAGCTTGAATTCCTTAAAAATAAGAAATTCTGCAATTATCTATGGTATTCAAAGACTCCCAGCTATATAGTAAACAAATAAGAAATTAGAAATTCTGCATTCTATGGTATTCAAAGACACACAGCTATATAGTAAACAAACTTACTCCTTTCACATTAGTGGACTCCAAAGACCTTAGACATTAAAGTCACAAAGATTACCTTTTAATAACTAGGTACAAAACTGTATATTCCCATTTCTACACTTGATTTACCCAGATGGAGGGTTTTTTTGTTAATTTCCTATAGCACTAAGTAGAGTGCTTTACCAAAAAAACAGTTAACTGCAATCTAGATAAAGACTAAATTCGTCACACAGAAGTGATGGGCAATTTCTCTTCCTTGGGCTTTCTGGCTGTAATTTTTAAGTTTGTCCACTGATGAAGTATAATATTTCAATTCTTCTAATCATCCAGCACCTGCTTTTTGGAAGCCTAAATTATTAGGAAACCTACCACAATGTGGAAAAAGAAGAGGTAAAAACACCACTAAATAAGATTTACTTCTTATAAATAACTTTATAGGAAGGCTGGCTAGTGAGTATGTGTCTAACTCACGGCTCATGTGATTCCCATCCATGAGACCGTAACTAACCACCACTCAGCTATTGCCCAGGACTTCCCAGATCTCTTCAGTCCTCTTTCATAGTTTCACTTGGAAATTCCCCTGCCATTGTTCCAACAAAGGAGCCAGTGCCTAACTCCAAAATCGTGGAATATGGGTACCATTTGCTCTTATGAATATTGAAAGCGCTCTTATCAGTTATTGAGTTTTAAAAGATACTTTAAAAATTGAAATTTATACACTCTGGTTCACTTCAGCATGTACTTGTGTTCCATTTTTTCTGTAAAATAGCCTCCCCGCACATCAGCCACAGAACATGACTCCAAGATGAAAAACTCGTGACTGGGTGTAGGAGGAAAAAGACTAAAATTAGAGAAACCAACAAGCTCTAATATTAGGGATTTATTTTAAAAATGCTGTTTCCAATGAGAACTATCAAGGAAAGTCTCTAAAACTGAATTTACTTGTTTAGTATGTTGAAGTCCTAGTTTAACGAGAGAAATAGGCAGCCTTTCTGCATTATTGTTGTAGATGCATAGTTAGATTCCCAAAAAAACAGTTTCCATCCATTTAGTTGGGTAGAGATATTTGGTCTAAAGAGAAAAGAAATTGATCAGGACACAGGTAGGATAAAAATTAAGAAACCCAGAGAGATTCTTTCGGTCAGTTTGTCTACGGCTTTTAAGACCTTCCCGATAAGACAGTTACCCAGCACACAAACAAAATTAGATGTCACATACCGCGTTTAGAAGGGGTACTCTGTCACTATGGTAACTGGCTTGGCTTAAACATAGCTTTGCATGTTGTACAATCTAAATCAGCTACAGAAGAGACACACGTACAATATTCCCGGAGGTTATATAAAATGCTCCTGTTACATTTTTCTGAAATGGGGTATTTGAGTTCATGTTTGTGACTGCTCTTTCTTTAAAATTTTCCTTTCTAGGTAGTGTGTCTATGAACGCTCAGTTGTTATGATAACGGAAGCAATACTACAGAAAATTTTCAGGTAATACTCACCATGAGAAAAGAGTAATGTGTCTCTGCTGGCTTCTGTCAGTAAGTTTTTGGCGTGGGGAGTGTGAGTCGTGTGGCCTACCATGTCAGCTGCGCACCTTTCCAACGCGATTTTATCAGGCTCATCTCGGTGAAGGCTTCCGGATCATTTTTCTCGAATGATTATCCCCAAATAGCACTCCCACCCCCACTGACTCCTCCTTATGATAAAAACTGCTAAGAAAACACTTAAGGCAAATTGCAAGAACTTCTAAAAAGAGAGGAAGTTGCCACAACATGGTTTCCAAACCGAGAAATATTCTGAGCATGCTGCTAATAAATTTTCCTTGAAGATTTATCTAAAAGAAAAAAAAATAATTTATGGATTGAACTCCGTTACATGACCCTGTTAAAAGTATGTGATTCTTTGGGCTTTTAAGCCTCTTTTTCTTTCTGTTTTGTTTTGTTTTGTTTTCTGAGAAAAGAATTAACTATGATACAGTGGGGGGGAAATGACATCATTGGCTGTTTTTTCTAGACCACATTGATTTTTGTACTAAAATGGAACAATGTCTGCGGTGTTTGTGAATATTTGTCCAAAAAGAGGAAAAAGTAATCATGGTGTTTCTTTCCCCTATTGAATGAACACCAGTGAAATTACCCAGCTTTCGATTACAGGATGTATCACAAAGTTTGTCCAGTGTCTGTAGCTACGTCCCTTCAATTCGAAAGAAAATAGCTACCATTTAATTGAGCCCTAATTATGTAGCAGGCACTTGATGGAAAATTTAGGATGGCATGCCGTTTAATTCTCACAAAACGTCACAAGGTAGGTGTCATTATCTCCATTGCAGAAAAGGAAACTAATGCTCAGAGGGGTTATTTTCCCTATCGTACACAGCTTGTACTTTGGCAAAAATAAGATACAAATGCAGATTTCGGAACACATTTGTTCACCAAACACTAGACCCATTTCGAAGGGTGCTACTAACTGTCAGCAGGTAAGGCCTTACCTGCATTGGTGTTAGTTGAATCTGCTGTGTTTTTCTTTGAACTCTCATGCCTCTGTTGGGGGATCATTACTGCGATCCAGCCGGACCACCACTAGGAGGCAGTATTAGTCTGAGCCCAACACCGAACTTTCAAGTCATCATTGGCTTGCTGTGAGTTGGGGTCTCCATCTCTATGAGAAAGTAAATATGTAACACATTCTGCTTTCCCCAGACCATCAAGACTCATTCTGGTGAAGTATTTCCTGAAATACTGTTTAAGATGGTGCCATGTCTTGGCTTCTGTATGCAATGAAAAGAGGGAAGATACAGGCTCAATGGAAGTTTCTCAGAGCAAGTCAGTAATAGCAGTGCCTGGGGACATTGGGGCAGTGGGGCAGGCCCATGGCCTGAATTCACACAGTCTGGTGGCTTGGCCGTAGGGAGAAACTATAATCAGCCTTCCAGAATGGTAGGAGCATGGTGAGAGTGGACTGAGAGGGATGAGGAGCTACAATCTGTCTCCCCTGAAAAGGGGTCAAGAGACCCTTCTGTGTCACCGATGTAGCCAATTTGTGGTAGGGAGGAAATCTACAGGTCCTTGAACAGCAGTGCTGGGGCAACCTGCCAAAGCATGTCACCTGATGTTTGTCTTGGAGAGCTTCTTATGCTAGTGGCCCGAGGCCAGAGGAGGTGGGCCAGGGGAGACTGCCAGGTGAGGCTTCGGGTTGTACATCCCAACCATGTTTTTCAGTCAGTGTTTCCATTTTTTATCAGTTTTATATTCAGGAGATTTTGCCCAAGATTTTTTTTTTTGGTATTATTAAAGTATAATTACATGAGCAACATTATGGTTCCTAGACTCCCCTTATTATCAAGCGCCTCCTACATACCCCATTACAGTCACTGTCCATCAGCGGAGTAAGATGCTATAGAATCACTACTTGTCTTCTCTGCGCTATACTGCCTTCCCCGTGTCCCACCCACCTGCAACATTATGTGTGCTAACCGTAATACCCCTTTTTCCCCCTTATCCCTCCCCGCCCACCCATCCACCCCAGTCCCTGTCCCTTTGGTAACTGTTAGTCCGTTCATGGGTTCTGTGAGTCTGCTGCTGTTTTGTTCCTTCAGTTTTTTCTTTGTTCTTATACTCCACAGATGAGTGAAATCATTTGATACTTGTCTTTCTCTGCCTGGCTTATTTCACTGAGCATAATACCTTCTAGCTTCCTCCATGTTGTTGCAAATGGTAGGATTAGTTTTCTTCTTATGGCTGAATAATATTTCATTGTGTATAGGTACCACATCTTCTTTATCCATTCATCTACTGATGGACACTTAGGGTGCTTCCATTTCTTGGCTATTGTAAATAGTGCTGCAATAAACATAGGGGTGCATCTGTCTTTTTCAAACTGGGATGCTGCATTCTTAGGGTAAATTCCTGAGAGTGAAATTCCTGAGTCAAATAGTATTTCTATTTTTAGTTTTTTGAGGAACCTCCATAATGCTTTCCACAATGGTTGAACTAATTTGCATTCCTACCAGCAGTGTAGAAGGGTTTCGCTTTCTCCACATCCTTGACAGCATTTGTTGTTGTTTGACTTCTGGATGGTGGCCATCCTAACTGGTGTGAGGTGATATCTCATTATGGTTTTAATTTGCATTTCTCTGATGATTAATGATGTGGAGCATCTTTTCATGTGCCTGTTGGCCATCTGAATTTCTTCTTTGGAAAAGTGTCTGTTCAGCTCCTCTGCCCATTTTTTAATTGGCTTATTTCCTTTTTTGTTTGTTGAGATGTGTCAGCTCTTTATATAATTTGGATGTCAACCCCTTATCGGATACATCATTTATGAATATTTTATCCCATACTGTAGAAGGTCTTTTTGTTCTACTGATGGTGTCCTTTGCTGTACAGAAGCTTTTTAGTTTGATATAGTCCGACTTGTTCATTTTTGCTTTTGTTTCCCTTGTCCGGGGAGATATGTTCATGAAGTTGCTCTGTTTATGTCCAAAAGATTTTTGTCTATGCTTTATTCTAAGAGTTTTATGGTTTCATGACTTACATTCAGGTCTTTGATCCATTTTGAGTTTACTTTTGTGTATGGCGTTAGACCATAATCCAATTTCATTCTCTTACATGTAGCTGTCCAGTTTTGCCAACACCAGCTATTGAAGAGGCTGTCATTTCCCCATTATATATCCATGGCTCCTTTATCGTATATTAATTGACCATATATGCTTGGGTTTATATCTGGGCTCTCTAGTCTGTTCCATTGGTCTATGGGTCTGTTCTTGTGCCAGTATCAAATTGTCTTGATTACTGTGGCTTTGAGAGACTTTAGTAGAGCTTGAAGTCAGGGAGCGTAATTGCCCCCACTTTATTCTTCCTTCTCAGGATTGCTTTGACTATTCAGGGTCTTTTGTGGTTCCATATGAATTTTAGAACTCTTTGCTCCAGTTCATTGAAGAATGCTGTTGTTATTTTGATAGGGTTTGCATTGAATCTGTAGATTGCTTTAGGCAGGATGGCCATTTTGACAATATTAATTTTTCCTATCCATGAACACAGGATGTGTTTCCTTTCATTGGTTTCTTCTTTAATTTCTCTCATTACTGTATTATAGTTTTCAGAGTATAAGTCTTTCACTTCCTTGGTTAGGTTTATTCCTAGGTATTTTATTCTTTTTGATGCAACTGTGAATGGAGTTGTTTTCCTGATTTCTCTTTCTGCTAGTTCATCATTAGTGTATAGGAATGCAACAGATTTCTGTGTATTAATTTTGTATCCCACAACTTTACTGAATTCAGATATTAGATCTAATAGTTTTGGAGTGGATTTTAGGGCTTTTTATGTACAATATCATGTCTTCTAGAAACAGGAACAGTTTGACTTCTTCCTTACCAATCTGGATGCCTTTTATTTCATTGTGTTGTCTGATTGTCATGACTAGGACCTCTAGGACTATGTTGAATAAAAGTGGGGAGAGTGGGCATCCTTGTCTTGTTCCCAATCCTAAAGGAAAAGCTTTCAGCTTCTCACTGTTAAGTATAATGTTCGCTGTGGGTATGTCATATATTGCCTTTATTATGTTGAGGTACTTGCCCTCTACAACCATTTTGATGAGAGTTTTTATCATGAATGGATGTTGAATTTTTTCGAATGCTTTTTCAGCATCTGTGGAGATGATTATGTGGTTTTTATCCTTGTTTTGTTGATGTAGTGGATGACGTTGATGGATTTTTGAATGGTGTACCATCCTTGCATCCCTGGGATGAATCCCACTTAATCATGATGGATGATGTTTTTATGTATTTTTGAATTCAATTTGCTAATATTTTGTTGAATATTTTTGCATCTATGTTTATCAGGGATATTGGCCTGTAATTTTCTTTTTTTGTGGTGTCTTTGCCTGGTTTTGGTATTAGAGTGATGTTGGCCTCGTAGAATTAGTTTGGAAGAATTCCCTCCTCTACTACTTTTTGGGAAAATTTAAGGAGGATTGGTATTATATCTTCACTGTATGTTTGATAAAATTTAGCAGTGAAACCATCTGGTACAGGCATTTTGTTCTTAGGTAGTTTTGTGATTACCAATTCAATTTCATTGCTGGTAATTGGTCTATTCAGATTTTCTGTTTCTTCCTGAGTCTGTCTTGGAAGGTTGTGTTTTTATATAAAGTTGTCCATTTCTTCTAGGTTATCTTGTCTGTTAGCATGTAATTTTTCATAGTAGTCTCTCATAATTCTTTGTATTTCTGTGATGTCTGTAGAGATTTTTCCTTTCTCATTTCTGATTCTGTTTATGTGTGTAGACTCTCTTTTTTTCTTGATAAGTCTGGCTAGGGGTTTATCTATTTTGTTTATTTTCTCAAAGAACCAGCTCCTGCTTTCATTGATTCTTTCTATTGTTTTATTCTTCTCAATTTTATTTATTTCTGCTCTAATCTTTATTATGTCCCTCCTTCTACTGACTTTGGGCCTCATTTATTCTTCTTTTTCTCATTTCATTAATTGTGAGTTTAGGCTGTTCATTTGGGATTGTTCTTCTTTCCTGAGGTAGGCGTGTATTGCAATATATTTCTCTCTTAGCACAGTCTTCGGTGCGTCCCAAAGATTTTGTAGTGTTGAATTATTGTTGTCATTTGTCTCCATATATTGCTTGAACTTTGTTTTTATTTGGTCACTGATCCACTGATTACTTAGGAGCATGTTATTAAGCCTCCATGTATTTGTGGGCTTTTTCGTTTGCTTTGAGTAATTTATTTCTAGTTTCATACTTTTGTGATCTGAGAAGTTGGTTGATACATTTTCAATCTTTCTGAATTTACCGAGGTTCTTTTTGTGGCCTCGTATGTGATCTATTCTTGAAAATGTTCCATGTGCACTTAGAAGAATATGTATCCTGTTGCTTTTGGATGGAGTGTTCTGTAGATGCCTGTTAGGTCCATCTGTTCTAATATGTTGTTTCATGCCTCTGTCTCTTTATTTATTTTCTGCTGGTTGATCTGTCCTTTGAAGTGAGTGGTGTATTTAAGTCTCCCAAAATGAATGCATTGCACTCTATTTCCCCCTTTAATTCTGTTAGTATTTGTTTCACATATGTAGGTGATCCTGTATTGGATACATAGATATCTATAATAGTTATATCCTCTTGTTGGACTGACCCCTTTACCATTATGTAATGTCCTTCTTTGTCTCTTGTGACTTTCTTTGTTTTGAAGTCTATTTTATCTGATACAAGTACTGCAACTCCTGCTTTTTTGTCCCTATTATTCGCATGAAATACTTTTTCCATCCCTTTACTTTCAGTCTGCGTTTGTCTTTGGGTTTGAAGAGAGTATCTTGTAGGCAACATACAGATGGGTCTTGTTTTTTTATCCATTCAGTGACTCTATGACTTTTGATAGGTGCATTCAGACCATTTACATTTGGGGTGATTATCGATAGGTATGTACTTATTGCCATTGCAGGCTTTAGATTTATGTAACCAAAGGTTCAAGGGTAATTCACTTACTATCTAACAGTCTAATTTAACTCAGTTCATATGCTATTACAAACACAACATAAAGGTTCTTTTTTTTTTCCTCCTTTATCTTCCTCCTCATATTCTGTACTCTTTGTCTATCCCTTGGGTGACATCTATTTAGCCTTAGGAATACTTCCATCTGTAGGAGTCCCTCCAAAATGCACTGTAGAGGTGGTTTGTGGGAGGTAAATTCTCTCAGCTTTTGCTTATCTGAAAATTATTGAATCCCTCCTTCAAATTTAAATGATAACCTTGCTGGGTAGAGTATTCTTGGTTCAAGGCCCTTCTGCTTCACTGCATTAAATATATCATGCCACTCCCTTCTGGCCTGTAAGCTTTCTGTTGAGAAATCTGATGATAGCCTGATAGGTTTTCCTTTGTATGTGATCTTTTGTCTCTCTCTAGCTGCTTTTAAAAATCTGTCTTTATCCTTGATCTTTGCCATTTTAATTATTATGTCTTGATGTTGTCTTCCTTGGGTCCCTTGTGTTGGGACATCTGTGCACCTCCATGGCTTGAGAGACTATCTCCTTCCCCAGATTGGGGAAGTTTTCAACAATTACTTCCTCAATTACACTTTCTATCCCTTTTTCTCTCTTTTCTTCTGGTACCCCTATTATGTGAATATTGTTCTGTTTGGATTGGTCACACTGTTTTCTCAATATTATTTCATTCTTAGAGATTCTTTTTTCTCTCTGTGCCCCAGTTTCTTTGTATTCCTCTTCTTTAATTTCTATTCCATTTACCATGTCCTCTACTACCTCTAATCTGCTTTTAAATCCCTCTCTTGTACATTTCTTTTCAGATATGGAATTTCTTAATGATTGAATCGCCATCTTAAATTCATTTCTGAGTTTTTGACTCTTTTTCTGTACCTCCATAAGCATGTTTATGATTTTTATTTTGAACTCTCTTTCAGGAAGATTGGTGAATTCAGTTTCATTTGACGCTTTTTCTGGGGTTTATGAGGTTTTGGTCTGAACCATGTTCTTTTGACGTGTCACATTTCTGTGTGGTGCCCTCTAGTGCCCAGAAGATCCAGTCTCTGGAGCTGCTCAGCCCCTAGAGTGAGGTTGGGGGTCATACGGGAGTGGAGCTGGTGCCCTGTTTCATGAGGTCTGCTCTGTTCATGAGGTCTGTATACGGTCTGGTGCAGCCTTCTTTCCTGTTGCTGTTTTAGGGTTAGTCGTATTTACTATATTTTCACACTATCTGTGATTTTGGGAAGAGTTCTCTGTCTCACCTCTCATGCCACCATCTTGAATCTTCTGTTTAGGATTTTACTGTATAAAAGAGACCTTTTTTTTTTTAAGTTCAAAACTGCTTTATAAATGAAGAAACTAAAACTTAGAGGCAATCTGCTATACAATATTTCTTTCTTCAGCAATGAGCAAACCATTGGAGGATATTCTTTCTGATAGTACAGATATTTATTCCCATGATGTTTTGTAATAACACAACCCAGCTTTGAAAACCTGCTAAGAGGAGTGGACATCAGAAGAAATGACAGTTGATGCAATAGCCCAAGTCCTCTCCCTCAGTTTTACCAGTCTTACTGTTATGGACCTTGAGGCAAATCAGTGCCAGAAAACCTGCATTAATTTTATCTTTAAGATGAGAACTTCAACACCAGTCTCCTTTGTTAGAAACATATTCAAAGGGCAAAGTTGGCTGGGTTCTCTATCAAGAAAAGGGCACAGGGTAAGGGTTAAAGGAAATGAAACAATATGTTAAAGAGAGTGATTGTTTTATATACTATTAATGCAGAGAACTGGAAGCCTTAATTCAGCCAGGGGATTGAAATGATGCTTGACTGAGGCATGAACCAACCTCATAGTTCTTCATATGAGCAGAAAAAAAAAAAAACCCAAACCTCTCCTTACAAATAAATATGGAATGTTTTCCTAAGAAAAACATTTCCATGATTTGGGGCAACAGAATGGCCTAGGAAAAAAAAAGCACCAATTTGGACCCAGAGACATTCCTGAGTGTGAACCCAGAGCTGCCAGTTCCTAGTTGAATCTCCTTGAACAAGTTGTTCAGTCTTTGTGGGCCTCCTGTTCCTCTTTGAAAATGCCTGCAGAACTGTTTCAAGAATTAGAAGGAATGTGAGGGGTGTGCCTGGCATGTACCTGGTATTATTATTGTTGCACACTGTTGTTATATCCATCATGATCGGACTTGAAAATACAGAGAGGTGACTTGGGTGATTTCCCATGATAAAGATGTTACTCTGGTTCTGCAGCCTGTTTTGTCTAGTAGGGAAATTGTTACAGTTTAGTCGTGGTTCTCTTGAGTGCTATGGGGAGAAGAATCCTGAAGCTTCTCAGCAGGTAAAAATGTCAGGAGTGTAGGAACAGGCATGTGGTTAGAGTAGAAGCAACATTGTCATGTATAGACTGTCTCTGCCCTGGGCTAGGTAGGTCTTAGGAAATGGAAACACATGTATTAGCTCCAATTTTGTACTCACTGTTTTAGCATTATTGATGGATGAGAGTGGAGAAATATACTGCCCCCTTCTTTCACTGAAAGGAGTTTACTTGGTACAGAACTGGCTATTTTTAGAGCCTCACTGGTGCAATGGACTGTGCAACGTGTCAACTTGAAGGAAGAAAAAGCAAGAGAGAAAGTTCAGGGAGAAGTTTGGGAAGGAACAATTTAGGTTAGAGATGTTTTGTATATCTTGAAAAGTCTCACCTGCAAGCCTAGGATTCATTCAACTGTGAAGCTTACATTTCACAGGTTGGAATATTTTTTTTATTAAGGTACTATTGATATATACTCTTATGAAAGTTGGAGTATTTTTAATGTTATTGTAAACTCCAGGAATAATCTTAGTGTTTGAACAAAGTCCATTTGAAATTAAGCTATCCCAAAATATGAACTGGGCCAATTTTCTCAAGAAACCCCAGAGGTCTGGAGTCAGTGAATGTAGAGTAGCTAAGAGCCCACTTGGTTGGCACTAGGGCTCAATGCTCTAGAATGATTACTGGTCCAAGGAAGCCAATTACAAGATGGGCTATTATAGAAAAAAGGGCAAAAAGGAGACAAGACTTAGAAAAGCTTCCCTAGAATGATTGTGGTTATAAGAACATGGAATTAGAGATTTTGTGTATTTTGAGATTTTTCTAGAGCAACAGGAAAAATAATACAGACAATAGTGCTGCACGTGGATATGATTTCTTTTTCTTCTGAGAATGCTGAAAAATAATACCTTTGCCCCACATGCTAAAAGTCTATCAGGCTGATTATCCATCTGCCATGGGTAGAAATTATGGTTTTGAAATTTAGCCATGTGGGTCATACTAAGGATGTGGGATGACATGTGAGCCATAGACATTGAGGGCTGTAGCTGGTCGCCCTGCTCAAAATGTGTCAGCCAGACCCTGGTTCTTCTAGGACAGGGGGCTAATGGAATCTACAGTACTTCTTTGCCAAAGCTTTGTTTCCTAGCTGTGGATTTTTGAGCTATACTTTCTTACTAAAGTGGCCTTTTTCTTTTGCAAGAAAGAGGCCTAGGATGAGTATATGAAAACACCCTTTTCAAATAAGTGCATCAATTTAGTATCTTGAAGTAAATAAGATTAATGAATTGATGCATTCTGTATAGTCTCTGAGCATAATTAAATCCAAACATTACCCAGGAGGGAGTCATATTGCTGACCGCCTTCCACAAGGACAACACAGGGGACAATAGCAGCCTACAGACTAACTATTAAATCTTACCTCCTCATCAGGGAGAAATAATGGATTAGGTATCTTGAGTCACATTGGAAGTTGAGAGTTGCTTTGCATTTCTGTTATAAATACTCACCCAACATTCTGATTCTGCCATGCTCTTTACAAAATTCAGAGTCCATGAAGCCACACAGAGAAAACCTATGTCCTACATACACATTTCCTCAGGCTACATCATTGCTTGGGGACCTTTTTTTAAAATTTATAAACAGTATTTTCTCTTACCTTGTGCTTCTGAGTTGGTTCTGGAATCTCCATTCCCTTTCCAGTTTCTCAATCTTGAGAGTCCCTAGTGAACATCTAATCAATGTGTCATAGACATGCTATGTTTAGCTATCCGACAGATTCCACCATTATTTTAGTCTTCCACTCTACTTTTAGATCCCTATCTATATATCCTCTCCCAAAACCACTAAATTCTTGAAGGCCTCATAAAGAAAACCCACCATTGCTGTAACTGACCTGGGCACTGTCTACAGCCATTGTCCACCAGAGTCACTGTGTACCACCAACACTTGGACTTGAAGCTCTTGGGCCCACTAATTCTCTAAGACTAGGGTTGTTAGATTTAGCAAATGAAAATACAGGTAAGCAACAAACAAACGTCTCATCTAAGTATGCCATAAATACCCCACACAATATATCTATACAGGCCTACCTCATTTTACTGCACTTTGTAGATGCTGTGACTTTTTGTAAATTGAAAATTTGTGGCAACCTGTGTCAAGTCCACCAATACCATTTTTCAAACAGTGTTTACTCATTTCATGTCTGTGTCATATTTTGGTAAATCTCACAATATTTCTAACCTTTTCATTATTATTGTATTTATTATGGGGATCCATGATCTTTGATGCTACTATTGTAACCTCTGGGGAGTGCTATGAACTGTGCCCACATATGACAGGGAATTAACAGATAAATGTTGTGTGTTTTCTGGGTATTCCACACACTGGCTATTTTTCTCCCTCTCCTAGGCCTCTCTATTCCCTGAGACACAACAGTGTTGAAAGTAGGCCAATGAATAACCCTTACAATGGCTTCTAAGGGTTGAAGTTAAAGAAAGAGTTGCACATCTCTCATCCTAAATCGAAAGCCAGAAATGATGAAACTTAGTGAGGAAGCCATATTGCAAATTAGGAGAGCTGAAAACAAGGCTTCTCTCACCAATTACCCAAGTTGTGAATGTAAAGGAAAAGTTCTTGAAGGAAATTAAAAGTGCCTCTCCAGTGAACACACAGTTGATAAAAAGTGAAACAGCTTTCCTGGTGAGATGGAGAAAGTGTTAGTGGCCTGGGTGGATTGAACCAGCCACAATATTCCCTTAAGCCAAAGCCTCATCCAGAGCAAGGCCCTAACTATGAAAGCTGAGAGAGGTGAGGAAGCTGCAGAAGAAAATTTGAAGCTAGTAAAGATTGGTTCTTAAGGCTTAAAAAAACAGTCTCCATAACTTCAAAGTGCCAGGGAAGCAGCAGGTGCTGATACAGAAGCTGTAGCAAGTTTTCAAGATCTAGTTAAGATAATAAATGAAGGTGGCTAGACTAAACAAAAGATTTTCCATGTAGATGAAACATCCTTTTATTGGAAGAAGATGTCATCTAGGACTTGCATAGCTAGAGAGGAGAAATCAATGCCCTGCTTCAAAGCTTCAGAGGACAGACTGTCTCTCTTTTGGGGGCTAATGCAACTCATAACTTAAAGGTGAAGTCAATGCTTACATACGACTCCAAAAATCACAGGGCCCTTAAGAATTATGCTAAATCTACTCTACCTGTGCTGAATAAATGGAACAACAAAATCTTGATGACAGCACATCTCTTTACAATATGGATTACTGAATTTTTAAGCCCAGTATTGGGAACTATTGCTCAGAAAAAAAGATTAGGGTCAAAATGTTACTGCTTACTGACAGTGCACCTGGTCACCCAAGAGCTCTAACAGAGACGGACAGTAATATACTGTTGTTTTCAAGCCTGCTAACACACTGTTCATTCTGCAGCCCATGGATCAGGGAGTGATTTCAACATTCAGTTCTTATTATTGAAGAAATACATTTGGTTAGGCTATAGCTACCATGGAGATTCCTCTGATGAATCTGGGCAAAGTAAATTGAAAACCTTCTGGAAATGATTTACCACTCTAAATGCTATTAAGAACATTCATGACTCATGGAAAGAGATCAAAATATCAACATTAACAGAAATTTGGAAGAAATTTATTCCAAACCCAACCATAGATGACTTTGAGGTGTTAAGGACTTCAGTGGAGGAAGTAACTGCACATGTGGTATAGAAATAGCATAGGAACTAGAATTAGAAATAGAGCCTGAAGATGTGACTGAATTGCTACAATCTCACGATAAAATTTAAATAAATAAGGAGTTGATTCTTGTGGACGAGCAAAGAAAGCAGTTTCTTGTGATGGAATCTACTGCTGGGAAAGATTGTTGAAATGACAACAAAGGATTTAGAATATCACAAAACTGAGTTGTTAAAGCAGAGGCAGCGTCAGAGAACCCCAATTTTGAAAGAAGTTCTGCTGTGGGTAAGATGATATCAAACAGCATCACATGCAACAGAGAAATTGTTCATGAAAGGAAAAATCAATGGATGTGGCAAACTTCATTGTTGTCTTATTTTAAGAAATTGCCGCGGCTTCCTCAGCCCTCAGCATCCACCACCCTGATCAGGCAGCAGCCATCAACATGAAGGCGAGACCCTCCACCAGCAAAAAGATCATAACTCGCTGAAATCTCAGATGATGGTAATCATTTCTTAGCAATAAAGTGTTATTTAATTAAGGTATGTACATTGCTCTTTTAGACATATTGCTATCAGTATAGTGTAAACATAACTTTTATAAGCACTGGGAAACCAGAAAATTCATTTGACTTGTGTCGTCACGATATTCACCTTATTGCAGTGGTTTGGAGCTGAACATGCAATATCTGTGAGGTCTGCCTGTTCTAAAAAATAATTTGTTGTTTATCCGAGATTCAAATTGAATCAGATCTTCTGTGTTTCACCTGGCAACCCTAAGACATGTATAAATGTATGTTTCATTTCCAAAAAGAATTATAAAGTAGTTTATATTATTATTATTGGTTCTACTTCATTAAAGAGGAAACTGAAACTCAGCAGGGTTTCATAATTAGTACATTGTCACTCCACTAGTAAGTGCCAGGCAACTGATTTCAGTCTCATGCTCTTAAATACTCTGTATGCTACTCAATCTCTCTTCTACATTGTTTCGTATATCATATCTCTGCTATACAGAGATCGTCCACATTATTAGAAAGGGAACTTTGAAAATACAGCACATAGATGAGTGTAATTTTCAGTTAAAAGTGACAAAACCCTAGTATATCAGTCTAAAAGTAATCTATGTTTGCTATGGCTTGCACACCTAAATGAGGTGGACTTTGGTTGCCAGGGGAACCAGTTTATCTGACCATCAAAAATGTGATAAAGCCTTAATATTTTAAAATATATTCATCCATCTTGGTACCTCTCTTCTTTATCCCTTTGATCAATGTGCCACTTGCCCCAAGGCCCAAATTCCATGCCCTTTATACTCTCTCTCACCTGGCTGGGGAATTGCCTAACCAATAAAGCAGTTTACCAGCTGTTTCCACCTACCTCATGGCTGCCTGCTCTCTCTACCCTCTTGTAATGCTATCCAAGGATGGTTCTGTTGCTGGTAACAGAATATTCTACCCTTTCTTTTTCAACTAATAGACAGACAAATCCAGTATCTGTCCTGACCAGCCATTGGTTGTAGTCTTTACGATTCTTACTAAAGAGATTATTCAAATAATTTCACCACTTTAAAGTCATTCACTTAAAGAGAGGTTTGTGTACCCCTAAATGAACAGGGACCCACTTCCTGTCATCTGATTGTGTTCTGAGACGTGTGTGTTGGATCCTGGAGTGGAACTTCTTTGAAGAATGTAAGAGGGCTGGAGCATAAAATTATCTTATTTCTATTTCTACTATGTTCAACATATTTTTTGTTATACTGAATACTTTAATTTGTTGTGAAAAACAAAGGTGACTTGACATGTGCTATTCCAAAACATATCTATTTAGCAACCACAGTCCAAAAGAAGCTTTCAGTGTCTTGAGTATTTCCAAATACAATCTGAACACTCAGGCTAGAACCTTTCAATTTTCAGTTACATTTATATGGGAGTTTTGGGCTCAGGAAAGCCTCTTTTTCCTTCAAGTACTCCCAATTTGTAGATAGCAACTACCTTAAACAAGTCATTTGCTAGAGCATGACCTAGGACATAACTTCCCTTTCCAATAAAGAACTTTATGTGCCCAGATGGCAGGAGCTTACCATATTTTTGTTCCAAAATACATTAGTACAGGGGTTGCAAATTTGTTCCGAATCACTTCTAGGAGCATTGTGTTGAGGAAACTCTTCAGGCCACATTTGTGCTCCGGACAGAGTTTCATGAGCAATCAGTTTTGTTTCCCATGGCTGCAGAGAGGGCACATATGCTTTGTATTTATTACGCCTGCACTAGAAGCATAAATTGACCACATGAGACTGGAAATTAGCTTCAGGTTCCTGCGACAAGAGAGTAAGATTTCTATCTAGCAAAGGCAGCTTCATGTCTTCCTCAAAGTAGTTGACCGGGACACTTGCTAAGCAGGGAGGCACTTCTGCCTGTCCCTCGTGCCCTGCCATGTTCCCCCAAAGACTTGTTAAGTACCCCAGTGTGCACATGCTTGCTCGTGGCTGTGCAGAGAAGCACTGGACTCATCTTCTCACATACCATCTCAGCTTCAAGAAACACTGTGACATGGTAATAAAGCACATGGAGGACTATATGCCTTTCCCCTCTATATCATATTCTATCAAGAGAGCCCCATCTTTAAGTTGCTTGAAACACCCAAAATTTATCAAGTTCTTAATGGAATACTCTGAATTTTACTTATCACTCTATTTCTACCCAAGAATATTTCTACCCAGCGTTTTTCCAGGGCCTGGCTCAAGACAGATTCAATTGACAGGCAGCAAATCAAACTCAGATCACCACTGTCACTCAGGTGACAAATTCTTTCTTATTAAAAAAGGACTGAAGCTCTTTCCTAGGTCTTTTTCCCTAAGGAATTTTCCTGAGAAGCTCCTCTGTCCTCATGCAAACAGGCTTCTCATGAGTTGTTCAGACAAGGCCAGATAGGTGTTAATTCCATGTGGACCCATGCTGGAATCCCTGGGCAGAAGTTCCATAACCATCTGGGTGAGGCTCAGGATGGATAATCAGTTGATTATTTGTGATTCCCTTAGGCATCCAGAAAACAGTAGTATGATTATATTAGCCAGGCACCTTCTAAGCAATTTCCTAAACTTCCATGAGGATTCCTGGAAATGGGCCTGGGTAGTTTCCAGTTCACATGACTCCATGAATAAGAGAGCTCCAGCACTTCTGAGGTGTGTGTGATGAAGAAAATATTAAGTCTACTCTTGAGGGACCCTCTGTGATCTAATAGCACCAAGTTCTCAGGGAGCAACCTAGCCTGATAATAAGTGCACCTTTGTCCCTTTTACTGTTACATAAAAGTGGGCCCAGTACTTTTAGATGAGTTGGGGGGATCCTGTTCAATGGTACTGGGAGAGAATGTGAGTTGGGGCTGAATTACATCCTAGACCTCACTCACCAAGCCACATGTTCCACCCAAGTCAGCTTCGGCCCAGAAGAAAAAGGTGCCACATGGGCTAGGGGAAGCTCGGCTGGTTGGAAGTTCTATAAATCCTCTCAGTAGATAAATATCTTTTTTTTTTCAAGAGAAATTTTTATTTGAATACACTCCAAGGGAAGATAGGACCAGCGGTCAAGGTAGACACAGGCCTTGAACTTTTTTTTTTTCAGCTATTATTAATGTACATTTACATGGGCAATATTATGGTTACTAGACTCTCCCTATTATCAAGTCCCCACCACATACCCCATTACAGTCACTGCCCATCAGCATAGTAAGATGCTATAGAATCATTACTTGTCTTCTCTGTGTTATACTGCCTTCCCCATATGCCCCTCCCCCGTTACACTATGTGTGCTAATCATAATACCCCTTTTTCCCCCTTATCCCTCCCTTCCCACCCATCTTCCCCAGTCCCTTTCCCTTTGGTAACTATTAGTCCGTTCTTGGGTTCTGTGAGTCTGCTGCTGTTTTGTTCCTTCAGTTTTTTCTTTGTTCTTATACTCCACAGATGAGTGAAATCATTTGATACTTGTCTTTCTCTATCTGGCTTATTTCACTGAGCATAATACCCTCTAGCTCCATCCATGTTGTTGAAAATGGTAGGATTTGTTTTCTTCTTATGGCTGAATAATATTCCATTGTGTATATGTACCACCTCTTCTTTATCCATTCAGCTATTAATGGATGTTTTGTTGCTTCCATATCTTGGCTATTGTAAATAGTGCTGCGATAAACATAGGTGTGAATATGTCTTTTTCAAATTGTGCTGCTGTATTCCTAGGGTAAATTCCTAGGAGTGGGATTCCTGGGTCAAATAGTATTTCTATTTTGAGTTTTTTGACGAACCTCCATACTGCTTTCCAAAATGGTTGAACTAGTTTACATTCCCACCAGCAGTGTAGGAGGTTTCCCTTTTCTCCACATCCTTGCCAACATTTGTTGTTGTTTGTGTTTTGGATGTTGGCCATCCTAACTGGTGTGAGGTGATATCTCATTATAGTTTTAATTTGCATTTCTCTGATGATTAGTGATGTGGAGCATCTTTTCATGTGCCTGTTGGCCATCTGAATTTCTTCTTTGAAGAAGTGTCAGTTCAGCTCCTCTGCCCATTTTTTAACTGGCTGATTTGCTTTTGGTTTGTTGAGGTGTGTGAGCTCTTTATATAATTTGGATGTCAACCCCTTATGAGATATATCATTTATGAATATATTCTCCCATACTGTAGAATGTCTTTTTGTTCAACTGATGGTGTCCTTTGCTGTACAGAAGCTATTTAGTTTGATATACTTCCACTTGTTCATTTTTGCTTTTGTTTCTCTTGCCAGGGGAGGTATGTTCATGAAGAAGTTGCTCATATTGATGTCCAAAAGATTTTTGCCTATGTTTTATTCTAAGAGTTTTATGATTTCATGACTTACATTCAGGTCTTTGATCCATTTTGAGTTAACTTTTATGCATGGGGTTAGACCATAATCCAGTTTCATTCTCTTACATGTAGCTGTCCAGTTTTGCCAACACCAGCTGTTGAAGAGGCTGTCATTTCCGCACTGTGTATCTATGGCTCCTTTATCATATATTAATTGACCATATATGCTTGGGTTTATATCTGGACTCTCTAGTCTGTTCCACTGGTCTATGGGTCTGTTCTTGTGCCAGTACCAAATTCTCTTGATTACTGTGGCTTTGTAGTAGAACTTAAAGTCAGGGAGCATAATTTCCCCTGCTTTATTCTTCCTTCTCAGGATTGCTTTGGCTATTCAGTGTCTTTTGTGGTTCCTTATGAATTTTAGAACTATTTGCTCTAGTTCATTGAAGAATGCTGTTGGTATTTTGATAGGGATTGCATTGAATCTGTATATTGCTTTAGGCAGGATGGCCATTTTGACAATATTAATTCTTCCTATCCATGAGCATGGCATGTGTTTCCATTTCTTGGTATCTTCTTTAATTTTTCTCATAAGTGTCTTATAGTTTTCAGAGTTTAAGTCTTTCACTTCCTTGGTTAGGTTTATTCCTAGGTATTTTATTCTTTTGGATGCAATTGTGAATGGAATTGTTTTCCTGATTTCTCTTTCAGCTAGTTCACTGTTAGTGTATTGAAATGCAACAGATTTCTGTGTATTAATTTTGTATCCCTCAACTTTACAGAATTCAGATATTAGATCTAGTAGTTTTGGAGTGGATTCTTTAGGGTTTTTTATGTACAATGTCATGTCACCTGCAAACAGGGACAGTTTGACTTCTTCCTTACCAATCTGGATGCCTTTTATTTCTTTGTGTTGTCTGATTGCCGTGGCTAGGACCTCTAGAACTATATTGAATAAAAGTGGGGAGAGTGGGTATCCTTGTCTTGTTCCCAGTCTTAAAGAAAAAGCTTTCAGTTTCTCTCTGTTAAGTATAATGTTTGCTGTGGGTTTGTCATATATGGCCTTTATTATGTTGAGGTACTTGCCCTTTACACCCATTTTGTCGAGAGTTTTTATTATGAATGGATGTTGAATTTTGTCAAATGTTTTTTCAGCATCTATGGAGATGATCATGTCGTTTTTGTACTTCTTTTTGTTGATGTGGTGGATGATGTTGATGGATTTTGAATGGTGTACCATCCTTGCATCCCTGGGATGAATCCCACTTGATCATGATATATTTTTGAATTCAATTTGCTAATATTTTGTTGAGTATTTGGAAACTAAAGGGAGATGAGATGAAAAATTAAGTCCACATATTTGAAAAAAACCTGGTATTTCTATATCCTTTTCCCCCCTTTGTTTATAACAGAAACTCTCAAAGTATAAAAGAAGTCTGAATCAAAAGTACTGTTTGCATGGTTATGCTTTCTTGAGACATATTGTGGTACAATGCGAGAACACTCAGGACAGAAGACCTGCGCCAAATTTCTACCGTGTCACCTAGAACATCTCTGAGCTTTAACACTAAAACAGAGCCTGTCATATGTACTTTAAGAGACATATAAAAATAACTTTTGGAAGTCAGTGTTTTGTATATTGTAAAGTTTTATAAAAATATTAAGGAGCATGATGACCACACTACAAATTTATATGGTGTGTTAAAATTTTAAAATAATGTTTACTTTATTTCAAACAAGAAAAGTGACAACTTTTAAGTAGTGCAAACTGTTTTTCAAATTTTTAATTATCAGGTGACATTGTAGGGAGAGGCATTGTCTCACTTTGACCCCGTCAGCAAACGAAACAGTTGCTTTCCGTTTCGTAGGATGATCCAATTATCAAAATATATGCAGGATATCAGGTCATACCAAAGTTAGACCCGCTAGGTTTGAAACCTGGAAAAACAAAAACATAAACCACAAAACGAAGGAAAATATGTTCAATTTATAGAGTAAGAAAACAATTTTCTCCTCACTCAGGGGCTCTAATGAAAGTAAACACTGAAATAGAAAAAAACCCCACCACATTCCATCAAAGCAGGGGAACTCAAGCAATAGTCTCTCTCTGCAATGCACACTGTTTAATGCCGCCTATCTCATTTGTGGACATATGTTTTAAGAAATGACACACTATAAATAATTCCAATCCCGAGTGTCTCTCTCAGGATGTTCCAAACCAATCATACCCCACAACATCATTTTTGTTCGTTTTAAGCAGACGATAGTTACCAGTGTAATGAAACACATACTTTACTAATAAAATTTACCCTTTATCTTAAACTATCTATATAGAGAAGACTGAAAATGAAGGGAGGGAGAGGCTTGAAGTTAGAATTTTTCATTTTCTTTTCTAAGGAATGGAAGACCAGTGATGGGATGTGATTTGAAGTGTGTTTTAGGAAGATTGATTTGGAAATGGTGTAAGGGAAATTGGAGATAGTTAATTATCGCAAAGTAACCTGTTGTTGAGATGGAAGGCCAATAAACAACAACAAAAAAAAGAGACTATTATAATGGTCCAGGGTTCCACTTATTCATTTGTCAAATATTTTGAGTTCTTATATGTGTTGGTTATGAGCTAGACACAGAGATACCATAACATTAAGTAGAAAACTGGTGGGAATGAGGCCAAATAATCACTTATACCAGTTAGTATATAGTATCAGATATAGGTGAGTTCTGCAAATGTAAGGGAAAATGTTTTATAAAGTCATAAAAACCAGATACAAGAGTTATGGATCAGACAAGGCATCCTTGATGAAGTGATATCCAAACTAAAACTAAAACAGTTGAAGGAATTAACTAGGTAAAATGGCAAGGACATAGAAGAGGTTGAAAAAAATATTTCAAGTAGAGCTAACATCATGTGAAAAGGCCCTGTGGCAAGAGCAAGTGCTTGAGATAAGGAAATGTGGCTGGGTTTGGAGAAGAAGAGAGAGGACAGAAGACAGATAATGCACGTGAAATATGTCCAGTGGTAGTTAAGTATTTAGAAGAAAAATAAAGAAGAGAAACAGAGATAGGGCAATAAGGTAACACTGGGGCAGAGACCTAATGGATGGAGGAACATGGATAGCTGTGGACAGAGTTTTCCAAGTAGAGGAATCAGCCAGTTACCTCAAGTAAGAGCTTATTGTTTATTTTAGGAAAATAAGATACCACTCTGGCTGCTGGGCAAAGGGAAGAACATTGGAAATAAGGCCATAGAAATAGTACAGACTATAGATCACACTCTTTATGAAAGTGAAAGGCAGTGGCAGATTTTTTTGCATCAGAATTTCATTATCTGACTTGTATTTTTAAGTGCCTGGCTGTTGTGTGGAGCACAAACTGTGGGGGCAGGAGCCGATGCAGTCATTGGCATAGGTAGAAGGAAAGGTCAAGGATGAATCCTAAGCATCGGACCCACACATCTGGAGAGTGCCACACATCAGCCAATCCATTCATGTGGATTGGCAACACCAGAAGAGGACCGAGCTTGTGGGACAGATGGCAGGGTTATCACGGAAGGAGAAGAGAACATGAAACATACCTTACACATTTGAGTATGAGGTGCTTTGTGACATCTAAGTAGAGATGTAACTGTGGGAGTTATCAGAGGATAATTGAAATCATGAGTGTAGAATAGATTGCCTAAGAAGAGAGAATAAATACACTGAGAAGATAGAAGGCATAAGACCCAGTGTTAAACAATGTTGACATTTAATGGTGGAATAGCAAAGAGAATAATAATCACATTAACAATAATAATTATGTACAATGTATGAGAAGGAGGAACAACTGGAGCTGTGGCAACATTTGTGGAGTGCTTATTATATTTCAGGTGCAAATCTTTGTGCCTCACATTATGAATTAATCTTTGCAACAATCCTATTAGGGTTCTTTCATTAGCCCTATTTCAGTAATTTTAATGATTTGCCTAGGATCTACATTTCCTAGTTTTTATTTCAGCTTTGTATCAACTTTCCTCAATCATCTGCAGATTCAAGTTGTTCTTTATTTCAGGACTTTTTTATTATTCATATCTTGAGACATTTTGTTGTTATTCCACAGGTGCTGAGCTCTTCTGTTTTCTATGTTTTTTTACCCTATTTGTCATCCACATCTATTTCTTTTTTTTAATTATTGTGGTATCTTTGTGGTTTTTTCTCTTTCATTTTGTGCAGTTTCCTCAAGCCTACCCAGATTCGCCCATTTATATTTGCTTTTATTCTAATTGTTAAATATGGCTTTCATCACTGTGGACTTTTTTCCTCTTCCATTTCCTGCTTGAAATTCTTCCTCCATGCAGCATTCTCTTCTCTTGGCTTCCCTGCTGTCTCTCGCTGTCGTTCGTGTTTCTTCCTGCCTCCTGGTTCCTTCTCAGTGCTCTTTTACTAGCTCTTTCTCTTCTCCCTGAGTTCTACACCTTAGCACATTCTGTACTCAACCTTCTGGCTTATTTTCTCCCCCTGTTACTCTTCCCTTCAGTTCCATAGATTTAAGGAACATCTATACTCCTGTGATCTCCAAACTGAAGTTTCTGGCCCAGTCCTTCCCCCAGAGACTTATATTCAGCCTTTTAACAAATCCATTTTTGTGCCCACCAGTCCTTCAAATATGGGATGTTTAAATCTAGATTTTCTTTCTGAAATCTGTTTTTCTTCACATTGTTCTTAGTTCTGTAAATGGTACCACTATCTTCCCAGCTGCTTACACCAAAAACTTCATATTTAATATTGATATCCATTCCCAAATCCAATTCACCTTTTGGAGGGCTTAGACTTGTCTCTCGTGACTATGAGAAAAATCATCCCGAATGTCAGCTACCACAGATCTCATTTCCTAGCCAAATTCTTTGCCCCTGAAAAGGAACATCAATTTTCTTGGGATGAATAAAAAATTCCTTGGGGAAGGAAAAATCATGTGATTAGTGAATAAAAATGTCTTTAACTCTGGAAAGATGAGAATTAAGTTTAGAAATGATTAAGTAAATTAAATCCATAGTCTTAATGCTTTCACATTAAACTAAGAAATAATCTTTGTATTTTTTATCTCAAATATTTGTGATATTTAAGAGAACTTGGCATATTAGAATCATGAGTATAATTTTAAATATCTAATTACAAACTTATACTTGCAATTTTAAGATAAAAAGTGTAAAATATTTTATCACATACTTGTGATACACTATAAGTATACATCATTAAAATTGTAATAAAGAACTTCTTAAGTACTTTGTAAGTTTTGGTTAGTCATGTAATTAAAATAGCTAAAACAATTAAATATCTCAAATATATAAAGAAAATTTTAAATATTCACTCCCCTTAAATTTAGTTGCTTCAATTTATCAGATTTTGAATAGAAAAATGAGATTTTAATCAAAGGAACTCATAATTTCAATTTTATTAATTTAAAGGGGAGAAAAGGGACAAAAACCCCCTTTAGACAATACTGATATGTGCCTGACACACAGTAATTTTTCAACAACTATCTATTGAGTGAATGAATGAGATCAGATCCACCTTAAATTTATGACCCACTGAAGATCCAGGCACACAGTGTGATGTTTTACTTAAGGAAGACGGGAACAAAGCTTCTGGGAAGTAAGTATCAAGGATTGATGTATTTTATTAACCTTAACAGCAACCATATACTTAATTACTTCCTGATATTTCTAGAGCCAAAGCATCCATCAGTCCCTGCCCACCTTCCCATGTGTTCGCTAGACTGCCCTCTTCTCCGAAGGCGAATGGATAAGAAGTTTACAGCAGTCATCCGCCTACTCTACGAAAGATACTCACCCACCTAGATACTTAGTCCATGGGCCAACACTGAGATCTTGTTTCTATAACTGCACCATAGGGAGAATCTGTGACTTGCATAATAAATTCTGGACTTCAAAAACCCTTTTAAAAAGGCTCATTTCCATTTTAGTCTATTTAGATGGCCACATTGTTTATTTGATTAACTGCCAGAAAAATTCAACTTTTAAGCTTGGTGTAATTTCAGACTAGACCACACTGCCACTACTCAGACTATCTTGCAGGAAAACCTTTGGCTTCTCTCTAGCTCAGTTTAAAAATAAGTATGACTATGTCTAAGATTGTAGCCCTAAAGCTGAAATGCTCTGTAGTCAGATGCTCATCTTGTGACATTTTACAGGAATTTCCCCAGAACCCAACCATTGGATCCAAGTCCCTAGTACCAATTTTACACATTGGAAAC
Source organism: Phataginus tricuspis (assembly GCA_029783875.1). Classification (NCBI taxonomy): domain Eukaryota; kingdom Metazoa; phylum Chordata; class Mammalia; order Pholidota; family Manidae; genus Phataginus; species Phataginus tricuspis. The sequence continues at coordinate 7,837,166 of JAQQAC010002594.1, read as the reverse complement.
ATTTGTAGGTTAAAAATATCAAAATCTTTTCCAAACAAGACCTAACTTTTTTCCTTCAGTAATCTGTGTTTCTATATGTAAACTTTATAGATGCATCTGTTTTGAGTTACATAAATATACCAAAAATGTATTTTATAGCAGGAAGATTTATGCATTCCATATTCTCACAGCTTGAAAATGGCCAAATTTGTTCTCTTGAATAAATGCTCTGGGGATAAAATCAAAAGACCAACTCCAAAGCAATATTTTGAGAGTTTTTGCCAGCATCAGAGAAAAAGAAGGTGCATAAAAATAGACACATGTATATAACACATATATCCAAATATCTGCTATTTATATTGATAAAGGGGATATACTGCAGATAATTCCAAGTAATATGACCATTCAAATTTCTTTCTTTTCTTTGTTTGGCTTGAAATATATTTCCATGCAAATTTTTCTATTTCAATATGAGTGTGTTCAATATTCTTGTATTCAGTTCAAAGTAAATAAGAGAGTCAAGAGAGTACCAGTTGGGACCATATAGAAGAAAGGATTTTATGCAGTATTTGTACAACTACTAGAAGGTTCTCACTACCAAGATGTCATGAACATTTGAGACTGTGGACTCCCACAGCTGCAGGTAGGAGAGGAGAAACGGATCTGTATGTTAGTACCCTCCATTACCTCCTTCCATAGGAAAATGTGTGTCCAGGGTGGAACCCTCTCACCTATACCCTGTCCACCCTCCCACAGACAACTAACTGCAGCAGAAAAAGAATTCTAATCAATATTCAAGAGCAGAGACAAGCAGGTAGTGATTGCGGAAGATGGAATTCTTGGAAGGGGCTGCAGAAATTGTTGGAAAAGTCCTTCATGTAGAGCCTCAGAGACAAGAAATCCCTGACAGTGTTCCAACCCAATTCCATAATCCCAGCCATTAACTGGTTTCCACTCCTGCTTCATAAGGCTTGGTGCTCTCTCTTAGCTCCAACCCTATGGTGACATAAACTCTTACCCATAGCATGGGGTCAACTCTGCCATCCCTACCTCTTCTCAGTGGATATGCCCCCACCCGGCATAATTGGGATTACACTGGGTAGACCAGATGAGAAGCTAGAAAGCTGTTCAATTTCCTGATTTTTTTAAAAGAATATCCTAATTCAAGCTAATAATCAACATACTTAGAGCTATTAAGCTTTTTGTATCTTTAATTTAAAAAGTCCTGAAAGGGGAAGTAGTTTCAAAGATTTTCTTTGCATATGAGTAAACGAAGTGTTTAAATATCAATGAAGGAGGCATTTATCCTCAAGCACCCAGGCAGACTAGAAGGTTAGGGCAATGCGTTTGAAAGGAAGATTTGCCAGTAGTTGGCAACATCTCTTTGCGAATAGTAAGTGGAATGTTCTGTAGATGGCCATGTGCTTTGCTGAATTTCAAGCATGAAATGTTCATACGAAGAGCTCCTTCTATTCTGCCATCATTCCTGGTAAGATTTTGCTCTTTTGGGCTCCTTGCCTTATCTATGCATCCCGTCTTTCACTAATCCTTCACCATTCTCTTTTCTGAAACATACATTTATTTTCTATGCTGGCTACTTTTGAAAATTTTACTTTTTTCCTTTCCCTTTAGGAAGCCAAATATCAACACAACCCTGGCTGGTAAACATGGGGCAGAGATGGAGTTCTATCAAGAAAAAAAAATCATTTTCACACAAAATGGAAAATAATAACTGACATTCTCAAACTCTAAATTCCTTTAACAATTCTAGAAGCTCCTTAACAAATTTCCATAAAGCGTTGCACAAATTTCCATAAAGCGTTGCATTCTGCTTTTTATTTTTGTCAAGAATCTATTTTTTAATAATAAAAATGAATTAAATTTTAGTATTAGCTTGAAATGTTTTAATTCCTGGTGTGGCAGTTATGTTTTTGCCTGCTATCTTTCAATATAAATGTGTAATCTTTCAGTCATACCATAAATAAGTTAAATGGGTTTTTGAGTGCTGATCTGGCTGAGCACTATAATATTTTTTATAGTATACATATAAAAAAAGAACATTATGAATAATTAATGTCAAAAAGACTTTTCAAACACAATCTCTTTTAAATTGAGTTGTGCCTGAATAGATATTTGCAGAACATATAACCATCTAAACATCAAAGTTTCTCAGTGTAATCCAAGTTTGGTAAATTTTCCCTTTTGTTATGTCAGTTGTGGCATCAACAAAAAGTGTTGTGAACTGAGCAGTTACCTTCCCACAGAAAGCCAGCTGCAAGTATGGGTGTGGTCCCATCAATCTAACATACGTGTTCTAACCCTCTTGCACATACAGAGCTTGAATAGGATGCAAAGCAGCCAATTACCCTGATTTCAGAAGGCATTGCAAGCTTCATGAGCAGAAAAGGCTATTTTTTTTCATTTGCCTGGATTTCAAATCTTCTCACAGCACTTTCTGGTAAAATATAATTTGACCTGCAGATTCTGTAATGAAAATCCACAATTATATATCTCTGAAACTAATTTTTATGTGCATAAAAATATGTTCCAGAAGTTCTGCCAAAAATTTTTCATTGACTGAGCAGAACTTTCTCCTTTAAATCCTTAGGGATTAAGTGTCCATATATAGCCCCATGGCAATTGAGTTTTGCCTGCACAGTATGAAGGTTTCACAGACTTTAAGAGCAATATGAAGCTGACATGGTGCTCTTTAATCTTTAAACATTTGCAGAATATAGTTTTCATGCCTCACCACTCTAAAACTTAAGATAAAGGTAAATTATATATTTGGACATTTGATATTTTTCTTATGGGCTTACAGTTAACTAATTTTTCTCAAATTATCTATATTCCGGTGATTTCATTCTTAATTAATCTTGGTTTTGTTAGGAAGAATTTAGGTTTAATTTCCAGACAAAATATTCCAAAATTATTTTCTCCAACTATAAACCTCTAAATTCTCTCTCCCAGACTTTAGTTTATTCCTTAGAAGTTCTGTTTATTTAAAAAAAAAACTACTTTTTCATTATGAAATAAATTTTGCTCAATAATGTGATTCATTCATCAATTGAACAAGTACTAACCAAGTGCCAGATATCTTAACCAGATAAAGGAATTAACTGGTTGTTGAGTCATCTGATTTGATAATATTGAAAACCATATTCATTTAGCTAATGTTGATTATGTTATGTGCTAAGTACTGTGATGGTAATGGGATTACAAAGAAATTATTTGACAACCCTGCCTTTAAGAAGTTCACATTTCACCAGAGAGACAGAAATAAACAAACAAACAAAAAAACTGCAGAGAGATAAATGCCTCAGTAGAGGTACTGTGCAGCATATTATGAAAACCGAGAAGGGGAAGGGTCTAATTTTAATGTGTGGCAAGGATGGTTCAGGGAATCTTCCTAGAAGGGGCAGCACTTGAGTTGATTCATAAATGAATTTTCCAGAGAGAAAAGTAGAGAAGGACACTCCAGACAGAAGCCACAATAAATGTAAATGTGTGAAAAATGAGAAAGAAACGCAAGTATTTTGGTGAAGGAAAGTGTAAAATGCATACTAGGGAGCATTAAGATGTGAAGACAGTTCTGAAATGGGGTGCTATCTGTGGAAAATTCTCATTTAATTCACATAATCTCAGAATAAACTGAAATTTGATTGACAGTATTTTCTGTATCAGTTATTTTTAGCTAATGAAAATGCAGGCCCAAAGCCAGCCAACCTATGAGTCAGAGGTTGGCAGTAGGTATACACATGATATTGAAAAACAATTGAGAAAGACTAAGAGGAGTTTTTCATGCCATACTGAGTCTTCACTCCTCAGTAGTATCAATATCAGCTGTACGTTTCCAGAGGACACTTTGAGAGGCCTGAAAGCCTGAACCCACGCTGGCTTTGTGCAATCATCTCATTCAGATTTTTTATTTTTTGTCCATCAAAGAAATTTTATAACATTTAATTGTGTGCTAGCATCTATCTACTTCAATGCCCGTGCATTACAGTATAGAGCTTGGATTTTTATTTCATAGGTGATATAAATCACAAAATAGGTTTAATTAGGGGAGTTATGGCTTACCTGGAAGTGATATTTAAGTTGAATGCAAAGATAGAGATATTTATAACTGGCCCTTCACAATAATTCAGGTAGTAAAATATTAGGGCCTGAACCAAAGGGTCTGGCTCTCAGTGTTCTGAGAAGAAGGGGTATATTTCAGAGATATGTAGAGCTTCAGAATTTAGTAACAAAATAGATGTAAGGGATGAGAGAGAAAATTATGACCTCTGAGGACTTTCCTTCCAATTATAGAGGTTAGCCCGCATCAAACCAAATTTACACCGAAAATAGTACAACTAGACAAAAAACAGAAAAAATCCATTTGAAGGCATGAAAGAGCAATCAAGCAGCCAAGATCTGAGGCGATCAAGGTCCCAGAGAAGAGGAAAAGCACACCGAGGTGAGTCAAGGATTCTTATGACTTCAGCCCAGATGCCTTTGCCATTCATAAGAAAACTGGAGCCAAGAACCCCAGCAGCCAAACAGAAAGAGACAGAGAAGCTCAACAGAGAGACTGGCACTTTCGTAATTACTGGAGACACACAGAGTTCAAGGCCAACCACAGTGAAGCAAAACTAAGACACATAACCAGTTTTCTACTGGGACTTCTGAAAGCGTATGGGATAGAAAGAAAGGTGAACTAGAGATAGATTGAACCTCACAGGATGAAATTTATATTCAACTAGCTTAATTCCCAGACTGAATTATAGAATATACCTCTTATCAAACTACCTATCAAAAGCAAAATTGTACTATCTGAGGGAAAAACCTCAGAATCTATCCAATTGTTTATATATAATATCATGTAGTCCATAAAACATTACCATACATACCAGAACACAGAACCATCTGATCAAAAACAGATCCATAAGTGATGGAGATATTTGTTTGGTAAAACATAAACTAAAATAACTGATTGATATTAGAGCTTTGGAGCAAAAAAATAAATCTGAGTCTATTAAAATAAAATAAAAAATTTTAAACTGGAAAACAAAGTAACTGAAATAAAATTTTCAATAGATGGTTTCAATAGCACTTTAGACAAAAGTGAAGATAGTACATTGTGAGTTAGGTCAATAATAAAATAAACTCACAATGAAGCACAGAGAAAAATTGATAACACATACAGAAATGAGAATAAGAGACATATAGGACATAGGGAAAAGATCTATCATATGTGCACTTAGAATCTCAGAATGAGAGTAATGGGAAAACAAAGCAGAAAAAACATTTGAAGAAATAATCCTGGTAATTTCCACAAAGTGATAAAAGACATTAAGTCACAGATTCAAGAAGTTCTGATTTCCAAACTTAACAACTATAGAGAAAACTATATCAAGAATCAAAGTAAAACTTTTTAGAGCCCAGCAAAGGAACACATCTTAAGAAAATAAGAAACACTTACCACATTTATGGGAACAGCAGTAAGATGAAAGCTGACGTCTCTACAGAAACTGTGTAAGGCAGATGACAATACAATAGTGTCTTCAAAATGTTGGAAGAGTAACTGCCAACCTAAAGTTGCATATCCAAGAAAAATACCCTTCAAAAACAAAGGCAAAATAAAGTCATGTTAAACCAACTAAAACTGAGAGATCATTATTGGCAGGCACACACTAAAAGAAATATTTACAAAGTTACTTAGGCCTCACAGAAAATGACCCCACAAGGAAGCAAAGAGATGCAAAGGGGAATGAAATGAACAGAAAGAGTACATATGTGAGTGAACACAAGTAAATATTGACTATTAACACAATAATAATGTATTGTGGTATGCAAAATACATGTATAGTTAAAATACATGATAAAAATATCACAGGAAGTGGGAGTCTTGCATTTTATGTGAATGGATAAAATTAATTGGTATTAGACTCTAATAGGTCAAAGATTAATGTTGTAATATCTGGAGTAGCAAAGAAGTAATACATAGAGGAAAACGTGAAATTAAAAAAATCGATAAGAAATGAGAGAAAAAGGTATACAAAAGAATAGAAAAAATAGAAAACAAATAGTAAGATCATGGATGTAAACACAAATATGTTGGTAATTACATTAAATGTAAATGACTGAACATTCAAAGTAGAAGTCAAACCTCAGACTGGTTGCTAAAAATGAAACCAAAATATACATTACTTATAAAAGAAACATTTCTATTTTGGGGCACAAAAATACTTAAAGTAAAAAGATAAAAATGATACCATGAAAACACTAACAAGAAGTAAACAGTTATAACTATACTAATTCCAATGAAGCACCCTTTTAGGCAAAACTCTGTAATAAAGGTAGAAAAGAAAAATTCATGATGATAAAATGTTCACTTCACCAGAAAAAACAAAGGAATTGTAAATTAAAATATATAAGGCAAACCTGAAACTGAGAGGAGGAATCTATCAAAACTAAAAGGAGAAATATATAAATCCAAAACTCCAGAAATTTTTAACATATGTCTCCTATAACTGATAGTATAATCAAACAAAAAAGACTGGCATAGTTTTACATTTTTGCAAATCCCTTTAAAGCTTTAAGTCTCTTTAAAACTTCGTGTAATAAAAAACATCTAGATTCTTAGTTCCTCTTCTGCATTCAATTTGAAGTATTATCACACATTAAGTACCTCTGGAAAACTCCACTGTTCCCTCATGAAAGAATGAGAGTTTAAAAGGACCATCCGAATAACATTTAGGAATCCCCAGGGCTCCTTGGACCACACCCTAAAGCTACTATTTTAGGTATTTGGATTTTTATATTCTTTTAAGTAATATTATTTTCTAAAATTTCATTTTCTGTTTTCTGCTCTTATATGGAAATACAATTGATTTGTGCATATTGATTTTGTATACTGCAAACTTGCTAAATTTACTTAATCATACTTGTAGATAACTTTGTATTTTCTACATATATAATATTAGCAGTATGAAAAATGGCAGTTTAATTTTCTTCTTTCTAAATCCGTTCATGTTTTATGTCCTTTTCTTCCTCTGTAACAAGGTTGGGCCCGCCAGCTCCAAAATCTGAGGTTCTGGAGATGTCCTGTTTCTCTATCTGGATGGTGTGCATCCTCATCTTGTGGGGAGTCACCACCCAGTAAACTTTGTGCAGAGTCACTGACTACATTTTTACTACTGGCCAAAGAAAACTCAGGCTTATGAAAAAATTCAGAATAATGTTTCATGGTTCTGTGGTTTTCATAGTGCATTTGATTTTCCTTTGAGATTTTCTTAGGCAATCTACCTCTTGAGATGCATGTTAAAGGGTTAAAATTTGGATAATAAAATAATCATTGCTTCCAGAGAAAGCATTAGGCCTGCTCATGAATTATTTAGGTTTATAATTTCACCTTTCTTTGCCTGTGCATGTGTGCCAGAAAAAACACCCATTTAAATTGATACCAACTAGATTTTTTTTTAATCCCCACTTGAGAATGCTGACTACTTCAGCAGGATTTGAACCAATTCACTTTGCCAAGTAATTCGAGTGGGCCTGCTGACCAATCCTTTCACCTGGTCTTGGCAAGGTTAAAGATAGAAGGGAGTTAAGGTAACTGCCATATTTCCTCTTGCTGCGTCCCAGGGCTCTTCCATTATTTTCTGTTTTCCCAATCCCCAGAATTGCCTCTGATGGCATAGGAGGAATAGCTGGTTCCTGCTTGCTAACAGGGAGATCAGCAGGTTTGACATAGTTCATCATTACCTAATTGAAAAAAATTGCAATGGTATCATCAGAATAGTAAGAACACATTTTAAAAAGGCATTCTGGAGACTGGAAGATATGCTGCTCATCATTATTTGGGATAGGAAATTTTCTAAACATATTCATTAAAAATCTATCCTTGACACTATTCTGTTCATGTGGCTCAAATTACCTGTACAAATGTAAGTACTTATTCTATTTTCCTGCCCCAAACATTCCCCTAGGCAATACAGTTGCTTAGGAGAACAGATTGTAGAGGGGAGAAGTGACCTCCAGAGCTCTTAAAGGAGGTGGTTGGAGGCAGAACCCAGAGCACCTGCTTGGCTCTCCCAGGGGCTTTTCTCTTTTCATGCTACTCCTGAGTTCTCCCATTGCCTTTGTCTCAACTAAAGAGGATTAATTTCCTCTCTGGGGAGAATGGTATTTGTGATTTTTTAATTTGCATTTCTTACATAATACATTTAGTTTTACCCTTCAATTTAAAGTCCATTTTAAGGAAAAGTCCTAGGTTTGTTAAAGGCAAATAAAGAAGCTTTTTTTTTTAATCCATGGTTGGTACTGGCAACTCTAGAACAAATCCTGGCAGGGATGGTAAAGGTAAAGAGGAGACACTGAATTCTGGAAAAGCAAATCTCCTTTCCCCTTTCCTCACTCTGTCAGGGAACACTATACCTCTTACGCAGCTCACGACGACCAGATGAGGGGTGGCGTGAGAGGCATACAGCAGCTCCGAAGGACTCCATCGCCCCAGAGAGCTAGGCTGCTTTCCTCTCTGTTGACAATCCGCAAATCATCTTTCCAAATTGGAGTATCATTAAAATCTGGAACATCTAACTCCCTCTCTACAGGTCCAACTGACACCTGGGATTAAGGTCAGATACATCATGTGCTCTTTTTTTTTGAACAAATAATGGATTTAAGGCAGTGAGGCAGAACACAGCTCTATCCAAACCCCCAGTGACATATTTACGGAACCTGGTCTGGCTGGAAGCAAGGTGAAAGAAACAGCAACTCTAATTGCAGCCAGCCAAGTGAACAAGCTGATTGGCTGAACACTGACCAAGCTCTTACCATTAAAAATACCACAGCATTGCTGCCAGAAGGGGTGTGGGGACCAGCTGCCAGAGGTAGCCGTTATATAAGCCAGAGCTCACCTGCCAACTAGCCAGAAGCCACTGCTATATCTCTTCTGGCCACAGTTATTCTGAGAGGGCACTTGCAAGTTCTTTGGCTGTTCAAGGATTGTACCAGAAGAAATAGGTTCTTCTGTGGAACCAGAGAAATTGCCTCTAGGCCAGAGCAGCTGGTGGAGCTAGCTCCTTAGGATCGGCGAGTCTGCCCTATTGGTGGGTAAAAAATAAAAGAATTCCCAGGGATTTAGGCAAATGACCTCTTTAAAATTGCTGCAGCATTTTCAGAGAAGCAATGGTCGAAGAAGCAAATAAATGCACCAAGGCTTGCAAAAAGAAAAGAAGGAAAGAAAGGTGCATCAAATTACCTGGTTCTCTTAATAAAAAGACGCTTACTTACCACTCTGATTAGCTCTGAGCTCAGCAGCCGTTCACTGAGGACCATTCTGCACAAGCAAAATGAAGGACAGCCCAGAGGACTGTGATGCAGGTAAGCCAGACAAAGCGTGTCCCTTATCTTGAAGCCCTGGAAATGGGGACGTATGGCCGGAACCACCAGCTGAGAACTCCCGTGCTCACCCCCTGCCGCGGCTCAGCCAGGCTGGAGGAGCCACAGCGCCCTGCCGCCCGGTACTATCTGCCGTCACTTCATTCCCAGGCCCATGCTCCCTCTGAGGCTTAGCCTCTCCACTTGCTTTCCTCCAGGATTGTCCCCTTCTCCACTCCACCCACACGTGTCCATTCACAATGTCACATCCACGATCCATTCAGCCCCCACCTGCCTAAAGTCTCATTCTAATATACAAACTTGATCTTGCCACTCATCTACAAAATGGGTGAGGGCTACTCTATTACTTTTGTTTTAAGTCTGAGCCTCATAAGGTGCACTCCGTCTACTTTATAAGCCTCCTCTCTACTCATCCCCCACAAGCTCTACAGTCCAAACAGGATAATTTATAACAGTGGTCTCAACATGAGCAGCATTCTAATGACCAACAGAGCTTCTAAAAAATCCTGGGGCACAGACAGAATGCCATTCCAATTAAATTGGAATTTCAAAGCATAAACCTCAAAATAAGTATTTTTAAAACGTCTCTTGTGGTCACAAGTTTGAGATCCAGTCCGTTATACCCCTGTTATGGACTGAGTGTTTGGGTCTATCTCCCCCAGATTCATCTGCAGAAATCCTGGATCCCCAAGGTGATGGTATTAGCGGGTGGGGGTCTTTGGGAGGTTGTGATATAATGAGCCATAAGAAATACATATTTGGTCATTCCTATGACCAAATACGTATTTCCCAGGTATATTTGGCCTTCATCCACAGTTCCTGAAGACACTGCAGAGTCTTAAAGGTGAATACGTGTTTTGTCATGTTAACTAGAGACTTTCGGACCCCTGACCCAAGGGCGGGGGCTGGAGGTTGGGTCAGCCAATGGCCAATAGTTTAGACAATTATGGCTATGCAGTGAGGCTCTCACCAAACCCCCTGAGAAGAGCTCATCGCTCTCCTGGATCCTGCTTCTCAGTTGGAGAGAGCATCTAAGCTTGGAGAGCCAGAATGCTTCATGTGTCACTGAGCCAGGCCACAAGCCCCATAAGGACAGAAGCTCCTTTATTTGGGACCTTGCCCCATGTCTCTCTTCATCTGGCTGTTAACCTGCATCCTTATGGCATATTTTATTAAATCGGTAAAAGTAAGTGTTTTCCTGAGTTCTGTGAGCTGCTCTAACAAATTAATTGAACCTAAGGGGGAGGTCGAAGGAACCTCGCATCTGTAGTCAGTAGGTCAGAAGCAAAGGGAACTGCCTGGGGCTTGCGACTAGTCTTCAGTGGGGGGTGTAGGGCAGTCTTATAGGACAGAGCCCTTAGCCTGGGGAATCTGGTGTTGTCTCTGGGCAGGTAACATCAGAACTGAGTTGAGTTCTCTGACACCCTGCTGGTGTTTGAGAATTGCTTGGTATCATGTATGGGAAGACCCCCTCACTTACACTTAAACACACTGAAATCTGGTGCGGGAACCTGAACAGAGTTGTATTGCTATTAGTGCTGTGCAATGCAATTATTGTTGTATATATATGTGTGAAGAGAACACATTGCAGAGGTGATAATCCCTCAAGGGTGGGATTTAGTACCCTATAAAAGAGACCTGTAAGAGGTCTCAGGCTGTCTTTCTGCCCTGTAAGGGCACAGCAAGGAATTGGCAGTCTGCAGTCTCCACCGAAACCCGACCATGCCGGCACCCTCATCTTGGGCTGGGTACTAGCTGCCCCATATGGGATTTTGCTATAGCAGCTGAACTAAGACAATCGCCACTTATGCTTTTGCATATGCTTTTTCCTGGACTGGAAATGTAGTATTTTACAACTTTCTTTTTTTTCCCCCTACTTATGCAGGATATGGGTAAAATATCTTCTCCTGCCACCCTTCTGTACCCTCCCATGGCAACCCATGCATGCCTGCAACCTGATCCTTGATTTATCTTATTTCCCCCATAACTAGACAAGAAAATCCTCACTGGCAGGAATCATTTTTGATTTGCTTCTGTGTCCACAGTGTCTACTGAAGAAGGAGAACAGGTGCACACCAGTACCAAGCTTGGACTTAATTCTCCAAGCTCTCCTTCCGACTTTTGGAAAGTAAGCAGTCCTCTGCTTACAAAAACCCCACAGGCATCCTAATTTTAGGATGTAATGGAGTCAGTGGAGAAAGAAGACATCTGGAAGACAAGGGCATCACAACTACCACAGGCCTTGGTAACACTGGGGGCTTTGTTACTCTGTTGTGCATAACTGGATGAGAGTCACTTGTTAGCTTCCATAGTGAAAGATTTAAAAATAGAATTCTGAAATGTTCAATCAAGAACAGGAAGGCTCATAAACAGTTTGATTTCATGGCCCTTACTCAAATGGGTTTTGCTCCTTAATGCATTTTGGCAAGGCATGTTCCACGATGTATGAGGCGGGAGGGATATTTAGATCTGTGCAAACTGGGGCCTCCTTGGTTTCCATTAAGTGGGAACTCAGAACTCTTCCAAATAAAAAAGGGCTCCTGGACACGATGCAAGGAGGACATAATGTTGTGAGAAGAGATCCAGATTTAGTAATTAGGATACAAACATGAAAGCAATTCTTTGCTGGAAAGACATTTAAAAATCCTGAGATCTGCAGGCCAGGGGCTGCCACTGGAATTGGCAAAAGAAGAAGAAACAACTGACTTTCATTTTGGCTTTTGCCACCAGCACGATTGCTTTGTGATTCTTGCCCAAAGTCTCTAAATGAGATTCTTGGTGTGTATTCCAAAGTTCCTGCCTTCTGACGCGAGCATGGAAGACTCAGAACACTCCTTTTCCTCTCTTTCCAGTGGAAAGAGCTATAGATAATGAGCTCCCTTTAACAATATGTTGAGAATAAAGTTTATTTTCCAACATAGGTGGCAACCTGATCATTTCTGCTTAGGAAAACCACAAGGACATAAAAAGGAAAAGCATGAGGCACAAAAACATGTAAAGAGGAACATTTTCCCAATATTGGAATTCTCCTAAGAAGTCTCCTCAGAAATGTTTACACTTCTTATGATATCAACCTTCTTATGTTAAGAAGGCCCTATTTTTAGGAGCAAATATGATAAGACACTAGAATGGTCTTCTAAAGAACTTAGAGTCCAGTGCAAACACCTTTCAATTATCGCCTGGATCTGAAGACAGGTATAGAAGTGTAGTTGAGAGATACAGGGTGAGTGCATAGTATACACATTTTGCATAGAATTGACATTCTTCAGAATTCTTGGAAATCAAGTTAGTCCTTTGTCTCTACTTCTTCTTTGGGTACAGTAATACTAGGTTGAAAATAAAACTGTCATTTCTATAGATCAAAACTTGCCAGATATCAGCAATTACATTTAGTTCACTCTAATACTAAAATGATTTCAAGTAATAGAGACATGGGGCACCTGAGATAAATTGAGGCCCCTTTGAATTTCATCTTTAAATTTCAATCACCTACTTAACATTTAAAGAAATGTATGGTTAGTTAACATTTATAGAATGCTTCTTATGTGTTTGGCACTGTGTTAAATGACTTGCATAGAAAGTCTTTTTTCAATGCTTACAACAATTCTATTAGGTAGCTATTATAATTACTCCCAATTTGCAGATAAAAAAACTGAGGTTTATAAAAGTTAAGTAAAATGCTCAAGGGTACAAAAAATGTGGCAGAGAGCTGGGACTCAAAACTATGTTCTGGCTGGCACCCAGGTTTTTCTTCAAACGCTATGCAGGAGCCAATTGGGCCATTTCCAAGGACCTAGTTATAAAAGGTATATATAAGGGTACGTTACAGCAAACGTAAAGAAATGAAATACACTTACTATAATTATTCTCAGGATGACTGCTGTAGGTCAGTTGGGAGAAACACTCTGATAGACTGCATGGTTTGGGGGTGGAGTGGTGATGAAAGGTGACAGCCCCCAAGAGATGTGGGTGCTTGCCCGGCAACAATCTTTGGTCACTCACCGAGTGCCAGGTACCAGGACAGGGTGTGCTTGCCACCATGGATGCTGGTTCATACGCTTTGAAGTGAGTGTTGCATCACTGGGCTATTTCCTCCCCAAATGTATTCCTCAATTCCAGGACTCACTAAAGGCTTTTGAATCAATTTTAAGCCTCGGGATGTGACAGATGGGTTTGTCCATCCCTTGCTCAGTGTGGATACAGTTTGCTACTCTGTGCTCTTTTCATACTATAGAATCTCCAACTAGTTGTTCCAGTCAAACAGATACTTTATGCAAATGCTTCAGTGGAAAATAAAAAAGGCACATTTTGGAAGGGTGCACGTTTGGTGATCAAATAACTGAAAGCATATTGTGGCAAAAGATCAAGAGCCTTAAAAAATCCCCAAACATTCCTCAGCCAGTGTTTTTTTTTTCCATTGCTTATAAGCCACTAACTTTGCATCTCAGTTGCGTGAGGGTTTAAGCAACTTTCCAGCTTAGAAACTACCATTGCTTCACAGAGCACAGATATTCAGACTTTTAGCAGGAAGTTGCACGCGAGAGGACAGAATTGTTTCCAAAATCATCCATTATGGACTCTTCTCAGAATCTTTGATCTTAACTCGTCAACCAAATTTCTAGGGCTTTATTGGCAGAACCAGATCAATTAATTTGACTTAGTCACATTTTTTCCTTGCTGGTATACAGTTTGGAGCATAGTAACTTAAAAAGATGACCAAGATAGGCAGAGATACTTTATTAGAGAAAAACTAATACTATAAAATATAAGCACCATTTCCTGTTACCTGTAACTTGAGGAACCCAATATGTTGTATATGGTCAGCCATCTCCTGTGTCTCATTTAACTCTTAATACTATATATTTAACAAATATTATAACCACACACAAACACCAACCAGTTAGAAGCATCTTTGTAATAACTGGTCTCTACTTACCTCTTCGTACAATTTAAATATGAGCCCTGATATTTTAGGCTGGCTTAATGTTGAGTCAGAAAGGTGTAAACCCTGTGAGCAAGAGAACTTTAGAATTTGCTTTCCATCTATTATTAATTTCTAGGAATTTGATAAATAACTTAAAAATAAAATGGTTTGAACACCCAGACATCTGCACATAACTTTTCCTTTTGTTGAAATTCTAGATTTGCAAAGAAATCATTGTATAAGGTTGTGTGCATAATACCATGTACATTCTATAGGTTGATTGAGGCATTTGCAATAGAATTACTTCCAAAGTTTGTTTTCACTTTCTGCATTGATTTTAGAGATAAAAATCCCATTATTTCTCTGAAGAAATGAGCTACAGAGTCCTCAAGAAAATTAAAAATTAGCATTCAGACTGAACACAGTGCTAGGCCATAAACAATCTGTCTTCATAATTAGTCTTTGATTAGAACGTGATGTTCTAACTTCAGATATTTATGTGACAGCCACGTAGACTATTTAGTCCTCTTGAATACAGTGAGAAAATTAGTTTTTTTAACTGTAACTCCTACCCAGATGAACTCCTCATTTTGTGATAGCCTTTACTTGGAGGCAGCAGAGAAAGTTCTAAAAATTCTCAGCCTGACTTGGGTAAGGAGGCCAGGGCGCACCCCCTTCATCTTTTACCTAAATGTGGACCAAGTGAGGCCAAATGATCCCTAGGGACAGGGTAAACCAGCAGCTTTTTCATGGCCTTTCTCCTCCTCCTGCACACACCTGGCCTAATTTAGGTACAATGTAGAAAGGCTAACTACTAGGCTGGTGGGAATGATCCCCATTAGTTCCAAGGAAAAGGCAGTGCAGGGATGGGAAATGCCCCTCAAACCTTTCTGTGGATGCTGTCAGGCCGAGGACAAGCCCTGGAGGTCCAAGGCTGGCACATGCTACATGGTATGCTACAAGTTGGAAATGTTTTCAGTGTTCTGTATTTTATCATTTAAAATGTCACATGATTGTTTTCATTCTACTCCAATATATGTCTGTCTAAATAGAAAAATATTTTATTTTACCTATCATAGAACAAAGTTGACTTGCCATGGAATCAAATTATTACTTGGGAATTAAGTTCCAGGAAGATACATGATGTTTTCCCAGGGAATCAAATGTCCTTTGGTATACCAGTTTGAGGATCTCAGATGCAGGTGAAAGAGTGTTGAACTTAGAGAATAAGATCTGGATTCTAATCTGCCTCTGTCAGTAACATACTCTTCAGTCTTGATTATTCTGTTTAATATCTATATCCTCCCCTGTTGCTTTTAAATAAATGAAAGTATTTTCAATACATTCCAGCTTTCACATTCTATAAAGCTTATATTTTGTGTTATAATTTTATACATATGTCCTTTAGAATGACTTATAGCACATCCAAAATTCCTGAAAACATTTGATGCTTCCAGAAAATGGAGTGGTCATGAAAAATGAAGGAAACATTTCTTAGAGCAGCACCAAGAGTTTATTGAAGTCAAGGAAACTGACTGAAGACTCAGAAATCAGCACCAGTGATTGGTGTACTCGAGCTTCAAGATTTCTGCTTTTCTCTGATTTTTTCATTTAAAGGTGGTGAGTAATGAAGGCAAAATATTTAGGAAAATTCTGTATGCAAATATTCTTTCACCTAGCAAAGCCTCTCTGAGGAATCTATCCCTAAGACATGCCAGCAAAAGCAGGCATAGCACATCTACAATAGCAAAAACACTACAGACAATCTAAAAGTTCATCATTGAGGCACTGGTTGTGTTAGGCAGAAAGGCAGACATAAGTGGAGTGGTGAGAGAATAAAGCTAGTAAAGCCCACTAAAAGGGACTTAAAAAGTTAGCCAGATAAAACCAGAGAGCCAGAAAAGGCTCATAGAGTTAATTAGTTGAAGTTTCAAGGACCAGGGTTGACCTGAAATGTACAGACACTCACCAGATGAAAAAAAACTTCCCAGATGAGAAGCTTCTAAGCAAAGACACTCCCCAGATAAAGAAACTGTCAGAGGACAGGCATAAAAACCATCAGAGCACAGCCCATGTCTCCATTTCACCAGGTAGACCAGGACTCCAAGGCCAAAGCAGTCAAGGGCTTCTCTGCTCTGCCAAACACCCAGTAAAAGGAGCCTCACAGTAAACCACCTGTGCCTGTCTAACTTTAGGCAGGCCCGCTCTGCTGCACAGGGCAAAGTAGAATTTTACTTTTTATACTCTGGTTTCATGTGTCTATGTGACTTCCCTGTAACTCCAAACCGACTTGCTCCCCAAAAGTTGAATAAACCATGGTTTGTCCATATTATGAAGTACTATAAAGCTGTAAACAGGGCATTAGAAGTACCTTTATACAGTCAATAGGTTGACCTCCATAATTTGTAAGACAAAAAAGAAATAGAGGCAAAGTGAATATAGTATAGTTCATGTAAGAATTGAATGAATATGAAGATATATATATATTCATATTTTTTAAATGGAAAGATAAGCCAAAAAGAAGTTTTATTAAAAATACAATCTGTAAGGGGAGGGAGGAAGTAGAATGGAAGAACAAAGATAGATGACGTCTTTGAATATACTTCACTTTGTAAATTTGACTTCGGAGGTTTTGTATTTTTATAACAGAATTAAATATCAAAAAAGCAATGCTTAAAAATCAAAAGCAGCACTGGAACAAATAATGTCAGCATTTATCAAATTGTTAATATACACTGTATAGAAGGTATTTTAATCAGCTTTACAACAGAATACACTTACTGTATGTTCCTAATGGGATATGTCATATGACAAAAAGAATTACAAGAAACAAAATAATAAATCTTAAAATATTTTCAGTAACCACATTTCTGGAGAGAGGATTGGTATTGTTATTCTGACCACTGCACATGAATTGTGTGATAAACCAAGTGAGGGATCATGTTGGCTCATTGAGGACTGGGATTTCCTGTGGGGGAGAAGAGAGAAACAGATGAAAGATAAAGTCAAAAACATTATAGCCCTAAATTTAAATGGAAATTAAGTAGAAACTTATAAACTGGTTATGTTTTAAGAAGAAACAAATTTCTTTCTTGGCAATATTCACTGAATATTCAGGTCTAGAAACAAGAGCTTATCCCATAGCAGTTCATACCCATTTGCTCACAGTCTCTAAGTCCCACTATTAGAGTACAAGGCTGCCTGAAGAAAAGGAGTATTCCAGATCTGGGGCAGGAAATTTACAAGACAAGCCCCGAATGGCTCAAGGTAGCCAGGAAGCATTCAGCAGCTCCATTAGCTGCACTAACAGGTCTCAGAAGCAAGGGTGGGCTGGAGCCAGAACACTCATAGGCTCAGTAGAACTGATTGTTAAATATCCAGAATTTTCTGACCCTGTTGCAAAAATCTTTGTAGCTGAAAATTAGCCATAATTGGGAGAATTTACACCAAAGAAATTGGCAAATGCTACATGTTAGCCTCGTTGCTTTTTTGTTTCTTTTTTTAAGAAGTATTTTGCCAGAATGACCTTATACAGGAAACAATTCAAAGAAGCTACTGTGGACAAAGGGAGAATATTCTGAGCATCAGTAAGAATAATAACTGCCGTGAAGTAAAATGTATCACATGTAATTAAATCAATGTGTTTATAATGTTATCACACAAACAAATATTTCATTGTTCACCCTTCAAAGACTATGAGGTAATCAAACTTCTATTCTGCAAACTCAAAAAGAAGAGGAAAGAACCTAGTATTTATCTTGTTTTTTTATATGAAATATACAGGGCAAATGCAGAGGTAGTTAGGGAAATCTTCTTTCTATAAATCTGTGCCAGATAATAAGTGATAAGACAATGATATACTATCACCATTTATAATTCCTAATTAATGAATGACTCTTGGCAATGAACAGCAACAGCTGCTCACATGACCAAAAGGGAGAGAATCAGTTATGTGCTTACCTACAAAATACCATCCATGAAATAGTTTTGCTTCCTCCACCCGCCACACCCCAAGCCCCCAAATTAACCTCTGTAGTTAACTACCATTTAGAGGAAATATATGGAAAAGAAATATGTTAATGAAAACCATACAATCAGCAAGATTTAGACTGTTGGCAACTCTACAGGACAAACTGCAATTTCTTCAAAAAGAATTATGAAGAAATATAAAGGGATGGAAAAAGGGGGAAAGAAAGAAAGAACAGCTATAGATTATAATGAGTCTTTTAAAACAATCAATCAATTGCAATGTACGGACCTTATTTCAATTCCGATTCCAAAAATATGAAGGGGAAAAAAAACTATTATAAGACGATCAGGGAAATTGAACAATGAATGAACATTTAATGTTACTGAGGAATTAGTAAGTTTTAAAGTAGAGTCAAGGCATTGTGTCTGTGTTTTTAAAATAAATTTATACTTTAGGGATACTTGCTGAAATATTTGTGGATGAAATGGAGTTTGTGTCAAAATAATGAATGGGCAGGTGTAAAGGTAGATAATGGTATAAACCTTTGCTGCTCCAAGAACAATCCACTGGCCAGCAGAATCCATATCATCTGGGGACTTCCTGGGAATGGAGAAGCTCAAAGCATCAACTGTAAACAATACCTCTTAACATTCAAGTTGATTCTTATGTTCATTGAAGTTTGAGAGGCTTGGGTTTAAAACACAATTGGCCATTGTGTAAGCTGGTGAGAGTTGCCATAGGACGCCAGCCTCCCTGTATTTGTATGTATCTGAAATGTTCCGTTATGTAAAGTTCTCCAAAACGGAGAGCCAAATTGGAAAGAAGGGTGGATAGAGTGTGAACACCCAGAAGTATAGACCTCTCGTTTCTCTCTTCACCTCACTTTCCCTAACTCGGTCCCCTGCTCTGGTACTGTACCATGTGGCACGTTCCCTCGCTGGCCCTGAGGAGCCTCCACAGGTCACACTGCAAACCTCTTGAATTTGGGGGTCATTTCTATTGGGCTCTGACTATAAACCACAAGATATCTGCAAGTAGTTTCCATAGATGGAGCCCTAACAGCTTCTCTGTGAACTGTGTTTGAGGCTTTCCATGGGAGTTGAACAGATGGTGATGTCTCCTGCCAGGAATGATTGGCAAAACTCATGAGGAGACTAAGTTTTCCAGCTGGCTCCATGCCACAGTCCAGCTGCACTTTGTTACAAAGGTCATTATTATTTCTGCAGTGATTTTCAAAAATATTTTAGCACTGTTGTGAAGGCAACAAGTGAGAGGTAAAGGGAGATGTCTGTAGACATGGATGGAGCATTGTATTTTCTGCTGCCAAACGAGAAATAGAAGTAAAGTTCAGAGGATTGACCAGACCAGAGGAGAATCAGGAAAACAAGGATCATTTTGTGTGCTTTCCCTCTTCTGTTAGACAAGGTTCTTTTAATAAACAAATACATTCTCACAATGTACAAAAAAATCTACTCAACTTGCAGCATTTATACATTGTCCCAACTCATTGTCAATCTTAATATCCCTCTCTTTTTTTTTTCAACTTACACAAATAATTGCCAAGAAACCAAGGTCTTCTGGGAATCACTTTGCCCAGAAATTTAATAAACCAGACAAGTTAGTACTAGGCAAATTTCATCCTCTTTTTGAAAACAGCAATAACAGTCTTTTAAATATTTGGGGAAAGAAGTTTTACTAATAATCAAATAAATGCAAAGGACAATAATGAGGTGACACCTTCACTCTCAGCTTGGCAAGTGCTAGCCAGGGATGAGGAAAAGCCAGCAGTCTCCCACGGTGCTGATAGGAAAGTGAGGGGGGGAAACTTGCTAGACACAAATTCAGCATTATGTATCAGTAGACTTTAAAAATAAGGTTGAAGTAAACTAACATACAGTAAATGGCCTATATTTAAAGTATACAATTTGATAAGTTTTAGCATCTGTTTACACCAGTGAGCTCATCACCATTATCAAAGTAATGAGCGTACGCATCACCCCCAAAATTTTTCTCATGCCTCTCAGGAATTTCATTGTGATGATCATCCCTGAGGACACTCCCTCAGGTCCATGGTGTGACCTAGAATATGACAGACATGAAATTATACAGAATGTATTATTTCATCTGGCCTCTTTCACTCAGGGTTAGTTTTATTTATGCTCAAGCATGCATCAGTAATTTATTCTGTTTTAATGGTGACTAGGTGCTAAATGTTTGCCCCGCCACCAACTCAAATTCATATGTCAAAACCCTAATGGGATAGTATTTGGAGGTGGAGCATTTGCCAGGTGGTTTGAATCATGACAATGGAGCACCTGTGATGGAATTAATGCGCTTATAATAAGAGGAAGTGAGCTAACCTTCTCTCCCCTTCATGTGGGGGTAAAAGTAGAAGATGTCAGTCTAGAAGCCAGGATCTGGACTTCCAGCAAGAATCTAATAATGCTGGTACCCTGGCAGCCTCTAACTGAGAAAAATAAGCATTTGTTGATTATATCACCCAGTCTATGGTATTGGGTTGTAGCAGCCCTAAGACACTAGTATTCCATTGTATGGACATGCCACAGTATGTTTATCTATTTACAGCTCTATGAACATGCATGTACAAGATTTTGTGTAGATAAATACTCTTGGATGAATACTTAGGAGTAGAATTGGAATGACATTTTTAAGGTATTGCCAAACTGTTTTCATAGTGATTGCACCATTTACATTCCCACCAACTATGTTTGAGAATTCTAATTCCTCAACATCCTGGCGATAGCTTGGTTTTATCCATCTCTTCATTTTTGTCATTCTACTGGGTGTCTTTGTATTATCTCATGGTTTTAGTTTGCATATCTCTAATGAATAATGTTTAGTATCTTTCCTTTCATGTGTAAAATTTCTGTCTCTGTATCTTCTTTGGGAAAATGACAACTCAAATCTCTTCCCCTCTTTTTTTCAAATTGGCTTTGTTTTCTCATTATTGAGTTTTGAGAACTCTTTATATATTCTCGATACAAATCCTTCATCAATTATGCAAATTGCAACTTTTTTCTGTCAGTCTGCAGTATCTCTTTCCATGAGTAATACTCTTCTATAAATGCTAGAAGTTTTTATTTTGATGAAGTCCAATTAATCAGTTTCTTCTTTTATGTACCATATCAAGGAAACATATCTTTTGTTATCATATCTGAAAAAGAGTTGGGATTTTGATTGGGATGGCGTTGACTTTATACAGCAATTTGAGGATCATTGATATCTTATCCATACTGAGTCCCATGAACATGGCATATCTGTTTTTTTATTTAATTTTTTATTAAGGTATAATTGATATACACTCTTATGAAGGTTTCACATGAAAAAACAATGTGGTTTTTATCAAGTTCCTACCCATACCCCAATGCAGTCACTGTTCTTCAGTGTAGAAAGATGCCACAGATTCACTATTAGCCTTCTCTGTGCTACACAGTCTTCCCTGTGACCCCCGATACCATGTGTACTAAACATAATACCCCTCAATCCCCATCTCCCTCCCTCCCTCCCCACTCTCCCCACCCCTCCTCTTTGGTAACCATTAGTTCCTTCCTGGAGTCTCTGAGTCTACTGCTATTTTGTTCCTTCAGTTTTGCTGCGTTGTTATACCCCACAAATGAGGGAAATCATTTGGCACTTGTCTTTCTCCACCTGGCTTATTTCACTGAGCATAATATCCTCTAGCTCCATCCATGTTGTTGCAAATGGTAGGATTTGTTTCTTTCTTATGGCTGAATAGTATTCCATTGTGTATATGTACCACCTCTTCTTTATCCATTCATCTACTGGTGGACACTTAGGTTGCTTCCATATCTTGGCTATTGTAAATACTGCTGCAATAAACATAGGGGTGCACATGTCTTTTTGAATCTAAGAAGTTGTATTTTTAGGGTAAATTCCAAGAAGTGGGATTCCCAGGTCAAACGGTATTTCTATTTTAAGTTTTTTGAGGAACCTCCATATTGCTTTCCACAATGGTTGAACTAGCTTACATTCCCACCAGCAGTGTAGGAGGGTTCCCCTTTCTCCACATCCTCACCAGCATTTGTTGTTCTTAGTCTTTTGGCTGCTGGCCATCCTTACTGGTGTGAGGTGATATCTCATTGTGATTTTAATTTGCATTTCCCTGATGATTAGTGATGTGGAGCATCTTTTCATGTGTCTGTTGGCCATCTGAATTTCTTCTTTGGAGAACTGTCTCTTCATATCCTCTGCCCATTTTTTAATCAGGTATTTGTTTTTTGGGTGTTGAGGCGCGTAAGTTCTTTATGTATTTTGGATGTTAATCCCTTGTCAGATATGTCATTTACAAATATATTCTCCCATACTGTAGGATGCCTTTTTGTTCTGTTGATGGTGTCCTTTGCCATACAGAAACTTTCTAGTTTGATGTTGTCCCATGAGTTTATTTTTGCTTTTGTTTCCCTTGCTTGAGGAGATGAGTTCAGGAAGAAGTCGCTAATGCTTATATTGAAGAGATTTTTGCCTATGTTGTCTTCTAAGAGTTTTATGGTTTCATGACTTACATTCGTGTCCTTGATCCATGTTGAGTTTACTTTTGTGTATGGGGTTAAACAATAATCCAGTTTCATTCTCCTACATATAGCTGTCCAGTTTTGCCAACAGCAGCTGATGAAGAGGCTGTCATTTCCCCATTGTATGTCCATGGCTCCTTTATCATATTAATTGACCACATATGGGTTTATATCGGAGCTCTCTAGTCTGTTCCATTGGTCTATGGGTCTGTTCTTGTGCCAGTACCAAAATGTATTGATTACTGTGGCTTTGTAGTAGAGCTTGAAGTTGGGGAACATAACTCCCCCAGCTTTATTCTTCCTTCTCAGAATTGCTTTGGCTATTCAGGTTCTTTTGTGGTTCCATATGAATTTTAGAACTATTTGCTCTAGTTCATTGAAGAATGCTGTTAGTATTTTGACAGGAATTGCATTGAATCTGTAGATTGCTTTAGGCAGGATAGCCATTTTGACAATATTAATTCTTCCTATCCATGAGCATGGCATGTGTTTCCACTTATTGGTATCTTCTTTAATTTCTCTCATGAGTGTCTTGTAGTTTTCAGAGTATAGGTCTTTCACTTCCTTGGTTGGGTTTATTCCTAGGTATTTTATTCTTTTTGATGCAACTGTGAATGGAATTGTTTTCCTGATTTCTCTCTCTGTTGTTCATCATTAGTGTATAGGAATGCCACAGATTTCTGCATATTAATATTGTATCCCGCAACTTTGCTGAACTCAGATAATAGATCTAATAGTTTTGGAGTGGATTCTTTAGGGTTTTTTATGTACAATATCATGTCATCTGCAAACAGGGACAGTTTGACTTCTCCTTTGCCAATATGGATGCCTTTTATTTCTTTGTGTTGTCTGATTGCCATGGCTAGGACCACCTGTACTACGTTGAATAGAAGTGGGGAGGGTGGGCATCCTTGCCTTGTTCCCAATCTTAAAGGAAAAGCTTTCAGCTTCTTGCTGCTAAGTATAATGTTAGCTGTGGGTTTGTCATATGTGGCCTTTATTATGTTGACGTACTTGCTTTCTATACCCATTATCATGAGAGCTTTTTCATGAATGGATGTTGAATTTTGTCAAATGCTTTTTCAGCATCTATGGAGATGATCATGTGGTTTTTGTCTTTCTTTTTGTTGATGTGGTGGATGATGTTGGTGGATTTTCAAATGTTGTACCATCCTTGCATCCCTGGGATGAATCCCACTTGATCATGATGGATGATATTTTTGATGTATTTTTGAATTCAGTTTGCTAATATTGTGTTGAGTATTTTTTCATCTGTGTTCATCAGGGGTATTGGTCTGTAATTTTCTTTTTTTGTGGTGTCTTTGCCTGGTTTTGGTATTAGAGTGATGCTGGCCTCTTAGAATGAGTTTGGAAGTATTCCTTCTTCTTCTACTCTTTGGAAAACTTTAAGGAGAATGGGTATTAGGTCTTCACTAAATGTTTGATAAAATTCAGCATTGAAGCCATCTGGTACAGGTATTTTGTTCTTAGGTAGGTTTTTGATTACCAATTCAATTTCATTGCTGGTAACTGGTCTGTTCAGATTTTCTGTTTCTTTTTGGGTCAGCCTTGGAAAGTTGTAGAACGTTGTCCATTTCTTCTAGGTAATACAGTTTGTTAGCATATAATTTTTCATAGTATTCTCTCATAATTCTTTGCATTTCTGTGGTGTCTGTAGTGATTTTTCCTTTCTTATTTCTGATTCTGATAATATGAGTAGATGCTCTTTTTTTCTTGATAAGTCTGGCTAAGGGTTTATCTATTTTGTTTATTTTCTCAAAGAACCAGCTCTTGTTTCATTGATTCTTTCTATTGTTTTATTCTTCTAAATTATATTTATTTCTGCTCTAATCTTTATTATGTCCCTCCTTCTACTGACTTAGGGCCTTATTTGTTCTTCTTTTTCTAGTTTTGTTAATTGTGAGTTTAGACTGCTCATATGGGATTGTTCTTCTTTCCTGAGGTAGACCTGTATTGCAATATACTTTCCTCTTAGCATGGCCTTCGCTGCATCCCACAGATTTTGCGGTGTTGAATTATTGTTGTCATTTGTCTCCATATATTGCTCTGTTTTTCTTTGGTTATTGATCCATTGGTTATTTAGGAGCATGTTGTGAAGCCTCCATGTGTTTGTGGAATTTTTCATTTTCTTTGCATAATTTATTTGTAGTTTCATACTTTTGTGGTCTGAGAAACTGGTTGGTACAATTTCAATCTGTTTTAATTTACTGAGGCTCTTTTTGTGGCCTAGTATATGATCTGTTATTGAAAATGTTCCATGTGCACTTGAGAAGAATGTGTATTCTGCTGCTTTTGGGTATAGAGTTCTGTAGATGTCTGTTAGGTCCATCTGTTCTAATGTGTTGTTCAGTGCCTCTGTCTCCTTACTTATTTTCTGTCTGCTTGATCTGTCTTCAGAGTTAGTGGAGTGTTGAAGTGTCCTAGAATGAATGCTTTGCATTCTATTTCCCCTTTTAATTCTGTTAGTATTGGTTTCACATATGTAAGTGATCCTGTGGTAAGTGAATAGATATTTATAATGGATATATTTTCTTGTTGGACTGACCCTTTTATCATTATGTAATGTCCTTCTTTGTCTCTTGTGACTTTCTTTGTTTTGAAGTCAATTTTGTCTGATACAAGTACTGTAACTCCTGCTTTTTCCTCCCTATTAATTGCATGAAATATCTTTTTCCATTCCTTCACTTTTAGTCTGTGCATGTCTTTAGGTTTAAAGTGAGTCTCTTGTAGGCAGCATATAGATGTGTCTTGCTTTTTATCCATTCTGTGACTCTATGTGTTTTGATTGGTGCATTCAGTCCATTTACATTTAGGGTGATTATCGATAGGTATATACTTATTGCCATTGCAGTCTATAGATTTGTGGTTACCAAAGGTTAAAGGTTAACTTCCTTACTATCTAATAGTCTAACTTAACTCGCTTAATATGCTATTACAAACACCATCTAAAGGTTCATTTTTTTTCTCCTCCTTTTTCTTCCTTCTCCGTTCTTTATATATTAGGTGTCATATTCTGCACTCTTTGTCTATCCCTTGATTGACTCTGGGGAGTTAATTTAATTTTGCATTGGCTTAGTAATGAACTGTTCTACTGTCTTTACTGTGGTTTTATTACCTCTGATGACCGCTACTGAACCTTAGGAACACTTCCATCTATAGCAGTCCCTCCAAAATACACTGTAGAGATGGTTTGTGGGAGGTTAGTTCTCTCGGCTTTTGCTTCTCTGGAAATTGTTTAATCCCTCCTTCAAATTTAAATGATAATCTTGCCCTATAAAGTGATCTTCGTTAGAGGCCCTTCTGCTTCATTGCATTAAATATATCATGCCACTCCCTTTTGGCCTGTAAGGTGTCTGTTGAGAAGTCTGATGATAGCCTAAAGGGCTTTCCTTTGTATGTGATCTTATTTCTCTCTCTGGCTGTTTTTAATAGTCTGTCCTTATCCTTGATCTTTGCCATTTTAATTACTATATGTCTTGGTGTTGTCTTCCTTGGGTCCTTTGTGTTGGGAGATCTGTGCACCTCCATGGCCTGAGAGACTATCTCCTTCCCCAGATTGGGGAAGTTTTCAGCAATTACCTCCTCAAAGATACTTTCTATCCCTTTTTCTCTCTTCGTCTTCTTCTGGTACCCTTATAATGTGAATAATGTTCCGTTTGGATTGGTCACACAGTTCTCTCAATATTCTTTCATTCTTAGAGATCCTTTTTTCTCTATGTGCCTCAGTTTCTTTGTATTCCTCTTCTCTAGTTTCTATTTCATTTATTTTCTCCTGCACTGTATCTAATCTGTTTTTACTACCCTCCATTGTGCTCTTCGATTGGATATCTGACCAGAATTCATTCCTGAGTTCTTGAATATCTTTCCGTAACCTCCACGAGCATGTTAATGATTTTTATTTTGAACTCCCTTTCAGGAAGATTTATGAGTTCGATGTAATTTAAATGTTTCTCAGGAGTTGCATTAACAATTTTACTTTGAACCAGGTTACTCCAGCATTTCATATTTGTATATGGTGCCCTCTAGTGCCCAGAGATCTACTCTCTGGAGCTTCTCAGCTCCTGAAGCTATGTCAGAGATCGCTGGGGAGTGTTATTGGTGCCTGGAGGGAGGGGGAGAGAGCTGTTTACTGCTTCCCAGCTGCTATGCCTGACTCCACTGCCTGAGCCAGTGGGCTGAGTACACAGGTATAGGCCTCTATGTTTGCATTTGTAGTTGCTGTAGACAGATCTTCCTTCTGGCTGGCTTAATGCCAAGGTAAAGTTTGCTGGTTTGCAAGCCAGGTGGGGCTGGCCAGGAGAAAGGTGCAGTAGGCTGTGTATCACGGAGGGGGTCCTTGGAGCTCTGTAGGCAGCCAGGGAGCTGGAGCACCTGAAGATCATGAAAGCTCCCAACCTGCTGGGCAGAGTGCACCTGGACAATTTTGTCTACCTGTCCTCTCTCCTGAGCAGTAAGCTCTGTGCAATCCTTGCCCTTTAGCAGCCCTCTTGCTATGGGCTTCCTTGTTAGGAAGTCTCTCAGACTGCCCACATTTCTTTTATCCCAGAGCAGCCGGATATGGATCCCTGCTTTCCACAAGTGGCTGGAATCAGTCTCTCCAGGAGTTCTGCCTGTCTTAGCTTTCCAACACCCTACTCATGAGAGTACTATGCAAGGCTTATACCTGTGTGCTCAGCCCCCTGGTTCAGGCAGGGGAGTACCATGAAATGTAGGTTTGTGTTCCCAGAGCAGATCTCCGGAGTTAGGTATTCAGCAGTCCCAGGCTTCCACTTCCTCCCTGCCCCATTTCTCTTCCTCCCCCTAGTGAGCTGGAGTGGGGTAAGGGCTTGGGTCCTGCCAGGCCATGGCTTTGGCACGTTACCCAGTTCTGTGAGGTCTGCTGTTTTCTCCAGGTGTATGCAGTCTGGGTCAGTCCTCTTTCTTGTTGCTCTTTCAGGAGTAGTTATATTCATTATATTTTTGTATTATATGCGGTTTTAGGAGGAAGCCTGTGTCTCAATTCTCACACTGCCATCTTTAATCCTGTCTTGGAATACCAATCTATTGGCATATCTCTTCATTAGTGTAGTTTTTTAAAATTTATCTTAGAAACGTTTTCTAGTTTCCAGTACACAATACGTTCATGCATTTGTTGAATTTATCCTTAAATATTTCATATTTTTATGCTAGTGTAAATAGTCTATCTTAACTTTCAATATCTAGTCATTTTTGGCTAGTATATAGAATTATAATACATTTTTGTATGTTGGTCTTGAAATGTTCATGTGATCTTGAATTTAACAAATCTGAAATGTTCTGTATTTACTGGTTAGATTGATTCATTTTTTTAAGCTTTGTTGTTAGATGTATAAACACAGTTGTTATTTGCTTTCAAAGAATTATTGTTTAGATATTTTTACTATTGTGCCTCTTGAGTTACTTATAGTTCACAGATTTTCTTTCCATTTTCTTTTTCAAATAATCTCATTTTTGGTAGTTTCTATTATTATGACTTCAATAGAACTAATCTTTTCTTCTGTAGTATGTGCCCTGTGATTAATCCTATTCAGTATATTTTTTCATCTCACACATTGTAGTTTCCTTTTCTAGAGCTTTGGTTTGAGTCTTTTTTTATATCTTCTACGTCTTGACTTAATTTCTGAACATCTGGAATCAGGACCAGGTTTAGGCTAAGGAATGAGGCATGTGTGGGCATGGAATTTAAGAAATCACTCACTCTGAGGATGTGCAAATGCTGACCTTAATCTGTTTGGAATACAGTTATAATAACTCTTTCAATGGCCCTGCCTGCTAATTCTAATATTTGTGTTAGCTCTGAATCTGTTTCAGTTGATTAATTGATTGATTTCTTCTTTATGGGCCATAAAGAAATCTAGAAGTTTATAGAGCCAAACCTGCTTATCTTTTTGGTGCAGTCATATTTCTTGATTTAATTTTAAATTTTGTTTATTTACACATTCAACCTCATTTCATCAATCACATATTTCCTATGTAGTTATATATAATGCAATATTAGGTAACATTTAATTTTGAAAAAAATTTTAAACTTACAGAAAAGTTGTAGAAATAATGGAGACTCCCAAATAGCTTTCACCTTAATTTACAAATTCTTAACATTTTAGTTGCAAACATTATTGTGAAGTATTTAAACCATAGTGGCATTTATAAAGAATAATATATCAAATATCTGTGAACTTGGTCCAAAAAGCATGGACTACCACCCTCATCTATACCACTTAAATACAAATATTTGCCACTGGCCAAAAAGCATTCAGGGTGACATGTGGAATGATGACAATAAACGTATCACTATTATCAAGTGGAAAATGGCATTATACTGTGCTGGTGATGAATTATAACACTATTCAAATAAAAATGAGAGCAGAAGTTTGGAGATAAAAATAACCCCTGCTTGCTCCTTTGGCAAAGCCTACATGATCATCTGTTTGCTTCTATCTGTAGCCTCATGCCTGTGTGTTTCCTTTATCACAGTGTCAATTCCTCTTCACACAACATAAGGTCATGGGATTTGGGGCTAAGGCAGGGAGAAAGCCATAGAACCAAAATATTTTATTTGGATGTCACCAGGGTATTTCCCAAGTTGGAAATGACTAATGGAGAGAAAGAATTTGGGGCTAGAACTCATCCCCAGACTAATTTTATAAGATCAGTTGAGCAGGTTTGCAGTCTACTGATTTTCTTCTGTTTGAAAATTGAATACTGATGCTTTTGTTCAATGTCAAGAAAGGCAATCTTAGAATGTCATTGGCATGTGATGCCTCCAGCTCTTTGTCACAGCCTCTCAATTCTGTACTTCTGTTTCAGTATAGCTGCAATGGACACTTCCTGTGCTCATAGATTTACCTTAGTGTCAGCCTCCAAGCAAACTGATGTCTTTCTGCATTATGCCCTGTGTCCTTAGACACAGCAGGAGTTTGTGTGGCCCATATGCAAACACGGAGCAAGAATCTGAGAGAGTTCATGCCCTACAGAGTGGCCCTCAAACAATGGGAGCAGTGGACAAATACTCCTATCCTTTGGCTTTTCAAGGAGCACTTCTTGGAGACGTACACTTTTAAAAGCAGCTTTTTGTGACATCAAGCCAGCATGGCCTATGTTAGTGATCTTTCAATCTTACCCTCTTTGTTCCCTCATTCTTGCTTCCTGGGGTGAGCTACCAACATCCTAAGCTTTGTCTTGGACTTTGCTTTTGGGAAACCCATACTAAATACCATTCACTCCCTTGATATTTAATGCTTGGGTTACTGAAGGCAACTGGATCTAACTGCTTGTTTTACTGAATGACCACAAGAGCAAGGACAATGCCTATTTTAGGCACCATTTTATTCCCAGAGCAAAATCACTTGAGCAAAGACAAGCCTAGCTAAAAAAATAATAATAATTGGTTAAAATGTGGCAAAACAAAAGTCATTCCTTATTCATTAATAATTTTAAAAATTAACATACACTCTTGTTGAAATTGCATAACCACCACTCAAGAATCCTCTATTCACTTTGTTCAGTTTTACAACAATACTCCATAAAGCTAAAAAACTCAATATCCAGGAACAATTTATAAAATTATAGTGTAGGGTCATTAAAATCTAACAGTTCCCTTATATGCATGGTGTTTCAAGAAATGTATTAAGATCATGTTCCCTCATGTATGCATAGGAAGCAGAGAGATAGCCATGGCCTGGGTGAAGTCCTCTTAATCTGGTATCTCCTAATGACTTGTTCTTTCAGAATACCAACTATTACATGCATCACATGCTTTGTAATTACTCACTTGGATGTCTGCCTTCCCTGTTAAATATATGCACTCTGAGGATAGGAACCATGTTCATCTTCTTCACTACATGGCCTGGAACTTGGTAGATCTCAGTACTTATTTGCTAAAAAAACGAAAGTATATTTTTCTTCATTGGATTTTTTTTCTTGCTCTGCTTCCAAATAAAAACAGGTGGGGGGAGCAGAAAAAAAAGGGAAGGGAAGGGATGAAAGGGAAATGGAGGGTAGAAGAAAGGATGGGAGCAGAAGAAAGGGGAGGGAAGACACGGAGAGCAGTCTCCCAGAAGGCAGCTTCTGCCAATCGCTGCTGAGTAGGAGTGGGAATAGAAAGATTTTCTGAGGAAAAGAAATTGTTCTCCAATTAGAAGAAAATAGTATATATGAGGCTATGTAGACTACATTTATAAAGATGTCTTAATAAACCTTTACCTGCTCCTTTTCTTACTCCCTGAATGGTTAGCAAATACCGTCAGTATGTTTACCCTGACATCTCACCTATGTTTATAAATATACCTACAGACATGTAGCTTATTCTGTCTCCTTTTCACACCATAAAAATATAAAACAGTGTATTTCCACTTTGGTCCAGAAAAGATAATTTTGCTAAAAAAATTGGTTGGTTCATTAGGCAATTTCCAAACCGAACATGGAAATAATTATTATGAGCTAGTTAATACCTAGACACACCATCTTCCATGTTTAACCTAGCTCTTCCTAACTTCTGATTAAGGCATTATTCCCTCCATCATTTCCCATTCCCTTTCATTTAAATATCTTTTGGGCTCTTAATGATTGCTTCAGGTTTGGTCTGAGAATCATAGGCATCCTACAGATTTTCTTTTCTCAAGTATCAGTAGGTTAAAGATTCAGGTCTGCTATTTTTCATTAAACTCAGAAGATAAAACTTCTGTGTAACTTTCCCTGTAAAATAATGGGGATCTGCCTAAGTGGGCCAAATATCAACAAGTAATTTAATTTCAGCCTCTCTCACTCAAACACTCCTTCCCAATCCTATCAGGTGATTTTGGGAATGAGTATTACTGTCCTTTGCCCACTGAAATGTGATTATTACATACAGCTTTCTTCGCTGAGTATAAACATCGTACACCCTTTCCCTTCTTGGATGACTCATATTGTGCGCACCTGTGTTCGTGTGTGCACATGTGGGTACGTGCGTTTGGCTGGGAGGAGATGAATTAGAGGAGCGCCAGCCTCCAAGTTAAGGACATCTTTACAGTCCAACTCTCCATCTCATGTCTCTTAGCCTGCCACTGATTCCCTTTGAGGACTTCGCAAGCTGACAATTGCTTTCCTAGTTGTCTGTCAGGTCACAGTACAAACTCCTGATGGTCTGGGTTTTTTGGCTGCTCACAGGCTACAGGTTGCTATTATGATGTTCAAGTAAACTCTCTGTATTTTGAATTCATTGTCTATTTTTATGCCTGTTTTTGATCAGATTCCATGTTTCCTTCCATGATTCCCAGACTGCTGTTAATCTTGTCCAGTAATTCTCTCTCATTTTATTCTTTCTTATAATGTTTGATAAACAAGGCACAAGACTATTGCCTTCTTTCAAAGATGATTTCTCATCTAGAAAAGTCCCATTCATTTATTACAATGTGGGTCCCAGCACCCACTTCAGGCTATATCCAAACTCAGATTTCTAAGGAATACATTATAAATTATTTCTATATATCTACCATATGGTAGTAAAGACTACTTGTCATTCATTCATTTATTCATTCATTCAACCTGAATATTTTGAGCACCTCCTCCAGGAACAGTTGGGTATTCTTTAAATAGCTAGGAAATTAGCTTGCATATTGAACTCTGGCAACTATCTCAGTTTTGTATGACATCAGATTGATTAAAGTAAACTTTGATTTGGAAGCACAGGGGTTTGATTTAAGACCTCTTACATAGTGGCTAAATTTTAAACATCACTTTTTAAATACACATGGCCAACTGGAGAATGGCGCTTTGAGAGAATGACATTGAGAAACCATGAGAAGGCAAAAGAGGCCTATATGTAGGACAAGGGGAAGATGACAGAGTGTTTGATAGCAATGGGCCAACAGGTTGTCATGGAATAGGATGGAACTGTGAAGCCAGTGATTAATACTGAGGCAGCCAAGAGAAATGCTCTGAACTAACTGTGTCTGGAAACCTCAACGACTTAAACACCATTTATCTAAGAGCAGGAGCTGTGGCTTTTGACTGTAGATTTTTGTGAGAAATATGCCAGGAATTCACCACTCTTTCAATTTCAGTCTCCAAGGATGTATTCTACTTTCCTGTTGAAATTGATTTTCTCCAGTCTCTACCTCAGACCAGTGAGATTAGAAGGCAAAGTCTTAGACCAAGAGGTCCACTTTCGCTACTGCTTTGAGTGTCTTCAGATACCAAACTTTTGTCAATAGAAGATTGGGGCCTCATCATAGATGGTCATATGAGCAATTCTGTGTTTGTAATTGTACTCAAAATTCTATTTGTGTTTGTAATTGTAGCCAAAATCATTGTAGCCAAAAGTGTGCTATGTTTAATAAACATGTAGGGGTGAAGATATAAAGAACCAAAATAATGGAATGACGAAAGAACACAATAGCATGTCAGCTTACACCAGCAAAAGGGCATCACACAGAAAGCGTAAGTGTGGAGAGCAGTGGGCTGTAAGGGCTGGGTGGGGTAGAGCTGTGGGAAGGCTGGATTGGAAGCAGCCCAAAGAAACTGACCCCGAAGTAGAACCTAGAAGAAAAATTTAAATGTTAAATTTGGGAGAAGCCTCTAAGAGCAAGAACAGTTAGCTTTTTGCTTTCAGGTGACTGCCTAAGTGCAGTAGGATAATTAATTTTTTTCTATTCCTTCTTTCAAGAACCAAGAAGCTTGAGGAAATTGCTTTAATCACTGTGATTGTAAAACAAGTCATAGATGAGAAGGTAGATTTATGTGCTAAATTAAACACAGCAACATTTCTTTTCTTTCTTTTTTTTTTTGACTAGTATACTTATTCACCCAAGTGGCTTAATTTATACACACTACCTACTCCTTTCAAAAAGTCTTGGTAATAGCAGATCAAAACATCTGTAATAAAATTAAAATAACCACCCTCCTAAGCAGGTTCGTCAAAGCATCAGGGTTGCCTTGGGATACGATCTGAGAGGGTCTAAAGTGGCAATGTCCTGCCAAGAGAAAAAGAATATTGGAAAAGACATTAAAACTGAGAGGAAAAAGGAGACTTCCGGGAATATGGCGGCATGAGAAGGGCAGCAGAAAACTCCTCCCAAAACTATATATATCTGTGAAAATACAGCAAATACAACTACTGCTAAAAGAGAGACCAAAATACACAGAAAAGCACACAGCATGCAGCTACACCTGAGAGGACTCAGCACCCCGAAAGGCAGTCTTAAAGAGCTAAGCTGACATATGTGGCAACTACCAGTGACCACTTCTATAGCCATGAAAAGACAGAGGAATATGGTCCAGGCTAAGATCAACCAGACAACCCCAGAGAGGGAGCCTGAAGGGATGGATATGCACAGTCTTCCTGAAAAAGAATTCAGAATAAAAGTCAAAACCATGCTGATGGATCTACAGAGAAATGTGCAAGAGCTGAGTGAGGAAGTGAGGGAAGTGAGGAAAGACAACGCAGAAATCAGACAAGTGATCGACGAGCTTAACAGCAGACTGGATGAGATGCAAAAGACTGTTAATGGAATAGAAATCAGAGAACAGGAACACAGAGAAGCTGAGGCAGAGAGAGAGAAAAGGATCTCTAGGAATGAAAGAATATTAAGAGAATTGTGTGACCAATCCAAACGAAACAATAATCGCAATATAGGAGTACCTGAGGAAAAAGAGAGAGAAAAAGTGATAGAAAGTGTCTTTGAAGAAATAATTGCTAAAAACTTTCCCACACTGGGGAAAGAAATAGTCTCGCAGTCCACGGAAGCCCACAGATCTCCCAACACAAGGGACCCAAGGAAGACAACACCAAGACACATAATAATTAAAATGGCAAAGATCAAAGACAAGGACAGAGTATTAAAGGCAGCTAGAGAGAGAAAAAAGATCACCTACAAAGGAAAACCCATCAGGCTTTCATCACACTTCTCAACAGAAACCTTACAGGCCAGAAGAGAATGGCATGATATTATTTAACGTACTGAAACACAACAGCATGAACCAAGAATATTGTACCCAGCACTATTATCATTTAAATATGATGGAGGGATTAAACAATTTCCTGACAAATGAAAGTTGAGAGTTTGCCTCTCATAAACCACCACTACAGGATATCTTAAACGGACTGCTCTAGAGGGAAGCACCCCTAAAGCTAAAAAGATATCACCAGAGAAAATAAAATCATAGCAAAGAAAGCAGACCATCCAAATACTACCTAAAGGCAAAGAATAAAACACCTAGTATATAAAGAATGGAAGAGGAAGAATAAGAATGGAGAGAAATAAAGAAACATCAGACTGTGTTTACAAACACTTAACAAGAAAGTTAAGTTAGATTGTTAGATAGTAAAGAAGCAACCCTTGAACCTTTGGTAACCACGAATCTAAAGCCAGCAATGGCAATAAGTATATATCTATCAATAATAACCCTAAGTCTAAATGGACTGAATGCACCAATCAAAAGACACAGAGTAACAGAATGGATAAAAAAGCAGGACCATCTATATGCTGCTTACAAGAGACTCACCTCAAATCCAAAGATATACACAGACTAAAAGTGAAGGGATGGAAAAAGATATTTCATGCAAACAAGGAGAAAAAAGCAGGTGTTGCAGTACTTGTATCAGACAAAATAGACTTCCAAACGAAGAAAGTAGCAAGAGATAAAGAAGGTCATTACATAATGATAAAGGGGTCAGTCCAACAAGAAGATATAACCATTATAAATATATATGCACCCAACACAGGAGCACCAGCATATGTGAAACAAATACTAACAGAACTAAAGGAGGAAATAGACAGCAATGCATTCATTTTAGGTGACTTCAACACACCACTCACTCCAAAGGACAGATCAACCAGACAGAGAATAAGTAAAGACACAGAGGCACTGAACAACACACTAGAACAGATGGACCTAACAGACATCTACAGACCTCTGCACCCAAAAGCAACAGGATACACATTCTTCTCAAGTGCACATGGAACATTTTCCAGAATAGACCACATACTAGGCCACAAAAAGAGCCTCACTAAATTCAAAAATATTGAAATCCTACCAACCAACTTCTCAGATCACAAAGGTATAAAACTAGAAATAAATTTTAGAAAGAAATCAAAAAGACCCACAAATACATGGAGACTTAACAACATTCTCCTAATTAATAAGTGGGTTAATGACCAAATCAAAACAGAAATCAAAAAATATATGAAGACTAAAGACAACAACAACACAAAGCCACAACTTCTGTGGGACGCAGCAAAGGCAGTTCTAAGAGGAAAATATGTTGCAATCCAGGCCTATTTAAAGAAGGAAGAACAATCCTAAATGAATAGTTTAAAGACACAATTACTGAAATTGGAAAAAGAAGAACAAATGAGGCCCAACGTCACCAGAAGGAGGGACACAATACAGATCAGAGAATAAATAAATAAAATTGAGAAGAATAAAACAATAGAAAAAATCAATAAAACTAAGAGCTGGTTCTTTGAAAAAATAAACAAAATAGATAAACCCCTAGCCAGACTCATTAAGGGAAAAAGAGAATCTACACACATAAACAGAATCAGAAATGAGAAAGGAAAAATAACAACGGACCCCACAGAGATACAAAGAATTATAAGAGAATATTATAAGAATCTGTATCCAAAAGGTGGAAAACAGAGAAGAAATGCACTTCTTAGAAAAATACAACCTTAGAAGACTGACCAAGCAAGAAACAGAAAAACTAAACAGACCAATCAACAGCAGCGAAATTGAATCAGTAATCAAAAAAACTACCCAAGAACAAAACCCCCGGACCAGATGGATTCACCTCTGAATTCTACCACACATATAGAGAAGAAATAACACCCATTCTCCTTAAAGTTTTCAAAAAAATAGAAGAGGAGGGAATACTTCCAAACTCATTCTATGAAGCCAGCAGCACTCAAAAACCAAAACTAGGCAAAGACCTCACCAAAAAAGAAAATTACAGACCAATATCCCTGATGAATGTAGATGCAAAAATACTCCACAAAATATTAGCAAACCGAATTCAAAAATACATCAAGAGGATCATACACCATGATCAAGTGGGATTCATCCCAGGGATGCAAGGATGGTACAACATTCAAAAATCCATCAACATCATCCACCACATCAACAAAAAGAACAAAAAGCACATGATCATCTCCATAGATGCTGAAAAAGCACTTGACAAAATTCAGCATCCATTCATTATTAAAACTCTCAACAGAAGGGGTATAGAGGGCAAGTACCTCAACATCATAAAGGCCATATATGACAAACCCACAGCTAACATCATACTTAACAGCGAGAAGCTGAAAGCTTTCATCTAAGATTGGGAACAAGACAGGGATGTCCACTCTCTCCACTGTTATTCAACATAGTACTGGAGGTCCTAGTCATGGCAATCAGACAAAGCAAAGACATACAAGGCATCCAGATTGGGAAAGAAGTCAAATTGTCACTATTTGCAGATGACATGATACTGTACATGAAAAACCCTAAGGACTCCACTCCAAAACTATTAGAACTAATATCGGAATTCAGCAAAGTTGTAGGATACAATATTAACACTCAGAAATCTGTTCCTTTCCTATACATTAACGATGAACTAACAAAGAGAAATCAGAAAAAAAATTCCATTCACAATTGCATCAAAAAGAATAAAATACCGTGGAACAAGCGTAATGAAGGAAGTGAAAGACCTGTACTCTGAAAACTACAAGACACTCTTAAGAGAAATTAAAAAGAATACTAACAAATGGAAATGCATCCTATGCTCTTGGCTAGGAAGAATAAATATTGTCAAAATGGCTATACTACCTAAAGCAATCTACAGATTCAATGCAATCCCTATCAAACTACCAACAGCTTTCTTCAATGAACTGGAACAAATAATTCTAAAATTCATATGGAACCAGAAAAGACCCTGAATAGCCAAAGCAATCCTGAGAAGGAGGAATCAAACAGGGGTGATTACACTCCCTGACTTCAAGCTCTACTACAAAGCCACAGTAATCAAGAGAATTTGGTACTGGCACAAAAACAGACCCACAGACCAGTGGAACAGAATAGAAAATCCAAACATTAACCCAAACACATACAGTCAATTAATATTTGATAAAGGAGCCCTGGATATACAATGGGGAGATGACAGCCTCTTCAGCAGCTGGTGTGGGAAAAACTGGACAGGTACTTGTAAGAGAATGAAACTGGACTACTGTATAACCCCATACACAAAGGTAAACTCAAGGTGGATAAAAGACCTGAATTTAAGTCATGAAACCATAAAACTCTTAGAAAAAAACATAGGCAAAAGTCTCTTGGACATAAACATGAGTGACTTCTTCATGAACATATCCCCCCGGACAAGGGAAACAAAAGCAAAAATGAACAAATGGGACTATATCAAGTTGAAAAGCTTCTGTACAGCAAAGGACACCATCAGTAGAACAAAAAGACATCCTACAATATGGGAAAATATATTCATCAACGATGTATCTGATAAGGGGTTGACATCCAAAATATACAAACAACTCACGCACCTTAACAAACAAAAAGCAAGTAATCCAATTAAGAAATGGGCAGAGGACATGAATAGACACTTCTTTAAAGAAGAAATTCAGATGGCCAACAGGCACATGAAAAGATGCTCCACATCACTAATCATCAGAGAAATGCAGATTAAAACCACAATGAGATATCACCTCGCACCAGTGAGGATGGCCAACATCCAAAACACAAACAACAACAAATGTTGGCGAGGATGTGGAGAAAAGGGAACCCTCCTACACTGCTGGTGGGAAAGCAAATTAGTTCAACCATTGTGGAAAGCAGTGTGGAGGGTCCTCAAAAAACTCAAAATAGAAATACCATTTGACCCAGGAATCCCACTCCTAGGAATTTACCCTAAGAATGCAGAAGCCTAGTTTCAAAAAGACATATGCACCCCTATGTTTATTGCAGCACTATTTACAATAGCCAAGAAATGGAAGCAGCCTAAGTGTCCATCAGTACATGAATGGATAAAGAAGAGGTGGTACATCTACACAATGGAATATTATTCAGCCATAAGAAGAAAACAAATTCTACCATTTGCAACAACGTGGATGGAGCTGGAGGGTATTATGCTCAGTGAAATAAGCCAAGCCGAAAAAGACAAGTATTAAATGATTTCACTAATATGAGGAGTATAAGGACAAAGAAAAAAAAACTGAAGGAACAAAACAGCAGCAGACTCACATAACCCAAGAATGCACTAATAGTTGCCAAAGGAAAGGGAGTGGGGAAGATGGGTGGAGAGGGAGGGATAAGAGGGAAAAGGGGGCATTACAATTAGCAGCCGTAATGTTGGGGGGCATGGGGAGGGCTATACAACTCAGAGAAGACAAGTAGTGACTCTATAGCATCTCACTATGATGATGGACAGTGACTGTAATGGGGTTGGTGTGGGGGACCTGATGAAGGGGGTAGTTTAATAACTATAATATTGCACATGTAATTGTAGATTAATGATACCAGAATAAATTATAAAAAAAAACTGAGAGGAAAAAAAGAGTTTCAGCACAGATGGCCTGTTTTTTGGTGGGAAGAGAGTTCAGGTGTAATATAGCATTCCATGTCATTCCAGAAATGAAAAATGCCTGAATATTGGCAGGAAAAGTCTGATCTTCTGATTCAGCCAAGGAGGTCAGGTGAAAACTTCATCTTTTAGAGAAATAGATCATGTAATTGGTTGTTGAAGGTAGTTGAAAGTTGGCACAACTGGAGAATCATTTCCCCTGAAGACTAACTCCCCTTAAATTGAGCAAATATCAGAACCAGACATTAAAAAGCTAATGTTTGTCTTCTAATTCTCAAAGAGTTTATTGTGTGTGTTTCCTGTGGATGTGCGTACATGAACTTTCCTAAGCTTATGTAAACGGTTCATACCAGGCTGCCTCTGACCACTGATCCCTT
Organism: Phataginus tricuspis; assembly: GCA_029783875.1. NCBI lineage: Eukaryota > Metazoa > Chordata > Mammalia > Pholidota > Manidae > Phataginus > Phataginus tricuspis. The sequence continues at coordinate 7,797,391 of JAQQAC010002594.1, read as the reverse complement.
AAATGGAAGCAGCATTTCAGAAACCATTAGTGGACTTGAAATAGAAGGAATCGTTAGAACAGTGAATTATAACTCTTTCAGACCAAATGCCCTCTTTGTGTATAACAAGCTTTCTCTGTTTATTAATATTTGATTTTTGTTAATTTTTTAAAATAGAAAAAGAAAATATAATACAAATAAGAATATTCATCTCTTTAAGCCCTCTTATTTTTTTTATTTTACTTTCATTAATGTACAATTACATGAATAACATTATGGTTACTAGACTCCCCTTATTATCAAGTCCCCACCACATACCCCATTATAGTCACTGTCCATCAGCATAGTAAGATGCTATAAAATCAGTACTTGTCGTTTCTGTGTTTTACTGCCTTTCCTGTGTCCCCCCCACTACATTATGTGTGCTAGTCGTAATGACCTTTTTCCCCCTTATCACTCCATTCCCACCCATCCTCCCCAGTTCCTTCCCCTTTGGTAACTGTTAGTCCATTATTGGGTTCTGTGAGTCTGCTGCTGTTTTGTTCCTTCAGTTTTTTCTTTGTTCTTATACTCCACAGATGAGTGAAATCATTTGATACTTGTCTTTCTTTGTCTGGCTTATTTCACTGAGCATAATACCCTCTAGCTCCATCCATGCTGCAAATGGTAGAATTTGTTTTCTTCTTATGGCTGAATAATATTCCATCGTGTATATGTACCACGTCTTCTTTATCCATTCATCTACTGATGGACACTTAGGTTGTTTCCATTTTTGCCTATTGTAAATAGTGCTGCGATAAACATAGGGGTGCATATGTCTTTTTCAAACTGTGCTGCTACATTCTTAGGGTAAATTCCTAGGAGTGGGATTCCTGGGTCAAATGGTATTTCTATTTCGAGTTTTTTGAGGAACCTCCATACTGCTTTCCATAATGGTTGAACTAATTTACATTTCCACCAGCAGTGTAGGAGGGTTCCCCTTTCTCCACATCCTCGCCAATATTTGTTGTTGTTTGTCTTTTGGATGGCAGTCATCCTAACTGGTATGAGGTGATATCTCATTGTGGTTTTAATTTGCATTTCTCTGATGATTAGCAATGTGGAGCATCTTTTCATGTGCCTGTTGGCCATCTGAATTTCTTCTTTGGAGAAGTGTCTGTTCAGCTCCTCTGCCCATTTTTTAATTGGCTTATTTGCTTTTTGTTTGTTGAGGTGTGTCAGCTCTTTATATAGTTTGGATGTCAACCCCTTATCGGATATGTCATTTATGAATATATTCTCCCATACTGCAGGATGTATTTTTGTTCTATTGATGGTGTCCTTTGCTGTACAAAAGCTTTTTAGTTTAATATAATCCCACTTGTTCATTTTTTATTTTGTTTCCCTTGCCAGTGGAGATATGTTCATGAAGAAGTCGCTCATGTTTATGTCCAAGAGATTTTTGCCTATGTTTTTTTCTAAGAGTTTTATGGTTTCCTGACTTACATTCAGGTCTTTGATCCATTTTGAGTTTACTTTTGTGTATGGAGTTAGACAATAGTCCAGAGTTATTCTCTTACATGTAGCTGTTCAGTTTTGCCAACACCAGCTGTTGAAGAGGCTGTCATTTCCCCATTGTATATCCATGGCTCCTTTATCATATATTAATTGACCATATATGCTTGGGTTTATATCTGGGCTCTCTAGTCTGTTCCATTGGTCTATGGGCCTGGGGTCTGTTCTTATGCCAGTACCAAATTGTTTTAATTACTGTGGCTTTGTTGTAGAGCTTGAAGTCAGGGAGCATAATTCCCCGTTTTAGTCTTCCTTCTCAGGATTGCTTTGGGTCTTTTGTGGTTCCATATGAATTTTAGAACTATTTGCTCTAGTTCATTGAAGAATGCTGTTGTTATTTTGACAGGGATTGGATTTGAATCTGTAGATTGCTTTAGACAGGATGGCCATTTTGACAATATTAATTCTTCCTATCCATGAGCATGGGATGTGTTTCCATTTATTGGTATCTTCTTTAATTTCCCTCATGAGTTTCTTGTAGTTGTCAGAGTATAAGTCTTTCACTTCCTTGGTTAGATTTATTCTAGGTATTTTATTCTTTTGCATGCAATTGTGAATGGAATTCCCTCTCTCTTCTTATGTAGGGGAATTGTATCTATTCTTAGATGATTGACTGGATCGATCACACTTCTTTTTTAAAGAGTAGTTGCATTGATACCATTTGAGCCTTCTAGAAAAGGAGTCATTAATTATACCAATGTTTTGGTGTGATAAAGGGGTTTTTAGCTATTTTTGGCTTTCATTCTTTCTTAAATATCTGATTAAAACATATGCAGGGCTTAAAAATTCAAGTACTGCTAAAAGGCTTTCAACATAAGTGAGATTTCCACACTTACATCTTCCAGCCCTTAATCCTTGCTCTTTAGAGCGTATTATTTTTACCTGTTAGCTGTTTATTCTGGTATATACCCCATACTTATAAATAATATGTTTGTACTATTATTTCTTTTTTAGTTTTATTGAGGTAATTGATAAATAAAATTGTAACATATTTAAGGCATACATCATGATAAATTAATATGCAGATAAATTGTAAAAGGATTCCCCCCACATAGGTAGTCAACACATCCAAATCCATTCATCATCACCTCCACATATTTTGCCTTTTTAATTTTTTTGCTGAGAACATTTGAGTTTTACTTTCTGAGAAAATTTCAATTTTACAATATGTCATCAACTACAGTGACTATGCTATACATTGGATCCTCAGAACTTATTCATCTTAAAATCTTATTCATCTTATCTATCAAAAAAATGTAAGTATGTATGCTGATGGATGTTATCTAAACTTATTGTGGTAATCATTTTGATATATATAGATCTCAAATCATTATGTTGTACACCTAAAACTAATACAATGTTATAGTCAATAAGAAAAGATGAATGAAACTGTATTAATTTATAAGTACCTTAATTTACATACAGTAAAATAACTTTTGTTCTGAGGTACAGTTCTGAGTTTTAATACATGTATCAATTCACATAAGACCCACCACAATCAGGTCAAAGAACAGTTCCATCATACCAAAAATATTCCCTCGTCTTGACCAACCCTTGCCCCTATCCTATAACCCATGAGAACCATTGATCTCTCTTTAACTTGTCTTTGCTTTTTCTAGGATGTCAAATAACTAGAATCAGAGCATGTAATTTTTTGAGACTGACTACTGCTGGGGGTCAGTCTCTTCCATTGCTTTTGTATATGTATTGTGACAGCTTTTGTTCATAGTATTATTTTGAGACTTTTGCTATGATAATGTCAAGACTCTTCCTTCTGAGGCAGAGGGCACATTTATTTCCTGACCAGGATCATAAGGATTCTGATTCTTGTAAGGCAGGTTGGGCAGGATTGCCTGGAGACCCCTTTATAAGACTGGGTTTTTTTTTAAGGTGGAGTTCCTCAGATGTGACAAAAATCAACTGTGTGTGTTGCACAAACACTTGATATGGTCATTTTTAAAACTTTTGCTGTAGGGTGTTGTCTTGCCAATGAGTTTCAGCCCTGGACAAGTTCGCTATGGATTCAATGTGATCAAAGAAATTGACAGCAAAATGTTCTTTGGGGTGGAAGGGTTTATTGCCCAGCTTGTTCTCTCAGCAGTAGGTTGAGCACTAGCGTTTCTGCCTCTGCCCAGAGCACTGGGCCAAGCTCTCTATAAGCGCAATAATAGCTTATTGCCTAAAGGTGTGGAAGCGGTAGCCTAGCTACAGTTACATCATCAGGTGGTTTAAGTACAGTGAGGATCCAGGCCATAGGAACCACAACTTCCCCACACACCACCCCTCCAGGATTCTCGCCTTACAATCTACACGCTTTCAATATTCCACAATGGTCCCTGTGTCAGAAAGCTGGAACACTGTAATCAGATTCCACAATAGCAACAGAGGATAACAACAACCTAGAGATGATAAAAATTAAGAAACAGCAATATTTTGATACAGGTAACAAAATTTATAATAATCCTCAAGCCAGAGGAAGTTCCCAATCCACAAAGACTTTGGGGGCGATTAGACACATTTTAATGCCACCAACATAGGCAAATCTTGTCCATCAGGTAGGATGCATGCAAAAGAGTGGTCCTGTTATAGGACTGTAGCAGGAAGGGGGTCCCTTCCAGGTCTAGTATACCATACTTTTACTCCTTTCCCCGTGGGCGTTACTGAAGGGTCTATATATAGTGCTACCCAAGGTGCATGCACTGGACATAATGATAAAACAAAATTCCCTGGTAAGATGCTCCTACCTCCTGGCCATTCAGGATATACTACTGTGACCTTTGGTGGCCACTCTGCTGTTATTCCAGGAATATACAGGAGGCCAGCTTCCAGGCCTTGTCCCCAAGATGCCAGGAGAGCCAACCATCGTTGGTCCATGTGTCGAAAGGTCCAAGGCCATGTTCACTCAATGGAGTCTCTGGGATTCAGTGCAGTTGGTGCTGGCAGCAAGATGTTATTCTGGTGGTTGAACCTCAGCTTCAGTGATTCTTCCTTGGTTTGTACTTGCAGTTGTATAGGGGAGGCAGCCATATGTGTTACCATGTCTGAGGGGCTCAGGGCTCCCTTTTGCAGTCTCGCGTTCAAGCACTGTAGTACGGTCCATAAGCAGACTGACCATCCCGGCAGACTATTGGTATCTAACTTTAGTCCGGATTTTAACAAGCCATGTGCCTCTCTATCATGCCTGCTGAGGTAGGATTGTATAGCACATGAAACTTCCATTTGATTCCCAGCTGTCGCACCCATTCTTGCAGTGTATGTCCAATAAAATGAGTGCCTTGATCACTCTCCAAATTACCTGTGGTCAGCCATAGGCAGCAAAGAGATGCTCCAGGCCTCTTTTCTACACAATGGGTAGGAAAAGCAACCAGAAGTCCATTGGCTGTGTCCACACAAGTCATCACATACCGATATCCTTCTGACACAGGTAGAGGCCCAATATAGTCTATCTGCCACCTGACGAGGCGTATAGGCCCCTTAGCCATTGTCCCATGTTGCTGTGGAACTCAGTGTAAGTCCGTTTTGGAGCACACAACACACTCCTGCTGGGCTCTACTACCTTCTTCGAAGGTCAAAGGCAAGCCCCACCGACAGGCTACAGCCCACATTGTCTTTTGTCCCGCATGCAGCAAACGCTGATGGAGCCATTGGGCTACATCAGAGGAAGGCTTTTCTTCTAACTAAATGTATCTGGGCCAATTTATCTGCTTCATCATTTCATGGGGATGCCAGTGGCAAATGACCTGTCACATGGTTTACTGTAATTATTTTAGTCTGACCACAGGTCCATAAGTCTTGCCATAATTCTTGCTCCCAAAGGGGTCAGTGATGATACAGCCAGTTGGCATGGTACCAGACTGGTAGCCACAGGGTCAAGCCCCAATAGAAAGCCCAGCTGTCATGCAGACAACTATAGGGAAGGGCTCCTGGCTGATCACAAGCTACACAGCCTGCAACTCTGACCATTGGCTGCTCTTCCCCTTACCATCTTCATCCATATTATCTCAGTCTTAGGATGGAAAGCTATGGCCCTCCATTTTGGGGGCTGCCCACGGCTGGAGCCATCTGTGTACCATGCATCTTCGGGTATAGGGGCTCTTCCTTCCCAATAGGGACTCTCTGCTACTAATGGTTGAAAAGCAAGTTCTTCCTGCTTTTTGCTAGTATATGTCACTGGCCCCAACAAGCGTTGGAGTTCTTCACTCAAGGGGCTACTAGAGAGGGCACTATGCTGCTGTAGGTAAGCACCCCACTTGGCTAGAGTGGGTGTTTGTGCCATACCATTCCTTGGCTTTTGGGTCCAGTCTTGTACCCACCCCAAGATGGGATAGGTGGTTATTACCTTTATCAGGGTCATTCCGGTGATGGGTTCTGTAGCCAGCAAGGTGTGATAAATGGCAGCCAGTTGTTTTTCTATCAAAGTGCATCAAACCTCTGCCCCTTTCCAGAGTTGTGAGCAGAATCCAACGGGTTGGCAAGTTCGTTCAAGCCACTGCCAGAGACCCCAGCCATAACCATCTTCAGTCACATAAATGTCCAGCTCACAGGACCTTGATGGGTCTATCACACTCAAGGCCTGCACAGCCTTGAGTGCCCGTTTTGCTGTAGTAAAGGCAGATGCACACGTCTCATCCCAGTCGCACCTGACACCCTTTCGTACCAATTGGTATAAGGGCTTCAGAATTTGTGCCAAGTGTTGGATTAACACTCTCCAGTAGCCTAGAACACCCAGAAACTCCTGTAGCAATGCTACAGTTGCGGGGGTAGGAAAGGCCTGGACTTTATCTATAACTCCTTTGGTATAACTTTGGCCTTACCTGATGAGGTGACCCCCAAGAATCTGACAGACAAACCAGGTCCCTGAAACTTGGTGCTGTTCACAGCCCATCCTTTCCCCTCTAAATGTTGTAGCAGTCTAGGTGCTGCACCTTCTAGATCTAAAAGAGAACGAGACGTGAGCGTGACATCATCAATATAATGGTACAGCTGCACTGTTGGCAGTTTCTCCCACGTAGCCAAGTCCTGGGCTACAAGTCCATGACAGTGGGGCTGTGGAGGTATCCCTGTGGGAGGACGGTGAAAGTCCATTGCCATCCTTCCCACATGAAGGCAAACTGTTCCTGACTTTCCTGTTCAATTTCAATGGAAAAGAAGGTATTAGCAAGATCTACCACATAATGATATGTTTCTAGTTCATGGCTGAAGGTATCCATCAAGCCTGCAATACAGGGGACAGCATCATGCATAGGGGGTATGACCTTATTCAGTTCTCTGTAATCCACAGTCATATGCCAGGAGCCAACTGGCTTTTACACTAGCCACACTGGGGTATTGAAAGGACTATGGGTGTGCTTTATAATACACACCTTTTCCAGCTCCTGGAGAGTTTCTCCAATTTCTTTATGCCCTCCACGTAGTTTGTATTTTTTTGTATTAGTCACCCGCCAAGGCACAAGCAAAGGTACAGGCACGTGCCTAGCATGTCCCCTCAGAACTGCCTTCACCACACCTACTCGGTCTGAGCTCACCTGCAGTGGTCTGCAACCATAGACCCTGCAGGATATCAATCCTCAAAATATACTCAGGGATAGGAGATATATACACAGTATACTCTTTTGGGGGTAGATACCCTATTCCCAAAGGGACTTGGGCTTTTTTCACTCTGATAGCCTTCCCCTGTATCCATCTGTGATAGTGGGGGTCCAAGGGAACCATTCAAGGTTACCATGAATCAGTGAATATTCAGCCCCAGTGTCCACCAGAGCCAGGACACATTGTATGTTCACTGGGGACCAATGGATAGCTATTTCAACATTTGGCCTCTGGTCCCCCTGTTCCCTCAGGGCAGATACCTTGACGTTCCCTTCAGTCAAACCGTGTTCCCCAATCACCTTTCTGTGTGGGCTCAAGTGAGGTTGGCTGGCTTTCCAGCAGGAAGTCTTGCAAACACACAGGCCGGATTCATGGCTCTGTCTCTGATCTCTGCCTCTTTGGTCTTAATGGCTGGAACTGCTGCTCTGGTTTCAGCTGTTGCCATAGCTCCAGTAAGATCCTATTTGACTTCCCGTCTAATTTCCTTCCATCTGCTCCTGCCCATATTAAATCAACCCACATCTGGGTACTTGTAACCTTCATGGGGCCCTGTAAATTCTTCTTGTGAGTGACAGGTCTTATTTCTTTCTGAGTTCTCATTGCTTCAGCCTCTCCTAAGTCGCCTACTGTACATGTCACCTCACTTATGGGATGCCTAAGTGAGGGGAAAGAATGGCCACTAGAGACCCAAAGACAGATGTAGGAGCCATTTGAAGTACAATATTTCTCATCCCATTAGTGAAAATCTTTTCATCTGGGCCATAATTCTCTGGACTATAGATGGCATTTCTCATGCCTAGCTCTCGTAACACTTATTGGAGCTCAGCATATGTCTGCTTTCTAACAGGAGAGGATGGTAGATCACCCGGATTGGGCCACACAGCATGAAGTGCAGCCATGAGCCAATCAAGGAGGGAGTGACTCCCTGGGGTCTGATGTGCATTTTGTAATTGCTGCCTCAAGGCAGGCTGCACTGTCAGGGAAGACAGCTTTCCCATCTCTGACCCTGACAGAATAATTCCATCCACCCCTAAGTCCCACAGATGCAGGAGCCAAGCTGATATTGACTCCGAATGCTTCTGCCTAAACCGGGAGCCCAAATCCACCAGCTCAGCCTGAGTATAGGGGCGGACCATAGAGTGCTCCACGACCTGGGGAGGGGCTGCTCCTCTCAGGGAATTTTCAGCTGCTGGGTCTTTATTTTCTTTACAACCACTGGGTGTGCTTTCAATACAGGAGGCACCAGTGCCTCTGGCATCACCCCTTCATCCTTCCCCAGCTCCTCCGTTTCTGAGGCTGATGGTACCTTTCTCTCCCCTCCCCAAAGTGCCTCTTGTGCTACAACCTTTACCTTTTCTATTGTGCCTCGCAGCAGTGCTACCTCAATCTTCAGAAGCTCTCTTACCTTCACCTCAATGCTTCGCAGCTGACGCTCTTGTGCCACCTCTGTCTGTGCTTCCGTCATGAGTTCGTCTTTTTCCTTGTTCGCCTCTTCCTCCTTCAGAACACCTGGCAGCTCTGCTGTCTCATTCTGTGAAGATTTGTTTACCTCTCCAATGGCATCTTGCAGCTGGCGTTCTCATGCCACCTCCTCTCGCATCTATGACATTTCCCTCTTCAGGGAATCCACAGAAGTTTGCAGCTCGCGTTCTTGTGCTGCCATTTCTTGGGTCTCTTCTGTAGACCTTTTTAATACTGTGAGAAGCAGCCAACCCACAGTCCCCGCTGCCTCATGGGCACTCTGTTTCTCAAAGGATCTGCTTACTATACCAAGGGCCACCCCTACTGCCTCAGGTGCCACCTCCAGTTGCCTCCAGTCCTGGGGTGGGCCCAGTCTTCTAGGAGGCAAGCCACCTCAGAATACATACCCATTGGGGGACAATTTACTGTCTCCCCATTCGCAGGGGCAACCCGCTGAAGCACCCCTTCCATAAGGGCAGCCTGTCTTTTTCCTTGGTCAACAATGAATCCTGCCAACTATGCCAATTGTCTTGCTAATGGGTTTCAGCCCTGGGAAAGTTCACTATGGATTCAATGTGACCAAGGAAATTGACAGCAAAACGTTCTTTGGGGTGAAAGCGTTTATTACCCGGCTTGTTCTCTTGGTGCTAGGTTGAGCACTAGCGTCTCTGCCTCTGCCAGGAGCACTGGACTGAGGTTTCTATATAGCACCATAATAGCTCATTACCTAAAGTTGTGGAAGCGGTAGCCTAGCAACAGGCCAGTTATATCATCAGGTGGTTTAAGTTCAGTGAGGATCCTGGTTATAGGAATCCCAACTTCCCCACAGGTGTGTGTGTTTCTGCTGTTATTCAAATAGCGATAAAGTGCTATCTCACTGTGACTTTATGTTTTCCTAGTGACTAATGATGTTGGGCACATTTTCATGTGTTTATTTGCCACATATTTGGTGTGTCTGTTCAACTTGCTCATTTTTGATTGGTTTGTCTGTTGTCTTATTTGGAGAGAATTGTATATATTCTATGTACAAGTTGCTCAATACAGATGCGATTTGAAAAAATTTTCTCTCAGGTTGTTTGCCCTTTCATTTTCTTAACAAACATCCTTTGCAAAGCAAAACTATTATAATTTTGATGAAGTCCCAATTTATCATTTTTTTCTTATATAACTTATCCTTTTAGTGTCATACATATGAAATCTTTGCCTAACTCAAGACCATAAAAATATTCTGTTTTCAGCTAAAGAGTTTATGCTTTGTGTTTTTAAATTTTGAGTCTATGATCCATTTTGAGTTAACTTTTGTATAGAGTGTGAAGGTTGAGTTCTTTTTTTGCCACTGGATCTCCAATTGTTCCAGCATCATTTGCTGAAAAATTGTCCTTTCTTCATTGGATTGTCTGAACACTTCTCAGTCAACCATTTGTGTGGGTCTATTCTGACTCTTCTGTTCTTCTATCCATTCATCAATACCACGTGATTTTAATTATTGTTAATGTAGAGTAAATTTTAAAATCAGGTGGTGTAAACCCTCCAACTCTGACTTTACCAAAACTGTTTTGGCTTGCTCTAACTCTTTCTTCTTTCAGTATAGTTTTTAAATCAACGTATCAATATCTTTGAGAAGATCCTGCTACAGTTGTGATTGCATTGCATTGTTTATTGATTCACTGAGACGAACTGGCATCTTCCTAAGTATACTGAGGTTTCTAGTCCATGAACACAGCATGTATGTCATTTACTTGGGTCTTCTTTTGTATCTATCATCAGCATCTTGCAATTTTATAATTTTGCTTTCAATTGCCATATATCACTCAAATATCCTGAGACCAAAACAAGTAATTATTTCAAGCCACATATTTTTGCTAGCATTTCAAAATTTTACTTAATAACTCTCTCCTTGCAGTTTCTTCCAATGTTAAACGTCTTAAACTTTGTCTACTCCTTATCAGTCTCCTGCATGGAAACATCCACCTTAGCCAGAAAAGCTCTCATAAATATTATGCTTTTCCACTGCTACATCTAGATTTACTGTGACTCTACCAAGGTAGTGATTACATGACCACAGTAAGAAATAAATTCAGCTTTGCTTTATTTATATGTTAATTTGGTGGTATTTTCCAGGAGTCAGTGTTGTGCAAAGAAGTGATGCTGGGAGCTGTGAATGTCCTCTGCAACCATGAGCAGTTGTGGCACAAAACTGCTTTATTTTCAGTTGTTGCATATTGTGAGGAGATTGTGTCTTGAATTTCATTATATTCTCCTCTCTGCTGGCACATGCCTAACAGAGAGATACACAGTAAATGTGCCAGCTTATCATATGAGAGGCCTCTTCTGAGGACCAAGCTCCTACCTGCTGTCCCACGTGCTGCCCCAGGCTCCAGCTGTGGCCTTCCTCTCTCCATAAACACACTCACCTTTATTAGGCTTTTTGCCCACAGTTGGAACTGTGTTGAGTTCTTGCTAAGATGTTAGCAACTGACAACAACTGTGGTTTCCTCCTGTAATGTGTATATTTAATAAAGGACTTTTGGAGAAAGTGCTGTTGAACCCAAAAGAATGACTTTCTCGTGGTAAAACCTCAGATACATTACAAGATTCTTGAAGATAAACTGTGCTGCAGATATATTGAAAGGCATTTTTTGAACAAATTACAGCAAGCTGGTGGTGGCGGTGAGGTTGTTGTAGTGGGGGAGTGATGTGAAAGAAATAATCTTTTCAATATGAAAGCACTTTATTCTCTTCAAGACACATGAGGCTTTTTCACTGATTCTTCCCAGAGGAGTTCCAGATACTTTACCATCCTAATCTCCTTTCCTATAAACTCAAAAAGGCTACTGCCTCCTCCCTATAACCTATCTAGTAGTGAATATTAAGGTTTACATAAATACTTAAATAATTCAACATTTTCATCTAAATTCATATTCATTAAGCCATCCTAAACAAAAATTAAATTCATTATGCACAATTCTGTATAGTAGCAATGATAAGCAGTAAAATATTTCTCCATGCTAGATAATCTGTTGAATTGGAAATACAGGACTGAATTTTAAATTTGCTGTAGAAATAAACTATGATTTCTCAAACTTGTCTGATCATAAGAATTTTGGTGGATGCTTATTAAAATGTAGGCTTCATTCTAGACCTTAAGGCCTGGGAGATTCTTATGGGGCCGAGTGGGAAATACTGGACTGGGGGAAGTTTCTCATCATTTCTCCAAAGCAAGTTCACTGCTTGGTAGCTCATATCATGGGACCATGCTGAAAACATTTTTGTTTTTTTTCCCTACTTGCCCTTCTTCCAAGAAACATTATGCCAGGCACTCCTACATGCTGAGAAAACAAAGATAAGCAACAATTCTCATGGAAGTGCCAAAGACAATAAACAATTATACAGTGTATTAAGTGCTGAAACAGAGGTAGTACAGGATACTATGCACTTAGGAGGAGGAGGAAATGCCTCATCTGAGTATTTAAGGCACATTTGACATCTGTGAAAGAGAGGTCATTCTGCACAGAAGATGTCTGAATAAAGACTCAGAGTCTTAAGCGGATCATGTGTTTTCTGAGCATTATTAAATATGTCTGGCATGCCCGAAGCTCAGGGTCGGGCTGGGAAAGCAGGGGCAGGTTAAACTGGTGAGACTCACATCATGAATGGCCTTGTATGCCACCTTGAAGTTGAATTTAGTCCTATAGATGATGTGGAGCTGCTGAGAAGAAACCTGATGCCCCAGCACTTGGTAACAATTGATTTCAAAATATAACTTGCCAGGAATGCCTTAGAACTGGAGTTTGAGTCAACTTTGTTCTGAGCTAATATTCTACAATAGTCAGTTTTGAGCTTTGTTAATCTAGTGGAAACCCTTCTCAGCTGGCATCTTTTAAGTGCAAAACAGATAAAAGGGCTGCTTTGGTTGATGCAGAAAGCTCAGCTCTGTGGCACTATTCCTGCAAACACAGGGTTCTAGGAAACAGCGTGCAAATCAAAGTGCTATGTTCCCAAGAGATGGAGTAATGGAATAGATATTTAAAATCTTGCTTTCGAAGGCTAACTTTGATATTATCTTTGAAGAGAGCCTTTTCTACCATATGCCTAGTGTAGTTCCTTCCACACCTCATTGTGCAGGAGATGTTTGTGGCGCTCGGCGGAGTCTGCCTAGGTTTTAATACTTCCAGTGAGGGGAGGCATCCACATTCTTCTGCAGTTGACCACTCTCTGCTTAAACAGCCTCATTTATTTGCAACTTCTTCTTTATAATAAGCAGGTGTCTCTGATTTATACAAGGTCTTTTGGAATAACCAACTCAATATAGCTATCATCTCTTCTTCTGTTAACTTTTAGTTTTCTTTGATCTTTCTTTAAAATAGACTCTCTTGCCTGGAAAGAGAAAATTCTACCACAAGCATTCCAACTTGTAAATGTTGTCTCTTAAAAATGTGACCACCAGAAATAGGTGCAATATTTCTTTTGCTACTTCTTGCCTCCCATTACTACCTATGCTTTTCTAAAAAAATGAATGTATCATGAAAGGGCCTCATCGGAGGCTTTTCTGGTTAGTATTACCTTAAAATATATACAGAAGGAATACCTATGAAATGGTAAAAATAGCATTAAAAATCAGCTCAGTGTTAAGCCAGTGACTCACTTTTTGATGGAATGTTCACATTTAACATCATAATGAAAACTGATATGCTGTCAAGATTGCCAGGCATTTCTTTTTCTTGAAAAAATAAGAACCTGGGACAGTGAGAGGAACATAGGAAAGGCTCAACATTTGTGTAATGAATGAAGTGGAAGGCCACATACCAAGGAAAAAGGAAGTATGTTTAGTTTGGGAATCTCAGAGTTATCCAACTCAAGGGGCTTCCAGTCTTGAAGAAATGAAGGCACTCAGGCAGGGCAAGCTGAAAAGTCCCTGCTTCAAACAGAGTGTGACAAGACGGATCCAGTGAGTGGGAGACATGAAGTAGTCAAGGAAAAGAGTTGAGACGTTCAAGTGAGGCATTTCCTACTATCTTCTGTGGTGCTTCATGGGGGGTGCCTGGTTTCTCGGTGTACTAGAGTTTATTATTTCACATGACGTAGTGGGGGTGGGAAGGAAAGAAATGTTTCAGGACAAGATCATTCTAGCGGCTTCAGCATCACCAGGACACTGTTGGGACTGAAGCCGCAAGATAATTCCACTTTGGCACACTGCGCTAAGACATGACATTGTCAATGCACAGGGGTGCCCCTCCACCCTCCCCTCATCACACAAGTTCAGCCTCTGAAGATTTTTCTTTCATTTCTTCAAAAAAGATTTTTTATAAGAATATACGTAGAGGATATTTTAGATAAGAAAAAATGTTGACCTAGGCTCAGTCAAAGCTAGCCCTTAAGCCCTGAAAAGCTAGATGAAAAGTCAGCACTGTTTGGACCCACTGAGAGGTAAGTCACCTTGGGAGGGGGTAGAGGAGGGGGCAGGAGGTTGTTTCTGTGTGTGTGTGTGTGTGTGTGTGTGTGTGTGTGTCTTAGTTACAGCCAAAGATTCACCGGCATGAGCAGCTCAAGAGTTCAACAGTTTCTCCAACAGGACAGGAGGCAGACCTCACAGTTGATGATCTAGCCATGTTATCCCCTGTGAAGAAATGACTTCAGTTCCACATCAATTTCTCTGATAGACTGAATTATTATGCAAAAACACACAGTATGACTTTCCTAACTTCTGACCAGAAAGACCAAGCAATACTCACATCAACTGCTTATTTTAATGTCAAATGTTTATTTCTATGCCATAGATGCCTCAGCACAATTTGTAAAAGAAAGGAATCCAAAAAAAGAAACTTTTTTTTTTTGTCAGGATATTTTCTCTGCAGTTATAGAAAGAAAAGAAACACCGTGGTACCAGAATTACCATTTCTTTCACATCATTCTAGTAAGTTTCATGTAAATATTTTCCTTGGATATCATTTGTTTAAGATGGAAAAATATCCACAGGAAAAAATGTTTGGATTCATTTAAATACGTTTGGGAAGGTCTTTGTCAGAGAATATATCTAGAACATCTTTGTTTTGGTATCCTATATCACTAATTGCCATAGTCTTATTATTTAATATAACAGGCATACTTTATTACATAAAACAAAGTGCACCGAAAATGAACAATGTTAGAAACAAACTGAAATTTGGTGTATCTTAAATCTTCAGGTGATTAGCTATTAGCTGAAGTGCCGGTATACAAATTTTGTATCAATACAAATGCAACCCTCTTCTGTGATGAAAATGCATATAGTAGCTTAGTTCTTTTTGCCTTAGCAGGTAGGGCATCCAGTACAACTGAAACAACCTGATAACAATTTTTGTTTTTCAATGAAAAGGAATGCTCTGGTTTCTTAACTGGCTCCCACAAGTGTGGGAGCCAGAAGATGGCATTTGCTCTTTAAATATATTTCTCTTGTTCTGATTTGAGACACAATCCACCAAGATTCTTACAAGGGAATTAGGCACCACACCTTAGATCACGAGGCCCCGGAGCAGCCTGTTCAGGAGATCTGTGATGCACGGTGGTGGGCCCAGCACCTAGAAGAAGGCATGGTGGTTGTGCACGTGAATCCCTTCAGCAGACTCAGGGAAAGGATGAGAGTTCTTTAAGTTCATGCACATTTTATTGAGTAGTAATATAAAATGCTTTGTCTTTTTCATTGTTACAGTGCATGCTTTGATTGCCAACATTTCAGAAGTCAAATTACAAAGGCAAGGCTTTAGGCTGTAGTGAATTACTTGGGCACTTATACAATTGTTAAAAAATATGAATGGACTTTTGTTGTTTTCAGAATGAACCAGTTGTAACCCGTAACTGATATACAAAGGGAAAAAAGTGAAAAAACTACATATTTTGTGGCACATGAAAGAACAGAAAAAGTAACTAAACCATCATGACATTAACAGTTACCATGCATTTAGAATTTCACATGTAACTACAAACTTATTTAAATTTCACAAGGTTTGCTAAACATGCTAACCATCTATGTGTGCACTGACAAGCTATGTTAAAAACTTTTAAGAATACTCTCCCCTTTAGATTTTTTCAAAGCTTTTTTGATTACAAAATTTCAAAGGCATTAAGCATTTTAGAGAATATAAAGTAAGCCAGTATACATACATTTCCAGTATATGTCAGACCACTAAGTGCAGTACAGTCCCATACAGGCCGATACAGCCATTTTTTTTTCTTAAAAAACATGCATAGGCAGAGTTTTTTTTTTTTTTTACAGAATATAGATGCTTTATCACTGTACTTAATATGGTGTCTTGTTCACTATACTTAAAAATGCACCACTCATAAATATTTAATTCAGCAAGCCACAACCAAGACTTGATTTATCAACAAAAACCCCTAAATATAAACAGCAAAAAATAGATAGATGTAATTATTCCAGTTTTTTAAAACTTAGAGAAAAGGAAAAAAAAAAGGATATTCATTGCTAAATTAATAAGATGAATGTTATCTGGAAAGAAGGGCATTCAAGCACACTAAAGAAACCTGAGGTAAGCATAATCTGTACAAAATTAAACTGTCCTTTTTGGCATTTTAACAAATTTGCAACATTCTTTTTTTTTCTTTTTCTGTTTTTTTTTAAGACTGCCTAATTCATTTTATAGCCATTGTCTGACAAGAGTAGCAAAACATTATCAATAAATAGTCCTTATTTAGTTTGTACATCATTTTGTTAAAAATGTTTGATGTCATCCATTTTTAGTGCTGCAACTGTAAACGTACAATAGAGTAAGAAATTAGACAAAGTTTTCATGTCCAGTAACATAATAATAAAAGACCTTCCATTAACCTATCAAGAAGTCCCCGATGCAGTAGGAAAACATGTTCACTCACCTAACATTGCAGTATATACTAGCATTAGCTTCCTTTAAAATTTTTTTCCCTATAAGCATTTTGAAAAGGCATACCCAAAAGAGGTGTTTAATCACCACCCCCACCAAAATATAGTTTATTATCTCTCTCCTTCTTTTTCAATGATAGTGTAAACTGAATCCAATTCCTGGCCCCCAGAGCAAAGACACTACCATCACAGGCAAGAACATCCCACTGCTCTGTGCAGCAATCCCATCACGCCCTGGCGGGAAGTGGTCACTGAATATTACTGCTATTACTGCCATTGCTGTCCGTGCCGTTAGTCTCTGAGGCGAGAGCCTTGTTGATGGAGTTAAGGTTGGCGTCGGAGGGCATGGCGTCTCTGCGGGGCGGCATCCTCTCATTAATTCGGTCTAAGCCCTTGGCCTCCTCGAAGCTAGTGATCTTATGCTGTGGTGAAAATCCTTTGATAGCTAAACAGAAAATCATTTAAAAAAGAAAAGTTAGGTTAGCCAGAGGAAAACAAAGGGCACAGATGTTGCATCAGGTGATGTTAGAGATTCGCGGTGAGGGAGGGATTCCTCTAGTAGAGAACAAGATGACGGGACCTGAACACGACACGACAGACTCCTTACCATACCTGAGGATGACCGAAAGGTCGGAGGACAGCCAATGTCTCTTGCCAACCAAAATGTCCTCTTCAAGGTAGTAAGATGTAAACATTTCCCTTGTCTTCATGAAAAGTTTAGGTCAATGAAATCCGAAGTGGATATGTAAAGAGAAAAGTTGCTACCAGGAACAGGCCTGTAGACCCAGCATCAAACACCAGCCACATCATGATGACTGCATCAAACCCCCTGACCTAGACAGGCTGTAGCCCTGCTTGGACTACTCCATTGCACTAGTAACGGAAAATTCAACAGAATCACTGAGGCAGCTATGTGTGAAAATCTAGGAAAGAATATAGAGCAGAAGCTAAAAGGAGTTATAAAAGGAATTAACTTTGGTGCATTTCCATGCCATCTTAGAGTCCCAGAAAGGCTTTCTTGGCAAACAACTCAATGGTGGCAGGAAGAAAAACGCAATCATAAACTCCTGCTTCTCACTCAACTTTGGAAGCATGTGGAGTGGGCGACAGGGTAAGCGAAAATTAGAAAAATGAAGAACAGCTTACTAAGCAGAAAAACGTAATCTGCCCTTCAGCAGTGAGCAGGTCAAACTGATGTTCATCTGGTATCCATTACTGCCTAAATCAAAGCAAAACTCTTTCTTAGTAAATCAGTGTAGATGTAAGTGATGGTTCAAGGATAACAAGGGAACATGCCTTTGACAACTTTTAACAAAAGCGAATAGGACTGGTTTTGGCCCTGTTCAATGAAAACATGGAATTCTCAAAAGGGGCAGCATGGATATTTGATTTTTTTCATTAACCCTTAGTGTGCTCCAGAGATAGATAAGGCATTTGAGCAAGAAACGTAATGATTTCTTCGGTGGGTGCACCACCCTATGAGCTGAAAATGAAGTACATAAATGCTGAATTGGGCTGCATCTCCACGGCCGATCAAGGACAACTGCATGGCACATTTACCCTCCCTGCCTTATTTGGGGAAACAAAGGAAAGCAGTTTCAAGCTGAAAATTTGCCAGCCAGTCTTGCACAAATATGCAGTGCCTTTCATTAGTATGGATGAGGTTCTTAAAAGATATACACAGCTGCTATCAAACTTATTAAACGATGAGAAATAATTTGTCCCCTCTTTGCATTTTGAAGTTTAGCATAATGGTGATTAGTCAACTGTAAGAGTAAAAGACAGGGAAATGGGGAGAGACCAAGGCCCAAAGCAAAGCTTCTTAATTCTTCTCTAATTTAGGAATAAACTGCAAATAATAGATCTGTCTAATGAACACTCACCCTGAAAACTAACTCAGTTATTTTAAGGGACAAAATAGTGGCATGAAGTGATACTCTATTCTTTTTCTGAAGTACTGTGAATATCATTTCATCATAATTAATAAATATAAAAAGTTTGTCATCATAATTTATGAAGCAATTTTATTAATTTAAATGGTAAAAGTGGAATCTAGGTTTTAAAAGCCAATAGGATGGGAGCACAGAAATTCGAAATCTAGTGAGAACAACAGGAATATCTGGAATGGGGCTCCATTTCGAATTGTTTTTGTCTATCCTGGTATGGAAGAATGTGCTCTGCTGTAGTTGCTGGTCAGACAATGGATATTAGCAATTTACATCGGTAGTATACTTAACACAACACAGAGTCACAGAAACCACAGAAAACAGCCAAACTTATCAACAAGAATGCACACTGCAGATTAGAATTTGCCAAGAGGAATAGAGAATTCCCACATAAATAGCAGTTTGTTCACTGCTATTTAGGAAGCAGTTGTATTTTCTCTTACAGTGCTATCATTTCCCCTACCATATCCAAATCATGTATACAAATTAAAGAGTCTAACGTGGCACTTTTTACATCATATCAAAGGACCATATGCACACAATTTTGGGAAAAAAAAGAAGTTACCTTGCAAGAACAAAATACAACTGAATACTTTTGTTTTAAAGGGGAACTTCAAATTATTCTTTTTAAAATTGCCAGAGGGTATGGTGTGTATAATATTAAAAGCTATTTTGATATGCAGTTCTCTCATAACCATATATATTTAAACAGCTTGATTCAAAGATAATTGCCACAGGGTCATCTCTACTGTCTTTGAGCAGTGCTGGGACACAATGAAGCACACTTCCTGACCTCCCTGCAGCCCCTAGCACAGTGCCTGACACAGAGCAGACACCCAGGAAACGATCAATTGGGTGGATGACTCGATATTCACTATTCTTGTTACCAGCCACTTGTATCACCACTAAATATTTTTGACCTCTTTATAATATTTTGCTGGTGTTAAAGGTCCTCCAAATACCAGTAAATTAAAATTTGATAAGACTAGCAGAACTGTTTATCTCATACACAGCTGTCTCATGTTAGAGTATTTTTTAGAGACATAAATTAGTGTTGAACTACAACAAAACATTATTCTTTTCTAGAAAATTCTGAAGACTAGAATTAATAAAGTTATTTTCCTTCTCTTCTTTTCAGTGCTGACTGAAAGTGATTTGAGGGAGGGACATGGTTCTGCTCAAAGAATGTATTTTGTGCAATTGGTCAAAACAGCTGCCATAACCCCCACCCCACATTGTTCAAGATATATAATCCTTGTGTTTTCTGTGATTAGATTAGGCTCGTTGTATACAAAGTCAAACATAGCTTTAAGAGAAAACAAACAAACAAACAAACCATAAAAGGACATTTTCCCCTTTAAAGCAAGAACATTTTGGTTAATACTGAGCCACAACTGTTAGCCCAACACCCACACACTCTGTACAAGCTACAGCAAAAAAAAAAAAAAAAAAAAATGAATACACCCAGCAGAGCCCTTATCTGTTGCAGATACAACAGAAAGGGGACTGGCCAATTTACCTTCATCAGCCTCAATAGCCTCAACAGTAGCTGAAGAGAAGAAAGGGGGTGCAAAATGAATGAGAAAAATGAGCAGAGGATTTTTAACTCTAAGCATAAATCAGTGACGATCAAGGGAGCTAAGAGAACGAATGTTCCTGAAAGTGCTGGATCTGGCACAAACAACAAAACAGAAATGACAAAAGGAAAGAAAAAAACGCAAAAAAGAATGATGAGTTTACTTTATGAGCTGAATACACCTATGTGAGTGAACTGCTTTGGTCTTTGCTTACTAAAAAAACGACAGAATGATCAATCCTTGGGAAGACATTCAGGGAAGTTTTCTTTTACTTTGAATCGGTAAGGGAGTAGGTCAATCTCAAAAATGAATTTAACTCACACAAAGTCGGATAAAGCCACTACAGTGCTTGGTGATATGGTTTTAAAATGCCAGAGCCTGAAGCATGGTTTCCTAATGCAATGGAAAAGCAGGGGGGTGGTGCGTGTGTGTGTGTGTGTGTGTGTGTGTGTGTGTGTGTGCAAATTTGGAGGAAGAATAAAATCGATGTTTCTGAATTGATAATGCATGGGACTCTTCAGAGACAAACACCAAGCAGTTTGGGGCAGTGAGGGAGAAGGCAAAAGCACAGGAGTGACAGAGTCTGGATTTCTTTTGCCAGGCAATCCAATTTAAAAAGTCCATTTTCCTTATTGGAATACCATTTTTGGAAATAAAATTCTTGAAATGTTACAGTCAAGTGGTAACATGCCAATCGCAGCAATAATTCTATCAGCATTTTAAAGAACAGGCAGTCTACACACTGAAACCTCAATATATTACAGAGGCAAAAATTTAAAAGCCCATTGCTTTATCAGCAAGTTTTTTAAGAACATTAGGGTCTATATTCTCACTATTCAGGTGTATGAGTCCTATGTTATTAAGACGAGTTGCTATTTCCTTAAGTGCTAAAATGCAGAAGATCTCAGTTAACTACAAAGTGTTTATTATTAAAATTCTACACCTTGACTTTTATTTGCATATCTCTTATAATTTGAGATATAAAACTAGAGCTACTACCAAATGTGCACTATAATATTACTTACGGTGCATTCGAAATTCCTTATACTAAAATTATGAAATGGTTATAGCCATGGTAAAAAAGCTAGTCATAAAACTTTACGTAGTTTCTCCTTTTGACAGATTGAAGGGCCATCAGGCAATGGATTTGAAATTGTATTAATGTATTTGGTTTAAAATACATACGGAGTTTCCAAATTCTCAGGACTAATGAGATTCCAACTCTTATATCTGTTATGTGTGTATATGTCTGTGTGTGTGTCAGTTCAACACAGAATAACACCAACCAATGGATTTAAAATAAAGTAACAAAAAAGGAAACAATAACCTAAGTTAAAATACAGGTGAAAATCTGGAAACAGAACAAATAATTGTAAGAACTTAAGTTTAAAAGTAAAGCAAAACAAATCTGGAACCACACCAGCACCAATATATTAGAAATATATATCGCCCATTATTAAATGTATCCTTTGAAAGCAAATGTGGCCCAAAGTTTCTGAAAGTGCACTTGCTGTACCTTAAATGTGTTTATCAGAAACTATGCAGATTTCAATCAATTAGGTGATTGTGCATATTAATGATCCATTTATGCTAACGTTTTTAGAGAGCATGTTTACCTCCGTGGAAAAAATCTTTTGTTTTTTTTTTAGTTTTAAAAATAACTTTTAGCTATAAATTAAAGGGGGGATTTACTTTGACATTATGTAATTTCCTACATTCATTTAGGAATTTTTGTCTTTTTGTGGAACTCAAATACATTGAGTTTTGGAATAAATTCATATAAAAATAAAAGTGTAGTTTATGTTTTAAAATTTTAGAACATGTTGCCAGGATGTGATCATTTAGCAATATCATATTAATGCAGGTGAACATTACTCTCTGAGTGGAAGAGGTATGTCTAAATAATGTTTCCATGAGAATACCCGAATCTCCCAGATTAAAGAATAGGGATAGAAAAGAAAAAAAAAAAGATTCAGTGAAAAATATAAGAAAATAAGCAAAAGGCTGAGATACTTTGAAATTGTTACAGCTTATTTTGTTTTCATTTTTTCTATGAATCTAATAGCAACATTTCTATGAAGTATTGTTAAAATTGGACTCTAGTTAATGATAGTATTAGTTAAAATAGGTAACAAAAGTAACAAATGCAAAAGAGTGCATGGTACCAAGCTGTCTGATATGGTAGCCACTAGCCACATATGACTATTTAAATCAAATTTGAAAATAAAATAAAATAAAAACGGGAGTTTCTCACTTGTACAAGCTAAAGTTTAAGTGCTCAATGGCCCTATGTCACCTGTGGTTTCTGTACAGATACAGAAATTTCCATCAACCCAAAAAGTTCTACTGGACAGTTCTTGTCCAGAAAGCTACACATTTTAATACAAAATCTCTATCTTAAAGGAAATGTTTTAATTCTTTTTCAAAAACGAAATGTGGTTCTACTCAGTCTCTTATGGTCTGGATGGACAAAATCAGAAAAAAGGCATAGATGACTCCCAATTTCTATTCGAGCAGATAATGAAAACATCTTTTTTATATTCTTCCATTCTCCACCCAACTCTAGACTCATGGGTGTATATTTATGGGTGTGTTTATTTTATCAATCACAGAACCAGGACATTTAGTAAAAATGTAATTATTAAGTTGTTTTTAGCAACTGATCAGCTCAAAGTGGTCAGACTGACCATGTCTGCAGGAAACCTAAATGAGTCTTCTTACAGCAAGGCCTGAATATGTGGGTAACATGTAAATGAGGGGATGGGCACAGAGGTCTGTCTGCTCAAGACCACGTTCCAGGTGTATGAGGGAGCTAGTAGGAGCGGACAGGACCAGTCAAATTGACGGGGCGGTTCACCCTTTCTTCCAGCTGAGAAAAGCTGACGACCAGGACCGAGATAAATTGGTGAATATGTCAGGGCCCTAATGACCCAGCTGCCTCTGAGGCTCTGGGTACAGGGCCACACCGATGGGCCTGCTTACCGCTTTGCAGCGTTTGCTTCCCTCCAGAAAGCACCCCGCTGGGGAGCATGCCCGTGGGAGTCAAGCCTTTCAGCGTCAGCACGCTCTCACTCTCTTCTCTGGAAGGCACAAGGGAGGTCAGGGGAGAGACATTAATTCTATTTTCTTTCAAGAAAAAAAAAAACACTTGAAGGGAAAAAAATACATGTAAGAACTCACATTTACCTTGATCTTGGCCACCTAGAATTTTTTTTTTACTTAAAAAATATTTGTTTATACATTCCTATAATACAAGTTATGGAAATAATGTGACTTCCATGACAAAGGGTACAGTTGTGCCATTGTGGAACTTCAAAAACTTTTTGGTAGTGAAGAAACAGAAAACAATTCTGACTCTGTAAACAGGCATCGCAACGCAGTGTTCGGTGGGCATCCTCTGTGAATCCCATGAATATGTTAAAAATGAGCCATGGAGAGTGCTGACAGAAGGTTTCCAGCCAGGGCTCAGCAGAAGTAAATGGAACTGATTGGACTTAGGAGAGAAAACCGAAGAGTATGTGGAGATTAAAAAAATAAATCCAATCTATGGATTAGGGAACTAGAAGTTGCATTTAGGGAACTAACAAAGAATTTTGACATTACGTGATAAACATACAAAACAATGACAACTAGCTAAGAGAGCTGCTGGTAAAACTTCCTAGCCTTACAGCAATCTCTTTCCTCGCTGATTAGCTAATAATAAAATTATTTTATTACTTAATAAGGCAATTGTTTTACAAGTTTAGTACATCATTACTGCAAGTGTATTTACTAATCACAGCACTGGTAATCATTCTAATTTCCCCATAAATCAGAATGATCAAATAACCATGAAATAGAAATAACCTCATATCTTTCCACATAGCAGACAATGTAATTCTACATAGGCAGAACAAAATGCTTATAACACACACATATATGTTTACAATAAGTACAATTACCTACTCCACATGTTAGTGACAGTGTCTAACCTGACTTGAACAGAATTCCTAAACTCCTCCCCAAAACGTGCTACTTCTGCAATCTTTCTTCAACTTCCTCTTCCACTTTTACTGAAGTATCACCCTTCATTCCTTCTATCCTTTCTCGATCCACATCCACTCCACCAGCAAATCTTGAGGGCTCTAGCCTCAAACTGCTTCCACTGTGCCACTTCTTACAATAATATTACTTCATCTCTTTTAGAAACAGTTTTATTGAAACATAATTCACATCCCAATTTGCCCAGTATAAGATTTACATCAATGGTTTTGGGTATACTAACGGAGTTCTGAAACCATCACCATAATAGATCTTTAAAAATTTTCATCATCCCAAAAAGAAATTCTGTGTCCCTTATGGGTCACCCCCTATTTCTTTCATCTTTATGTAACCACTAACATACTTACTGTAGATTTGCTCCTTCTGGGCATTTCATATAAATGGAGTCATACAACATGTAGCTTTGCTCACTGATTTCTTTCACTCACCACCAGCATCTTGCACCTAGACTGTTCTGCCTTAACTGCCGTCTCTGCTCAATCCTTGTTCTCCCTCCCACGTCTGTTCTCAGTGCAGCAGCCAGTCTGAGCTTTTTAATACCAATGCAGATCTTGTCACTTCTCTATTAAAAACTCTCCAATTGCTTCTCCTCTCATTAAGGGTGAGAGGCAAGTCTTTAGAAGGTTTGACCAGAGCCTTAAAAAGTGAGCCCCTAGCCCACCCTCTCCCATCGTTACCCATCTCTCAGACGACATTCCTCCCCATGTCTATTCCCCTTGGTGTTCCTCAAACACACCCAGCACACGCCACCTCGGGCCCCGTGCTTGCTTTGTTACGGCTCCTGTTCTCTGCGTGGCTCATTGCCTCCCTGTCTTTGAATCTCTGCTCAAGCATCTCCTTACTAAGTGAGGACTTCCTTGAGAATGCTATTTAGCCTAACATTCACTTTCAGTACGCCCAACCTCCCCTTGCCCGTTTTATTTTTACCTAACGCACTTATCACACCTGAAAAGCTATACAGTTTGTTTCCTTGGTCTTCTCGGAGCTCCACTGCCCACCGCATCCCACCCTGGCTGGAGAAGCTCCGTGTGAGCAGGGGTTTCTGGCTCCTTTGCTCCCTGCTGTATCCGCAGGAGCTAGACCAGCATAGTCCACATTCAAAAACCATCCACTAGGAGAATGAGTAAAAGGAAAAGAGAATGCAGAGAGGCAGAGTTCATCCACATTTTAGATTTCTGTATCTGTTACTGCAGTGTTTACTCTAAAGTATTAGGGTTGAGATGGTGAGTTAATCATGGTTTCCTTCATGCAGGGACTTCAACCTTTTGAGGTTTTTGCCGATAAACCAATAGAGGTGCATAAAGAAGAAATACCCTAAATGCTAACATATGGGCTTGGAAAAATTGGGAGTAACTGAAAAAAAGAACATACTTTTCCCTTTGCATTCGTATTCAACGTCGGGTTTCCTTGCTCCTTTGCCCTCTTTTGCGCACCACGTTCTCCATTTCCCTACATTCTGTCCGTCACTTCTGCTCCACACAAGACCCAAGCTCTTAGAGGTTTCTGGCAGCTTCCCTATTCCTCAATTCCAACCATTTCTGCTGAGTTTTACTCAAATGGGCACCTCTGTCGTATTTCCAACTGAGGGTCATGCCCCGCTTCTTGAAAGAGTCTTTGCCCTACGTCTAACACTTTCTTTCCTGGCTTTCCTTTTCTGTCTCTTGGCTGCGGTCCCTCTGGGCCCAGACCTGAGCTCTCCAATACAGTAGCCCCAGCCACATATGGCTCCTACCCACTTGAGATGTGCTACAAATACACACCGGATTTCAAAGCCTTAGTATGAACATAAGACTGTAAAATATCTCTTTGGTAAGTTTTATACTGACTACATGTTGAAGCCATAAACTTATTGATATGTGTTCAATAGAATACATTACTAAAATTAATTCCACCTGTTTCTTTCCACTCTTTTACTGTGGCTTCTAGAACATATAATAGTACAGACGTGGCTTATATTACATTTCCATGGGAAAGCACTACTCAGAGGACTCTCGTCTTTCCTCCCTATCTCACTCTCTCCCTTAGTGAGACCACCCACTTCCACCACTTCCATCTGTGTTTGCTCCCATGTCTGCATTTCCGACCCTTATTTCTCTCTGAAGCACCAGTGGCAGAATTTCTAACTGCCTCTGCATTTACTATTCCACCAGCATCCCAGAGGAAAATGTGCCATCATTCAAGTTCTCATAGTCCTCCCAATAAATACCTGTTACATATGTAAATGGAGAAATGCTTCCTCTTTCCTAATAACAGCATTATCATTATATCCATCACATAGGCTAGTGTCTCTGTGGAATATTCTTAGACTATTTCCTCTCCCTCATCACCCCCTGGATAGGTCAGGACTCTTGGAGCAAACAAAAGAGCCTATTCTGGCTAACTTTAGTAGCCAAGAGATGTATTATTCGGGCATTCACAGATCCAGAGACCCAGACTTGAATGCTCTGCAACCGAGACAAGTACCAGCACCCACCCACCCTGCAGAATCTGCTCTGGGTAATGCTGCCACTGCTGCTCAAGTCCACACCTAAGCTCATGCTGAGGCTGTGTAATTAGTCCCCAAAATGCTGAGAAAGAAGTTCTTCTGTTGGCCCCTCAGATTCCACACCAGGAGAACTGATTGCACCCGCCCCACCCGCTGCTTCCTCCTGGTGCTCATTCTGAAACAGAACTCATACGTGCATTCATTTGATGGGTGAATCCCAGACAACATGCCTGCACCTTAGCAGCAAGGGCTGCTGATAGTTTTCCCATTCTCTTACACTGCTGCAAATTGCCAAAATGTAAGACTGTGCTGGACAGCTATACCTGACAAATTTGTACCACCATCTACATTCAATCAGTACATTTTAAAGCTTCGAGCTTCACAAATTCCTTCTGTCCCTTTGTATCTTTCCTCCCAAGGCCTAGTTTTGCTTGGATTACTTCAGCAGCTTCCTAATGTTCTCCCTGACATTACTAAGTCATCCTTCTATCCTGTCCTCACACTGCCATTAACATATAAGATGGAAATTTGTAAAGCGTGTCTCTTATCCCGTGAAAATCACTCCAGGACTCTGACTGCTTGCATACAAAAAATTAAGTTCTCTACCTTGGTATTCAAAGCGGTCAAGAATCTGGACATAAATACATTTCAGTCTCAATTTTTTACTAGGTTTGTCACTCATTTTCATGTCTTACTATCCAGCTCTTTCACATAATTTTAAAGTTTATTGACTAGGTAGTTCACTTTCAAGGCAGATTCTCATTAGTGCTGTTTACTGACTGAGTTTGGAAGAGTTGCTTAGCTTCCCAGTTTCAGTTTCCTCACTGAAAACTGAGGTAGGTCAGCCTGACCCTGCAAGTTTGCCATGTGGATTACTGTCAGGTGCACACAGCACAAGGCCTGGCGCTGGCTTCAGCACGCACCCCGTCCGACACTGTTCTGAGGACCGTGAGACTGCACTGTTGATGACTCTCTGCTCCCAGGCAAGCCTTCCCCACACTCCTCCACCCGACGGAACCCAGCCTGCTCCTCACAGCACTCCTCCAAGGTCAGCCTCTTCATGAACATTCCTTTCATGAAATACAGGGGCACCTTCCGGTTCTCTTCCACAGCACAGCATCATTTCATGTATTTAGCACACATTTGTTGTCTTATATTCGTTTATTGTCTACATGTATGTCATTACAACTTGGTATCCATTTTGCCTAATGCAGCATATAGCACATTTAATACTCAGTCATTACTTACTAAGTTTAACTACTTTTCTCTGGATATGATGCCCCTGTATTCTGCAGATTTGCTACAGATGCATTTATTATAGGAAAGCGGTAAAATATACCTTGTTTTTATTTTCTATCAATATGTAGAATCTTACTCAAGTCACTGACCATCACTGGTCTCAACTGGACCATGTCTTAGTTGGGAATAATTACAACTTATTTACCCATAGGCAGGGGCAGGAAGGACTCTCTAATTTTAAGACCTATCTGTGATTCTGTAGCACTGCCCCTACCCCTTCATGGTTTAAAGACTAACATAGATGGAAACAAGTTTTTATGTTAAGAAAGGTTTCTTCTTTACCTAAATGTATTTTCACACAGAAGTTTTGGAACTGTTTTACTTCTCATAGAAACTTCAGAAAGAAAAAGTCTTAAGTGTTTGTTGATAAATCTGAAGCATGATAAATAAGCAAGTTACGCAGAGGTAACAGTTGAGTTTAGGATCTTCCCATATCCCTTTGCTTCCATAAGACATTTTTCTAGCCACACTGGCCTTCTTGCAAGTCCTCAAACTGCTGAACTTGTTTCTATTGAAGGATTTTTGCACTTGCTATTCCCTTTGTTTTCAACGCTCTTCTCCCATATCTTCATGAAGGTCATGTCCACACTCGCTCAATGCCATTATTCAGAGGGTTCTTTGTTTGAGCACATAGTAAATTAAGTGCCTCATTTCCTACTTGCGCTCCCCTGTATTGCTTCATTTTTTTCTTAACGTATAATCAGTGCTTTAAAATGTATTACATTTATTGTGGAATGGATGAATGAGTCCTGAAAATTCAGGTAGGAATGTAAAGCGTTAGAGCAAAGGCAGCCTCATTCACTAGGGTGTGGGGAGCAGCTATGCTCTCTTCTCAGTTCCAACATGACTTCTCAGGGTTTGGCTGGCTGTCGCAGAGCCAGGACTGACTTGGATTTGGTGTCTCTGAGAAAGGATGATAATGCTTTTCATCCTCATGCTTCCCTGCTTGTGGCATCAAGTCATTTAGCTACTAAAGTGGCTCTGTTAGGAATATAATAGAAACAGCAAGAGGAATGATTGAAAGAGCCAGGGTAGCTGTTCTGAGTTGAGGCAAAAATTTGGCTAAATTAAGTTATGAAATTACGCAATACGTAGATGGACTATTTCCCCTTGTTCATGTCTAATTGTGAATTGACTCTATACATGCCTAAGATGCCTAAACATGCCATATTTTAAAGTAGTTTTTTTAAAGAAATATAGTTAATTTGTACTATCTAGAAATAGATAATGGCATTTAAGTAAAGTGTAGTTAATCATCTTCAATAAAATACTTGTTTTTAAAATAAATTCAGGCTTCATAATAACATGATTCAAGGTCTACATGGGAATTAAACATAACTAGTGTTTTCTCTTAATGACTTATTAGAATAGTAGACTTGTATGAACAAGCTTTGCAGTTCATGTTCATTTCCTAGAAACCTAGTGAAATGCACCTGAAAAAATCATCTTTTACCATAGAGCCAGAATAAAAAACAGAAAGTATTATAATAGCTTTCCTATTTCACTACATGTTCAAACTATCATGAAATAAATGTTTTAAAGTCAGGCAGCAAATAGAGGGATAAAATGTGAAACAGTCCATTTAGAGGTTTTCTCTACAGAAATGATTTAGTATATTTAAAATTTGACCGAGAGAGGAACAGACAGTTCCATTTAAAATTAAAAAAAAAACAAGTAAGGAAAAGAAAATGGTTTCTAGTAAAGTACTTAATTTAGCAGATTAAAGTGTTAAAATGTTATTAAATCACACATTATCAAACTCAAAACAGAAACAGAGGAGGAATGACCCCACCTGAGCACTGAGAACACTCTGGCCATTTTGCCTATTGCTCGGATCTTGTTCCTTATCACCTCTTTCCGGGCTGCAGCCGTTGCTCCTGTGTTTTAAGGAGAGAGTTGAGTAGTCAGTGACTTTTTTCCTAACTGTAATCATTTTACGAATTTACATATATCACAGACTGTAATAAGCAAAAACAGTTTTTCTTCCCCACCTTAAAGAGAGCTTATCTGTACATCAGCTTTAAAAACCTATGCATCTCACCATTGATACTTGGATATGATTCTTGAGAGGCCCCCAAAATGCCAAGAAGCAACTTTTGAGATCTCCAAGGGCAGGTGGGTAGATAACTAACGGAAAAAAAAAAGTCACTGAGCCGAGAGGGTAGGTTCCTACCCATCTCTTGTAACTGAGTTCCCTTCTCCTGTTTATACAAAGATCGCTGAGTTGGCAGGAAGAATAAAGTGCGTCCGCAGGATCTTCCACTCATTTCTGGTCTCCATGCAGAGAAGACTACTTTAGGAAAATGTTTTTTCAAAAGTTCTCTTAAAGAGGGAGCAGTCAGTGACTTTTCCTCTAACCGTATTTACATATACCACAGACTGTGGTAAGCAAAACCAGTTTTTCTTCAATAGCGAACTTGATCAAAAGTGACCAAACTAGGGAGACTCTTTAACTCCCTATGTTTCCTGGTATATCATGTATATTATTTAACGGCCATAAAACAGTTGTTTTAGTAACTGATGCTCTTTCATCTTCTGGTTGGTTCAATAAGATCTAAAGGGAAAAGTGGAAACCTACTGAATAGCATTTAATGAGTTATGGTGGCACATGGTTTATATTTTAGTACTACATAAAAAACTTACACATAGGTCAGTCTGATTAAGTTTTACGACTTAACTACATTTTTCAAATGGAAAAAAGTCAATCTCTATTGGCTACTGATATTATAAACATTTTCTTTTTTCTTGAATTCTCAACATGTGTTCAGAGAAATGCAAATCACAGAATTTTATAATCCAAGCTAAAAGGGATAAGATGTCCTTTTTATGTATTATATGGGACTTACCAGACTGTCTTTCTAATTCTACTGCCACTAATAAAAATACAACAAAATACAATTTTCAACTAGAAATGATCTTAATCCAAGTGAACAGTTTAAATCCTATAATTTGTTCAGATATTGTAGGGCACAGATGGTAACCGGTATAAGTTCTGGTCTTCTAATCCATGATAAAAACAAGCTTTCTGACGTTTTTGGAGGGAAAGATTTCTGCTGCTTCTCTTAGAGAGCTTTTAATAATGTGGTTTGGAATTTCATTGTTTGATAAGGATCAAACAATTAATAAACACCCTAGCATTTCTGTAGAAAGAAAACTCACACCAATAGTCACACAATTTTGAAACAGCTGGAGGAAAGACCTCTGCTTTTCTCTCCACCCCAATAACACAGCAGGCCACTTTCTTCGGCTGAGTGGGCTAATTTGTCAGAGGGATACCAAGGCACACCCATCCTCACGTGCTCATGGCTGGTACCAGAAGGTGTGTACCAGTTAGCTGGCTTCCTCTCATCTCCCTGAAAGCCCTCAAACAGTTCATATTTTGGTCATTTCTTACTCTCTTGTGGGAGATTATCTCCCAACACTTCTGATTGGCAGGACTTCCTACTGCCAGCGAGTCTGCCTGCAAATGAGTCAACTTAAATCCATTGGAAGAAAGCCACTCTCCAATCGAGTCTTTCAGATGATCAAGTGGAACCAAGGATTTTCATTTGTTCTTGGTTTGTTGGATTATACTACATGGAGGGGAAGATGAGATGTATATAGGATTTCTGCCTCAAGCTTTATTCTGAGTTTCTAACAATATTTATTATCTGCGGTTTGTAACCAGATTCTTTATGCAATAAAAACTGTCCTGAAACCCATCTAAAAGTCTGAAGTTTCTGTGCTTGGATTTTAGATAATTTGCGATCAAAAGACTAAAAGACATTTGCTATGAAAAAAAAGTGATGGCAATTAGTCTCCTTAAGGTGGTTTTTCTATATACAGTTTTTCAGTTATTAGTTAAATGCTGCTTGCTAACATTGTGCTATTACTACTCTATGTTTAATATTCCCCAGTCTGACTGACCGAGCCCACGAAGAGGTCATAATGTGCTAAGTGAGGAAAACTTAGCTTAACTCTCCAACAAGCAGTATGACCAGATCATAAAATCCATCCAACAGACACAAAGAATGGAAAGTGTGAGCAAGCTCTAAAAGTGTGAGCAAGTCCAAAAATGGTGACTATATTTAGAAACACAAGAAAAGCAGCCAGGAGTAATTAAATGTCTAGAAATAAAATTACATATATATACAAGAGAAATGAGAAGGGAAAACATAAAATAAGTGAAAAATATATAAAAAGGGTAATCTTCCAGAAAAATTTCAATAATGACTTGCAAAAACCATAATCAGAGCAAAGAAAAGCAAAGAACTAAAAATAAATTACATAGACCCATCCTTCTCAGCTCAGTATTAGCTGATGCTCAGAAAAATGCTCAAATAAACACAGAATTTTAGATGTAAGATGAAGATTTTGACATTCAGAGCCTGAGTTTTTCAGGTCAGTTGACCTGCTGGAGAGCATTCTCTGAACAGGTATTCTATGGTACAAATTCATAGTTGTGTTCCCAACCAATGGTGATACACAGCATATCTTAGCACTTTTCCTAATGAAGAAATGCCATCTCTTAAATTTCTCAATAACCTAGGGACATAAGAGGTTCTACTGCTCCTTATTATAAAATCAGAATATGTTTACTCAAAAAGTCAAATAACCTGATCATAAAAATAAGTAAGAAGGGACATTAAAAACGAATGTCTCTTAAGTAAAGTTTCACCCCGGGATTTACCTTCAATATTTCCCAAGAAATTAAAATTAAAATTATTTATAACCTCAGGAAAAATTTCAGTATCCAAGTAAAATATCTGAATGTATAATTGCTCTAAAAGGAGCTGAATTATAGCAGGATAGAATTAAGCTCAGATATGAAGGTCCTGGTATATTTACAATTCTGGCTTTTGGTATTTTCCAGAGATCACTGAAATTGTTTTTTGAATACTTATGATCCATTGCAAGACTTCACAGTCCATATTCAAAAGAAAGACTGAGGAAACATGCATGTTCTTCAGAATTTTACTAGCTGCAACGTGCATATACGCTGTCATACTTAATATTCTTGGTACTTGCTCTGTTTAAGTGGAAATCTACCCCAGTAACTCAGTTAAAATTCAGTATATCAAATAATGAAGGCATGTAAAACTCGTAACTATTTTTCATCAAAAATCATATAATCACTAATTTCAACTTGAAAGTGCAAAACTGAAAGGCAGTATTTCATATGGTTTAAAAAATTAGTGATTTTTAAGTAAAATTTCATTTTTTTTTCATTCGAATAGTTCTCACTTCTTTTGGGGGGCTTCTTTCTCTTTTCAGCTTTTAAGTTTTAATCTTCTTTTATGCCTGGGGTATTTTGCTACTATTTCTAGAATCTGGGCAACACTGCGCAATTTTCCTCCAGATGGAGGATAATGGACAGACCAAGGAGATTTGCTTTTAACATGTGTCCTTCCTGACCTTCACTTAGCAGCGAGCTGACTTCTCAGGAGGTCTTAAAGGTGTCAGTGCTGAGCAGCCTCCTGGTGCTTCATGCTCAGCGGGTGGGCTTCAGCCCCTAAGGGAACAGGGAACTGCAGGGGCATTACAGTGATGAGGGGCCAGGGGCCGGGGAGAAGAGAGTGTATCTGCCGCATGCCCCAGGTGCTGCCTGACATTCACTCAGTGTCTACCCACTGAGCTCCCACTATGCAGACCTCAGTTTTACCGGATTAGAGGTGTGCAGAAAGTGCTATACAGAATGCAATTTATTACCCAAATCATTGGGCCATTAAGTGTTCCTGTGACTCCTATCCTAGAGAGGCTGCTATGTGCTAACTGCTAACAACAGAAATATAAATAAAACATGGTCTCTGCTTTAGGAGGTCATGTAACAACAACAATGGGCTGTGACAAGTATCAGGGTGGCGGTGGCAGTGGTGTGCCTGCTTCTGAGCTAGTGAGGGGATACTGAGCACATATCTTCTTGGTCCAATGTACAGTCATTACATGTGGGCAGCTTAAATCAGAGGTAGGGAAGAAGATTTCTACCATGGAAATCTGCAAATGCTACAAACCAGGGCCATTTTTCCCTGGAAGGACAGGTTGTTAAACATTTACCAACACACCACTAGAAGTAGTGTTAATTGCCTGGAGGCATGAGAAAAATGGTGATAGCTGGAGGATCTTGAAGGATAAATAAGAGTCAAAGAGTAGGGAAAATGGGTCTTCTCCATAGAAGGAAGAAGAGAATTTTCAAACATATGGAGGCCACAACCACCCATGTTGTGTTCCCATGATGGGTGAGACGTCTGGTGTGAATGGAGTCTGGACACACAGCGGGGAGGACAGGATGAGACTTGGGCAGGAGATGCCTGGGGGAAACTGTAAAGGGTCTGCTCTGGTCCAGTAGTGCATGCAAACAAGAAGTGCAGACATTAGAATATTTGTCCTAGACATAAACAGAACTTCCTTTGTCACTTATCCACACCATGTATCCCCAAAAAGAAAGAAAAAGATGGTCTGATGGATGGGTAGAGAGAGAGAGATATATGACAAATCAACTAGAGTTAAATGTTAAGTATATAAAATAAGTGATGGACATTGGGTATAGACTATATAATTCAACATTCTTACATGTTTGAAGCACTTTATAATAAAATGTCAAAAAAAAGTGCCCTATATTTGGAAGAAGCTTGGTTTTTTAGGGAAAAGAGAGACAGCAGCTTTGAGAAGAGAGGTCTCTCCATCCCTCCCTTTCGTTGGGTTATCTGCAGGACGCATGAACTTGCCAAAGGACCCAGTGAAAAAAAGTTCTCAGCACATTTGCATTCACCCCTTCCCTGCTCTAACAAGCTCTAGGAGAAAACTGGACGGGTAAGAATTTGTTTTATAAGTCCCATCCATAAGATTCTCATTGTTTTTGCCTTTTTGCAATCATAAGAATTCAAGACAATCAGCTACATAAACATTTTATACTCAAATATAAAATACACTAGAATGTGTAAAAAACTG
The DNA here is from genome assembly GCA_029783875.1 of Phataginus tricuspis. NCBI lineage: Eukaryota > Metazoa > Chordata > Mammalia > Pholidota > Manidae > Phataginus > Phataginus tricuspis. Next base: position 7,762,657 of record JAQQAC010002594.1, on the reverse strand, counting down.
CTTTTAAAAAATTGACTTGTTTATTCTTTAAAGGAAAAAGTAACAGAAGTTTTCTGCTTCATTAAATAGTGGTCTCAGATGTTTGCTATTATTTAGGCTTTTTTTCTTTAAAGAACTTTTCAACTAATGCAAATGTATCCATAATATATGTTTTTAAATGAAATGCAGTATATAGAAAGGTATGCATATACATCAACATTTCATACCTTTTTCAAAGGATTATTTTAAAAACTATACTTTGCTAGAAGGCTTCAACTCTCTTTAACCCAATTTTCATTCATATTCTAAGAAAATGATACAGAAAACTAACCATTTTTCCAAATTTGTTAAAAATCAACAAAGTTCACTGTGGGAAACTTGAGAGTAAAATTTTATCATGGCTGATTATTACCAAGCAGAGCTTAGACATGCCTCCAGATTTTATTTTTTGTCAAATAGAGCAATTACTGAATTAGAATAAAGGCTATTGATGGAAGGAAGCAGAAGGTGTTGCGATAAGAAATATCTTTTGTTGTGTTTTATTAAAGAAAGAATTAGTTTGGCATCCATCCAAAATCAGCACCTTTGAAATGTAAGACAGAATAATAATGCACAGACAGGGTATGTCTTCAGGTACTTCTAAAAACCTCACATATTTGGCCTTTATAGCTTTTTACAGAAAATGAGGGAATTGTAAGAACAGAGACTGTTTCATTTAGGAGTCCCGAACTGGCTCCCATCTGGCTCTAAGGCCAAATCATGTGCTATAATCCCTAAATCTCAGCTTTTTTGTCTTTTACTTTCCTGACCTAGTTTAACAATAACAAACCTTGAGCTTCCATATCCCAACAAAGTGATGCTATCGAGAAACTAAATCACTTAGACATCCACCCATTTTCGCCCTTGGCTGCGTGTGCCAAGTGCCTGACCGCATTTCTCTGCACCATGGTTCCTGTGTCCTTGGCCTTTGGGAGATGACCTTGAACTCTGAGTGATCGTGTTCGCTCTAGTGGACTGGATTTGAAACTGTAGTCTTTACTTTTTTTTACTCATGCATCTACAAAAGAATATCCTCCAAAGAGTATTATTCCCACTCCAAGTTGAAATACTGGTAAATAATATAATAGTGTAGACATTGGCCATTTTAAAATGAAATGACTATATTACTTTCTTTAAACTAATGGCATATAAATATAATAGCAATTTCATCCCACCAAAGAAAAAAATCCATGAATAAGACATTCATTCATAATTTAGAAACCTTACATTAGTCCCTTTTTCCTTTGAAACTATTTCCATCTAAATTTCTCTGATTTTACTCTAGTGAATTAAATATTTATGCTTCAAAATGGTTTTATTACTACATTGTACTTTGGTGTCAAAAATATGTTTAGAGATTTAAATTAAATGTATTTAAAAAATTTCCTGAGACACTAAGGCACTAAATGTTCAGAAATCCCTTTGTAATCAAGGCATAATTATCAGTAGTACATGACTGAGCTAGACAGCACAAATATATAGCTGTTTATAAATATTCAAAAAGCATAGAAATAAAATTTTATTGGAATATATCCTTTAATGATGAGGATGGAAGGGGGGGTTATACTGCCTTGATTAAGAAGACTCCCTAGACCCTGAGTTTGTCCAACATTTCTTTGTTCAGTACTCCAGGTCTAAACATCTCAAGGCAAGGTTCAGAGTGATCATGTCCAGGGAGACCTAGGCCTTTCTGTTAAAATGGGAGAAGGGCGATTGAGGAAGAGGAGCTGGGGAAGGAGAAGCTGCACAGAGACCTGCGGTCTTCAATGCAGGTGGGTGCCCAGGCTGATCGCATTTAGGAAAGACATGTAGAAGCTGAGCTGATGAAAATGGATTTCCTGAAACATCTTTGGGTAATCCCAATAGTACAAATATTTTGCCAAGAAGACTGCTGCTCTACCAAGAATCAGATAACTCAGTTTCTATGGCTGATAGCTGCTGGAAGATCTCCTTGACTTGTCATGACCTGGAAATCCTGTGATGGCTCATCCAGTTAGGGTCAGGGCTGGTTCAGTCTAGTGCAAAGAGGTTGTCAGGTGCTGCCCCTTACAAAATAGCTATATGTTTATGTACGTACACACATATGATTCTATAGGTTCCTCTACTAGACAGAGGAAAATACCTTCAGGATAACACATTTTTTAAATCCCTATAAAAATCATATTTTTGAAGATTAGAACCTAAAATGTTTGGAATACCTTTCTAATTTTATTCTAAATTCATCATATTACATATCCATAGGTTATAAAATTGGGACATAACAGCTACTCACTACAAATCACTCCAAACCACTTCATCTGAATTTCTTCCATATGTTTTTTCAGCTCAACTAAAATCTCAGTATGTAATAGAAACTGCAATGGTGTGATATTTGGCATAAGGCTATTCTGTCTTATATCCCATTTTCAAAGCAACAGAAGATCATTTAAATATATATTTTAAAATAAAAAGTCTCTCTTGTGTAATTGATTTTAGGAAAGGACAGTATAGTCTAGATTGTCTTTTCCTGCTTCTCGTCATAAAACATAACGTAATTCTTTGGATACGAAGTCTTAAACATGTAGACTATTCCCAAATGTCAAGTAACTATTTGGTTATCTTTCTACTAAGTTAAAAGTTATTTTTGTTTACAAGTTCTAATTTAATTCCATGGACTTGTGTTCTCTGAAACACAGTGTCCATCTGTTCCATGACTCCTCATTAGAGCTGTAGGAAATGAGTATCAGCAAAATTCTAATTTGGGTAAAATTTAAAGACTTTAAAGTAGATTAGGGAGCTTCCACTGATTTTCAAGACTACCACATATTCAGGCTATGCCTTTCAAAGGTCATTTCAGTTTACTTATATTTACCAAAGTAGAGACTAACAGCATGTGAAATCCTTCTTGGATCGACCTCTTTATCATGACAGAAACACATCAAATTATATAAAATGACAAGTGAAAATAAAAGCATAATGTAAAAAAAATGTCAAGTTAATAATGTAGACTCCTTGTCCAGAGAAGGAACAATCATAATGCTGGAATGTTCAATCTGTCAAGGATTACTCTGGATCTAGATGAGAATAAAACAGTTTTAAAAAGTATTTATTAAGAACCTGATTGTGTATACATGCTAAATGCTGGAAGAATGCAGTCAGACTAGAACTTTAATCTGGACCCCATGGATTTACAAATTTACAAATACTAGAATGATATTTAAATGTTTTCACAATATTTAGTGATATTTAATGAAATTAAACAAACTGAAGGAAAAGAATAGACAAACACAGTAAAATTTTATGTCTGATTGTCCCACGTGTTATTCCCTAGATAGGAAGTTAATTGAGCACTAAAAGGGAGGCTGAAAGAAGTATGCAATTCCTTCATCTAACAGAAGATGATGGCCAAGGCACTGGCCTGCGTTGAGCTTTTCTGAAACAAAACCCTTCAAAGGTCTTCTGATGCAACTGAAGACCTAGGCAGGGTATTTTGTCAGTACACGGGAGGTGCGATAAGGTTTTGCCCAAAAAGGAGAAACAGGGAAATGAGCCTTAGGTTTTGGCCAATGATGAGTGTAAGGGCACACACAGGCAACTTAAAGAGGCAGAATGACTCCAGGTTGTGAGGCTTAAACATCACTAAACGTATTCTCTTATCATAGGAAGGGGATATGTCAAATAAAAAATGTGCTGATCAGCCAAGAGGCATAGTAGACAAGCTGAGGCAAACATCTGAAATGTCTAAGGAAGGAATGTCCAGTGGCCAATGGCCTTCAAGCGTTCCAGCCCTACTGCAAGGCTGCAGAACATAAATACCTGGCTCTTGTACTTCTTATAAGACATGAATAAGTTGGCATATGAGAGAGACAACAGCACAGTGGTGAAGGACTCGTGTTCTGGAGTGAAAGACCTAGGTTTGAGTCTCAGCTCCCCCATTTACTAGCTGTGCTAACTTGGGCAAATCACCAAGTTTCATTAAGGCTCATTTTCCCCATCTATCAAATGAGAGGTATTCTAAGTGCTTTATTGCATTATGTCACATAATCCTCACCACACCCACATGAGGGGGTACTGTATTAGTCCGCTGTCCTTAGGATGGTTCTAAGGAACAGAAATGGTAGGCTGTTTGCCTAAGGTCCACAGCTGGGAAGTGGTGATCCAGGGACAGGATTCATTACAGTCACAGGCTGACTGGTCTACTGCACAGGTGGATGGAAGAATTACATAAGCAATGTGTTCATTCATTCTCAACACTCAACAAACCCACAGGCCACATACTGTGCTACCTGCTAGAGCACTCAGCACAGACTTTGGTACATAAATAGTCAAAAATATTTGCTATTATTATTAAGAAGGAAATGCTTCTGCAGACGTGAAAACTCCAGGTCTTCTAACATTTACATTTCTCACTATAAATTAATAGATTGATTGTGTCATCTTCATTAATATCAAGCTGCCTAACCTGGGGCCTCAATTATGTTTTGGGCCACCTGGGCTAAAGGCTGGACCCCAAATGATGGCAAATCCACTAGGGGAGATGTTAGCAGGCAGGACGCTGCTGGCTTTGCTTTGAGGGAAAAAAATAGACCACTCCAAAAAGTTGGGCTGACCAAAGAGAATCAAGATTTCTACTATACAGAAATCTATAGAAGTTTTATAGCTTCTCATGAGCTAGGAACAAAGATGAAGGAATAAGCAGATTTTTAAAAGAGCAGGAATAGACTACTTTCACAGAAAACATTTTTAAAATCTAGATTTTCTGAGTATTTATTAAGCCTTTCATATATCCTTTAAACCTGTCATCAGCAATCAATTACTATAAACAGAATGTTTTACAAACTTTGGACTCACAGCACTTATTCTGTCTGAAGTTGTTTAATCAATTATTAATTAACCTTATATAAGTACAACTTTCAGGTTGAGAACTTGGGCCTATAAAGTGTTTTAGTACAAGGAGAATCAAGACAGCTCTGTCAAAAACACAAGAAAAATAAATCTTATTTTCTTATGGTATCAACTTCCAGCAAGCTAACATCACCCACTATCATTGGTAATGTAAAAATGCCTCTTTCACGTGCTAATTACCTCAACCTTGTTTGTGAGAAGTCTTTCTGGAATACAGAGACATAGATAGACACAAAATCTTTGTCTTCATTGAGGAAAGAGCTCTCGAATGTTTTTCAAGTAGAGAATACATTAAGGTTTATAGAGCACATGCTTATTTCCCTTCTTATTATGGAACATGGATTTCCTTCTCAAATAAATTTTATAAATACATTTGATTGACGTGTATGCTTAAATATGCAGCAGCTAATGGCCGAGGGGTTAAGTTGACCAGTGTGAACATTGCTTGAAGGAAGTCTCAAATGCTACAAGAACCAGTGATTTTTAAAACTGTAAAAATACTGTGTATGTGTACTGAACATGTGTCTATGGAAGTGAAATATAACATTCAAGAGAATTATTTTACTGTGAGAATAATGTTCCAGCCAGTGGTGGAAATTATCCAACTAATTAGCTGAAACAGTGATCTGGCACCTTTTTAACATTGAGTTTTTCTTCAAAGTCTGCACTTACATGCAATGTGAAAATTATGCTAGGTAATAAAGAAGCACACTTTTGCAAAATCATGGTGGTACAATATGAAGAGAAAGCAGTGCTTTTAATGTCTGTGTTTCTGTATCATTTTAATCTGTAAATTACAAGGATTTTTTAATTATTGGAATCAAATATGATAAGCCAGAGTTGATGATACTGATTACAATACGATGGCTAATCAGGCGTCTTGTGTGACAGTCAAGACTCCAAAACATCAATGGCTGCAACTCCGAGGGAATTTCTACCCCACTACCTAATAATGCCTGTGCAATTTTTAGACATGTTTCAGTTTTAATGATATACTGCATATAATTATTTGTTTCCTTTTTTATGGTATAACCATGATGTCAAAGTCAGTTACTTGCATGTAAAGCAGGTATCTGCACAAGGATACATTTATAGTGACAAAAATGATTTAGCCTTTAAATTACACCCCAAACATTAACTAATTGAAAATAAATCAATGATAAACTAGAAGGTAATTAACAAATACTTGAGGAGAAATTAAAGACTTTATAAAATATTGAATAATCTTTATGTATATATTTTTCCTTTTCCTTTTTCCAATTAAGCCATGCCAACTTGTTATTATGGAAAGATAAGAAAACTTAAAACTGGTAAACTGATATCCATCTTTGCATATAGTTTCTTGGAAAACTTATATGGATTTCTCACATGGCCATGCTTCCTAAAGCAGGAACATGAATGAAATGTTTTCCTTGCCAGAAGTAGAAGACGACAAGAAAGATGTCCTCTATGAATTCTCCTTTAGTTTTCACGTATTTTATCCTAATTCATGCTCCCTTCTCCACCCCTCTAAATCCTTTTAAGACTAGCATATTTATAACTGGGTTCTTGATACACTAGACTCTCAGCTCTGTGAAGGCAGAGACCACGTTTGTTTACCATTGAATGTATAGAAAGATATTCCATGAGAAAATATTATTACTAAGAAATAAAAAATATATAAAATCACATAGAAATATAACATGAGATTTAAAATTGAGGTGCTTTGAATTTTTTTTTTTTGGCCTTTTTCAATGATTCAATTTTCTTTTTTAGCTATCATAAAAATAAAATAAATGTTGCTATTTGCCTCTTTTCAATAATCTGATACCTGACAACTTAAGTTATGTCCTAATATTCCAATTTCTGGCCAGACTTGTATCTCACAGTAATTTGCGTGCATTTGGTGCAAATATTTTTAAATAGCAGCTGTGTGAAGTTCTCCACAATCCTGGTTCTTGCGCTTCTCTCTCTCTCATCACTCCTTTCTCTCTCACTTGCTCATCTTTCTTCTCCAGTTTTAACAAGAAAGGTTAATTCGGAGCCCTATTTCATTAGTAGGTTCAATTATGACTTTTAATTCCAAGCCTCTGTCACCAACCGAGATTTCGTTCCCAGTTTCCAGGACTCCGTTTCCAAACCCTACTTGAACGTTTCCAGGGCTCTGTGTGTCACTCCTACTCAAACTCGTGTCTGCAACTGAACTCATCTTTCTGCGGAAACTGATGAGTTTTCCATAAATGACCTCATCTTCCGAGGCACCTTAGTTTGAACAATCCAAGTCAACTCTGGTTTCCCTCGCTGCCCTGATTCTATACTTTAAGTCCTTGGACATACGTAGTTTTAAGTGCTCTTTGGAACAGCTCCCTGGTTTTAACTTCATTCTTAATTCTCATTGTTAAGATCTGGTCATCTCAACTTTAAGATACTTCATTAAGTTCCCAAAGTGTATCCCTAACTCACCTTTTGTCCATTTCCCGAGCTTTCTAATTCAGGTTATGCTTCAATGCAGACAGAACAAGAATTATATTGCTGCTGTGCCCCATGGAGCTTTTTTTTTTTTTGTATGTCTAAATGTTTCTGTTTTTTATATGTTTTTAATATTTTATATTTTTTATATTACAGTTTAATATCCCCATCAACTGTAAATTACTATAGGACATACAACCTTTTTTTTCATATCAGGAATGTGAAATACAGGTTGCTAAAACAAACTGCTTGGAAATGACAATAACTACAGATACAAGAAGAGCTCTAAGTTAATGGCTCTTGGCCTGTGTGCTGCCAGGTGCACAGAGCAGAGGGGAGTTTTTGAGATGAGATTGATCTTGAATGAATTCATGGTGGCAAGTAAACAACTTAACCAAACCTTTACAGAGGTATTCCTCAAATACCAATAAGATGCCCCAGTGGGAATTAGTCCCACTGATTCCCAACTTTGCATTTTAAAAAGTTGGGCATGATTTTTTTAAAGTTGAAAATAAGTGAGGAGACACTCTGTAACCTGTGAGATTAGATACCAAGGATTATCTAATAATTCAAAGCAGATGATGAGAGAGAATGTTCTGGAATACTATGTAGAAGGTTTTGTGGAGCCATGCAAAAGACTGCTCTGATCCCATATTCGGTGACTTGCCCTGTGCTTAACATTAGAATAAGACAAAAATGTGGATAAAGGATAAGAGTTCCACCATGTGGCTTGCTCTTTAGATGAAAGCAGAGACATAAATTCTAATTTAATATTAAGTCTTTCCAGTACAGCCTGAAACTTTATTTGGCTTGAAAAGTATTTATTTTTTTTCTTGCCTTTCTTATTCTACAGGATTTCAGTTTCACTGCCACAATTCTTTCTTGTTAGCCAGCCTTATCATATATCACAGTCTCAAACATAATTTGTGTATATATCTAAATATGATCTCAGAGTCTAAGATTTTAGGACAAAAAAGAATGTTCCAAATAACTATTTCTAACTGGAACTATCATTGGGTTTCTAAAGCTTAACTGCTATTCCAGACTTCTTTATTATGATAATGAATAAAGAAACCTTTGTGATGCAGATTGTTTGATTTCTGTCAGCTTCTCCGCCCCCCCATTTTGGGATCACTTAGTAGGCCTTGGTCTGAAATAAGTCTTCTACATTAATGAAAATTAACTACCAAATGAGATACATCTATTTGGATTTCTTCCTCTCTAAAATGTTTTGGTGAGTAATAACCGCAAATTGAAACCAGACTATCATTTTATCATCCAAAATCTGAAGTGGAAAACAGGAAACAAAGACCCCAATACATAAAATTAGATCCTCGAAAGATATTCATTGGCATTAAGCGGCTTCAAAACTTAACAAGATAGCAGAAGTTTTGTATTTTATTTTCAACATAAAAGAACCACAGGCCAATTTAAAACAGCAACCTTTTTCTAGATAGGCTATCAAATTCCTTTATTTGTAAGGCAGAAGCTAAGGGGAAGAGTGAGGAGAAGAGGTTGGTGATAGGATTTCCACCCAGCAGAAGCCTAGATGAGCTAGAGGACTTTCTGCCTGCTCAGATACACCAAAATTTGTAACATAATGAAACACTTAAAACTTCTTGGAGTAAACTAAGATTAAAGGAATAGAATAAAACTTTTATTTGCAATTTTTTTGACTCTTATGGCCAATAATGCAGTAAAATCTCTTAATTTTAGAGTATATTTGAAAGAACAAGCTGAAGTATATTATACTTAGCTATTAGTGTTGTTTTGTTCTTTAAAAAAGGCATCATGCAGTTTCAAAGAAAAATATTTCAATTATTGTAATCACAGGTTGTGGACAGTTCAAGAGTCTGACAACGGGGCAGACATTAGTTTGAACCCAGGCTCTATTACTTCACTAGCTGAGTGACCTTAAGCTTTAGCTTCACCTCACTGAGTCTCAATTGCTTCATCTGTAAAATGGGGGCAATCGAAGTACCTATATCAACAGGTTGTTTTGAGGATTAGAGATAATACAAGTCCCCTAGTAAACATGTATGTGTATATGTGTATGTGTGTGTGTGTATATATATATATATATATACACATATACATATTTATGTATAGATTTACTTAAAATGAGTGACAGTTAATAATTATACACTTTTGTTGGTCATAAAGGTAAAATTAGTCAAGACTTAAAACATATAAATGACTTAAAATGATGCCTGAGCATAAGTGTTAGCTGCTGTCATCATCATCATTAAATGGTAAAGCGGAGCTGACAGAGCCTAAGGAAAAGCAAAGTTAATCCCATAAACTCTCATTTCTTAAGGAAATGAGAAGAATTCCTGTTTACTATGGACTTTATAGACACTAAGAAGTCAACCTGATAAGACCAAAAAAAGAAGTCATGGATTTTTAAGGCACCATTACTACACCTCTGGACCTTGAGTATGGAGCAAAGTACTGTGAAGGGGTTGGTAAATGACTCATGAACAGATGACCCCTTCCTTAGAATAAGCAGCAGTGTAAGGAAGAGCTTCGATTAAGTCCCTTGCTGTCTTCTGATTCCTGCTTTTACCTCTGAGGTCAACAACCCCAGGTGGCTGGTAGGTAGAGCAGAGGGCTGACCTCCAGAGGTGGACAGACGATGCAGGCTGCATGCCAGAGGAACAGGCTGGGAGAAGTGGAAACTTTATCTTAAAGTTGAAAACTATTACCAAAATGTGACAAAAAGAAACTTCAATATAGGTTCTTAATAAAGTAGTCCCAGAGAGTCAAAGAGTTCTGGAAAGCTTTACAATTTGTTCTTGAAACACCTTTGAAGAAACCCACATGTTTTGTGTCATGCTAAGTAAAGCACTAAACAAGATTTCTGACTGTTTATTCCAAAATGTATAACATCCTAAGTTAGACATACTGTGAATTAATACTTTTATTTCTGTTTTCCTTAGAGGGCCTATTTGTGAGATTTGAGCTAAAATATCATGTTTAAAGGTCATAGTTCTTTCTGTGCAGGCCTGATCTAAGATTTCAGCTGGTGGAGTGAGATTTCAGTGGTCTGCTTAGAAAGAAAAAATATGTCTTGAAAAGAACATGTACTCTTATAATTGGAATTAAGAGGCTCAAAAGCAATTGCTGATGAACAGGGCACACTGATTGGAACTAATTATTTTAAAGCAGAGTAAAGTCACAAAATATATCCTTTCCTGTAAGTGAAAGGGTGAGTAAAGAGAGGGCAGGTAAAGAGAACTCACTGTAAGTGAAGTGAACTCTGAGTTTGTGCTGGTAATGCGTAATTGTGCAGGAAACACCTGTGCTATTGAAATGTGCAGGCATTTTGGGCTACTGTACCTGGCACATACTAAGTACTCCATATATATTTGCTGAGCAAATGGATTAATGTATAATTACAAATCTCTGCAGGTCTACTTGTCTACTTATTCTATAAAAAGGTTACATTTTTATTACATTGTCTGTATTATAACTATTGGCCAATGAACTTGACTACAACAGAGAATTATTAATAGAGGCGCACCACCGTAGTAATGCTAATTAAACTTTCTTTTGAGGAATAAAAGGAACATAGCGAAATGTTTCTATTGAAAAATGTTTGTTGATTTTCAAATTTAGATTCCACCAGGTTAGTATTTTTCCATTAGGAAATCTCTGTCATTATGAAAATGTTACCTCTTAAATGATAGCACTATCTCTGGAAAGGTTAACAGTAGCAAACTGTGGCTATACTACATGAAGCATCTAGGATCTCAGTGAAGCACAAAATGTCCACTGAAGTTCTGAATATTTCAAAATATATCAATATATTTACTTAAGTTCTTACAACTATTCTTTAGCTAATTCTAACCTAGTTATATATATATATATATTTTTTCTCTCCTTCTCTACATTGTACCTCCCATTGCAACATGATACATGACTAAAGAATAGTATATGGAGACATGTAATGAAGACAAGAGAAGCTATAGAAAGCAGAAAAGCTATGAGATGGTGGGAATAATTGTATACTTTAATTTTACCTAAGTTACAGTGTCTCTTACATGAGTACATTTGTTTTACTTTTGCCTGCAGCATAAGACATTTGCATTTATAGATATGACCTGTATTAATCCAAGTAGATATTAAATTATGCTGTTCAGATACTATTAGAAAGCATCCCATTCACTTCTCATTTTACCCAAGTGCAGTTTTTAAAGGAAAACCTTTATCAATTTAAACTTGCCACAACATCTAGTTTCCCCTGCCGACTTCATCCTTTATCTTCTAACTTATTTTATTGCTATCATCTATTTACTATCAGTCTTTCTAACCAGACTGCAGCTTCATCAACTCATAATCCTCCAATATATCTTGGAATCCTGACTGCCCTAGAGTAGGAACTTAAATGTTAATGGAAGTGAAGTTTGCTCTTCCACCTTACCCCTCTAACTACAATTTTTGTTAGTTTCCATTCATTTTGGGGTGAAAACCCACAGTAATTTTTTCTTTCTATCTTTAACCTCATGGATCTTTGTCTCCTATAGAGAAAGCATACTCACTGAGGGTAAACGAATACCAAATAGTATCTTAAAAAACAACAATAAAAAACCTCATAGCCTATTTATCATTTATTATTACAGATATGAAAAAAATATAGGGATTGGCATAAATACCAACATATCAATGTGTGAATACTTTCTTTACCACAGACATCAAAATTTGAATAATTGATAGGAAAAAACTCATTGAAGGGTACTTTTAAAAGCTACCCAGTGAACAGTAACATATGCTAGAAAATGAAGGATTACCTTGTTTTTAATCAAAGAGCCAAAAAGTCACGTAGCAATGGGAGCTACTTAAAATGAAAGAGTTCACTATTCCCATCATGTATTCAAAGTAATGGGAAAATTCTCTCATAGTTTTTGTTTCTTGTATTTCTTCAAAGAAAACAGAAAATATGATGATACCTTTCATACTCAATAGTCTGTTATGATTTAAACATAATCCAAACCTTAGAAAATTGTTACAATTACCTATGACATGCTTGATAACTGGCAGTAACACAAAGGCTCAAGGCTCTTACCATCAAATCCGTCTTCTTCTGACCCTAGTTCATCATCTGAGCAGATATTTAGGACATTCACCAGCATCTCGGTCACTAAAGGAAAAAAGGAAAGGAAGAAAAATATCCAGATATTTTATTTTAACCTTAATGATCACTTTGGCATTGTTAATGAGCAAGATTAGCAATAACATTTCTTACCTATATTGTATATAGAATCTCCTGCAAAGTAGTTTCTATAAAATCCAGATCATAAAAACTAATGGGCTTTGTGATTCTATGCAAACTTTATGTTTATAAAATAATTAGCTTATGCTCATGAAATCTAATAGTAACACCTAATAGCTATAGGTCTCTAGACAATGGACAAATTAAATATGTGGATATGAATACTGCAATACCTGTGAAGGAGAAAATGGTCACTTTTGAATTTTTACTTATTTTTATACTGATGCTGCTAGATCTGGACCAGATTATAACCTATTTGCAGGCACTAAGTGAATGCTGAGTCTCTTTCTAAATTTTTTCAATCCCCCAGAGAACCCAAGACAGTAAATAAGCATGTGGTTTTGTGTTTAATAAAAATTGTTGATTGATGAGCTAATATATTCAAAGTAGTTTTGAGAATGTGTTGATATACATATCATTAAATTTTATTTTCAAAAAGGCTTTAAAAATAATGCTTAGGTAAATTTAACAAGAAATCTAGTTGAATACACAGACCACAATAGAATAATCAAAAAGTGCTCTACACAAAAAATTAGTCCTCCACCACTTTTACACTGAGGTGAATGCTATAAAAATTTAGCAGTTTTCAAAATTAGGTCGGGTTCTATTGTGAGTGTGAAAAGGAACTTGTATACTATTTCTTCAAGGACTACTTTTTAAAATCAATGTTCTTCTAGAAGTGAAGATATACAATGAAAACTTCAGAGGAGTCAACATTAATCCAGAGCTTCAGTTTAATTACCAAAAGTGAACTATGCATACAAATTTATTAATGCGTTCTTTTATAATAGATGTTCAAAATCTGAATAATTATTGGAAACAACCTAACTGAAGGTTGTCCCAGCAGTTGTCAGGATTCACACAGTTTCTGTTCCTAAAGAAGCCAACAGATGACACGAACGTGTGCTGTCATCTGCCCAGGGCAAGCAAGTGGTGACATGGAGTAGCCCTGGAGCACTTAGCAGAGATGATCAAAATATACTTTTGATTTATATTGGTATCCAAAGGGAAGACTTCTTCACTGACAGTTCGTAACTTCCTGGTTTAATCATTTTAGGGAATTTAAAGAAAAATAAAATAACTATCATAGGAAAGTAATCCACATATCAATATTAAGGTATTATATATTTATTAATATAAATAAACAAATATTTCAGAAAAATGTGTGGCTTTCCTCAAAAGCCTCCCATGGGGGTTCTGAAACACATGCACATTCTTATTTTTACGCCCATCCCCGTTCCCTTGCCCCGGCGCTAAGTGAGATGCTGCCTGAGGCACGATCCAGTCTAGTGCCACCGACCCCTGAGGTCAAAGCGCAGGCTTAGTGGATGCAGTCCCTCAAAATGTTTGCTGAGGTATAGCTCATAATATGAAAACAAAACAAAGGGAGAAGGAAGGAAGGAAAGAAAGAAAAGGCCAATTCTTCTGAGAAACTGGGGCAAGTTAACAGACAATTTTTAAAATATGAATCTGTCTCATCTTGCAACACCCACATGGCCACTATATTTGTAGTGAACTATTTTTGTTGTTGTACAGGTTGTCTTTCGAAATACTATAGCCATTCATCAGTATCCTATAATGATTATTATTAACATCAGAAAGGTGAGGAAACCAGGGCTATCTCAACTTTTTAATTTGACAGGTAGTTTGTAAAATAAAACAGCACTTTCCAATGTAATACAGAAAAGTAAGGGGAAAAGGTAGCCATTATAGCTTGAAGCCAATGAAAAGTGGGTCTCTGTTACTTTTAAAGAGTTGTATTATTCTAATGAGTTTATATCCATCCTCCTAATACTCCTCCTGTGTTTCCCCTTGATTCACTCATTGTATTTTGTTACTAGGATAGACAGTGACACACTTTCAAATCACTTCTCTCACCGTGCAGCTTGTAAGTGTTATTGGTTAGGCCCCAGTGTTCCTCTTTCTGACTGTCAGATAACCCACTTGTCTCCTTCCTTTCTATACCTTTTTGTTATGAACATCTCAGGATTCTATGATCTACCTTTTTCCCCGACAAATGGCAGGGACCAAGTGAAGACATCCATGAAGTTTGGAAGCCAGTACGGATGAGGAGAACAGTTGAATTGCCTGATATTCATGACATTGTTCTCATACTTCAATACTGCAGCTGGAAACAACAAAAAGAAGGATGTTGGATTCACAAGCACATATTTCTTCATCTACACATGACTTTAGTTGATCAAGAAAATTCAACTATTTGACTTAGGTTCCAAACATCAAGGCAAATAGCTTAATCAGTCATGAATGTTTATACTACTTATGGACTTACCCTCCACTCAGTGTAATATGGAACTGCACAACATATGAATGCTAAATATGATATGGCATTATAATTTGGCAAATATTTATATAAAATAGTTAACCAAACGCTTGTCAGGCATTGGATCAAGCCCCTCTTGCAGTCAAGCACATTGTAGTCTTATTTAAAAATCCGATGATACTAATAAAAGTGGCATAGCCATGTTTGACATAACTTAATCTCCTCAAATATTTGAACAGAATTTATTTCTAATTTTTAGAAAAACCACACTTTTTTTCCAGAACTCACAATAGTTGTGCAATATAGTTTAAATTAGATTGCATTCTTAATAAAGCAAAATTTTGGACTCAATCCTGTATAAAATAATATGCCAGTACCTTGACTTCTGAAAAGGATGTACCATCCACGACTTAGGAAAACGAATCTGCCTGCTTCACTCGGCTTTGTATGGTGTCTATAGGTTAGACACACATTCGCATAGAACGTTATGTTTGCAGAGATAATAAGAGCATAGCTAGTCTCACTTCTAACCAGGTTGAGCTATTCACCTATAGCAGGGTTAGCAGGTTTCTGGGAGTACTTTCAAGGAAGGAAAAGCTACCTCTATGGATGGACACCTTAATATTGTGGAAAACTCTCAAGATGAGTTTAAACCTTCCTTACCACTCATTGACCCTAGTTCTGCCTTCTGGAAAAATATAGAAAAAATATATTTCTGTTTCTCAATGACTCTTTTAAACATTGAGAACAATACACTCAAATCATACCTTCCTGAGTTTTGAAGCTTTTACTTTTTATTATCCTGTCATGGAATGATCAGCATTACATTAGTGGGCAGATCCTAGATAACATCAAATCGATTTTTCTTGGTTTTGTTTAGGAGTTTAAAATGTAGAAAAATTAATCACTTCTTTACTTTTTTATTTTTAGACTTACTTTTATATGAGGATATGTTGTAGCATACAATTTTAGATAATATAACTAAGATAGCCCCCAAAAATCTATTTTTTGGAAAGTTACTGAAAATTTATTGGTTTGAACTTTTAAATTAATGTCTACATTAATATCTTATTTGACTTCCTACTTAATGATATCTTTAACATAACATTGTTTTCTTAACTACCCATTTTCTTTTCCATCTGGATCATTTTTCTCAGGAATAACTGAATACCCAAATTCTTCCTGTCCTTCAGTGTCCAGCCCAAACTCTCTTCCTTCAGGGAACTCTTTTCTGATTTCTTCTGGTGGATGTAATCGGTCCTTCCTCTGAATTCCACAAGTCCTTGACTTATATCTCTATTTGCATTTATTATTCAATTTTGATCATAGTTATTCTGTGTATTTATATATATATCCGACTAACTTCTCTCTCTGTTTTTAGGGACAAATACATACAACAAGCTCTATATTCTTTGTGCTTCACATAGCCTCTTCTCAGCATAGATGCTCAAAAGTTAAGGACACATCTTCATATTTCCCCTACAACCTTTCTCAAGAAAGTTCTTCCTGATCCCTTTAACTGTTCTTCCTGCGAGATGGCTTCCCAGGGCGTCTCCTCCCGCTGCTTGTCTCTGTTCTGGATGCAGGCCACACTGACGGTGTTGTTGGTACAGCGTGGCCCAGACATCATGTAATCTTGGTGGGTTTGATCAATGCAGAGTATGGGGAGGATATATAGTTTTCTGTGGTTTGCATACTACATACAGTATGTTGCAGCCTAATATGTTGATATTTTCAGTAGTTTGCAGTTAACTAAAATCGTACTTGGAAACAGTAGGGTCTTTACTTCAGATTGTATTTCTGGCTCACCAACATGGTTCCAGGGAACAGAATCATGGACACTTTGGGGACAAGAAACACAGACAGTAGAGTCAACACTGATATGAAGGGAGTTACTCTTTTCTTCCCAAGGAATAGTGTATCCTGCATATATTTCTGTAAGCCCATTCTTTATATTATCCTATCATTTATGTCATATGGCCTAAGGATACATTCATAGAGTATTAAAAACATGAAAAATGAAAAAATCATGGCAAGTTACCCTACCAATACTTTGGATCTAGCAGATGGGAAAAGCGATGAAGTATTTCCCACCTTTGCTAAGTGGTACCTGAGGACCGGCTCCGTGGAAAAGGTCTTCACTACTTTTGAATACTGCATATTCGTAGGAGGAGTGTATCCTCATATCTTCAAAAGAATCTTTTAAGGTTCTAAGTTGTCTTTTTGGAGAGTAATTTCTCCTCTAAGAGTTCTCCACTTTTTATTAGCACTAGGTTAGTACAGAAGGAGGAAAGGAAATAACAGTGCCCTGGAGGAAAGGGAGAGGCTTATACGTCATTTACTCCTTACTGGATAGCAGATGGAGCAGATGTAACTCCCCTAATGTCACAGACTAAGAAACTGAGGTTGAGAAGTGAAGTGACTAGAAGTTCAAGATTATGCAGTAACCGGAAGATCTCACTCATTTTTAAACTCAGCTTTTACTGACACCAAATCCATTCCCTTCTTTCTCCCATAAATTATGTATGACTTATAGTCTTAGGTGTTATACTAATTTAAATTTGAATATAGTATTCATAATTAACGAGGTTTTGCTTTTGCCAAAATACACATCTGAGAAAAATGAAATAGGATGCAAATGCGCACGTGAGGGTAAGCCTTGTCCAATCAATAAAATAGAAGTTCTGTTTTGCAGATGGTAAGATAAAGCACTTATTCATTTAACGTTGGCTCCACGTAATTTATCGGAGTGACTACTGATACAGCAGATACAGTTTTCAGATTTTATTTTTGTTTATTAATAGCTGAAATAACAAATTTTAACAGTAGCTACATTTACTAAGCATCTGCTATCTGCTATATTACCAGGCACTACATTTGGTCCTTTATGAACATATCCCTTTATGAACATCTTCACAACATCCCTCAAAAGCGGTTCTTACCATTTGCATTTTGAAAATAAACAGAGAGGTCAAGTTATTTGCTCAAAGTCACACGTGAGAAGCAGCAAATCTCAGTTTCGGCCTGAATCTAAAGGCCTTGATTTTTCTGGTATGCCACGCCATTCTCACCCTAACTAAATGATGACGAGCACATCATTCAGTGTCTGCCCAAGTATGGATGCTTATTCTCCTTCCACATTTATTCTTTTAAAAAAGAGCACTGGACTGGAAGGCCACAAGCTCAGACTGCTAGTAGGATTCTTTCATTACTTACTCAAGAGGTTCAAGGTCACTTAATGTGTCTAGATCTCAATTACCTCACCCGACTACATGGATTTATCTGGAAAATTTATGTGACTTCTTCCAGACCTGAATGATGTTAACAAACTTCTGAAATAAAGACCTCATTATTAATGCAATGATTGATTCACAGCCTCAGTAATTCTAGTGGCTATTAACAGAAGATGTTTTCCTTATTTTTCTATAGATTAAAAAAAAAGAATAATGTTATATAAATTTATATAAATATACCAACATAGATTCTTTTTTCTTCAGCAACATAAAATATTCATGTAAAAACTTTTCAAATAACCTTACATTTAATGCTACTCATAAATTCTGATGTTTTTGCATAATAAATATATAGCCCACAAAAATTACATAAAAGGTTTTGAGCAGAAATAGTTCCAAATATCTACAGTCACGAAATTCACAATTAATGTTGCATCTTCCACCTCCCACACCCTCCGCCCCCGCCACCTGCCTCTGACTATCCCTGGGATTACAAAACTCAACTGCAGCCCTGAAAGTGTGCTCTTCTCTGAAGGACTTGAAAGCCATTAATCTCCAATGCAATATAAATAATACAAATGGTTGTACTTCAAGAATTACTCGAGACCACCTCCTGGGACCTTGTCTGAGAAACAGAGAAAGAACAAAGTCTACTATCAAGAAATTCCTCTAGGCTGCAGGCAATTACACATGACCTCCTGTCATTTCACAATTGTATGGGAGGCTTGGAGAGGGATTAGGACATGTACACAGGCCCATTTCATGACCCAAATTTACAGCAGACCAGACAGCACAGAAACAAGTACTCCTCTGTTGCACATGCAGCTGTGGAGAACAGCCAACAGAAAATTTGGGATAATGGAAAGAATACTAATCCCCATGAATCTGGAGGCCTGACTGGAGGTTCCTTCTCTGAGGTCAGAATTACAATGCTAAAGTTATGCAATTACTTGGCCTATTTTAAGTAATATATGTTTATAACATAATTTATATATGTTTATATATTATAAACATAACAATATATTATTAAACCTGGAGAACCCTATATTAACATATAAATTATATTATTAACATGATTTATATATTTATTAATATATTATGAAACATGAAACCATGTGTTACATGCTTATGTAGAAGACATAAAATCAGCAATTAAGGAACAGCTCCTACTTGGGAGTAGGGAAGGGACACTGGACCTCTATTATTTCTAATGACACACCGAATATAGTGAAACCCAAGGAAGAGAATCTAGATCGTAATCCATTCCCTGCCTACCAGAACAGGCACTAAGCTGCAAGGCCATATCCAAATCTGTAGGTTAAAGGAATCTCTCCTACTATGAAATGTGAAATTTTGATAAGACACAAAAACCAGTATTTCATAAGAACTTGGTAACATTTCTCAACATCTTCCTTACAATTGCCATCAGCAGAGAAGCTGATGACAGGGCAGTGAGTGACAACAATGGAAAGATCTGAAGAGAGCTTCTAAATTTAAGAGAGGTTATCAAAATATTCCTGGCAAGAGGCATTGACTGGCTCTCCAAACCTTGGGCTCAACACACATTCCGAGTGGATTTCAAGAGGAAAACAAAGGTCCTTTCCTGAAAGCCTTTAGATTAGTAAGTGTCATGCTCCCCAAAGACCTAGGCACTCCCAGCACTACTAGAGCTGTTTTAAGATATGGCAGAGGGAGGTCAGAGAGTGAAAATGATTAATTTTATCCCCTTTCACCCCTTCTAGTAACATTCTTCATCTTCTTAACTCTAATTGATTATCCACTCCCATTTTCCAAAGACGGGACAGAGGAACAGAAAACAAACAAAGATGAGAGTAAAGCAAATAGGAATACTCCAGAATCATTACAATACATCTAGAAATAGCAAAAAAAACAAACCAAACCAAAACAAAAACTCAACAGCATGGTAGACCGAGGATGTATTTTTCCTTTCAATGCTTCTATCTGCAGACACCCCAGCAGGAAAGCTGGCATTAGTGTGTTCTTCTGGTAAAGTCTTACCATCACGGAGGGAGACATGGTTTCTTGATGGGTAAAATTCTTCAGGTAGGATCTATGTACTCACAAGTCCTTTGGCAGTATTTTAAGATTATGCTGCACACTGCATGAAAGGGTTTTCTGATTCTGGGAGAGATGATATATAGGGTATACATTTTTAAAAATCCATATTTTCCCATAAAGATTACTTTTTGGGGTACAGTTTTCTCTTAAGGTTTTTGTGCAGATGTGTATATATATATTCACAAATATGCATAGTTTCTTAGTACAGACTATAGCATCTATGAGCACAATCTCTATGATCCATTCCATTTCAAAATCTGACTTGTAATGCATCTCTTGTTTTCTCTTCAATGACCAGTATTTTCTTATGGATTCTGTTTTAAAAGACTCCTTTTTTATTATTATTAGTGACCTAGGTTAAGGAAAATATTCTAATTCACGAGGGCCATTGTAAGTTTTAGGTAATTTTGTCATAATGATACTCTTTAGTATGGGTTTCCTGAAAAACGTAATGTTTAAATTGCTTGATTCAGTACTTAACATAGGGTCTTTCACAGGCAAGTTCTCAGTAACTTCTATGTAATGACTGAATTTCAACCAACCTGAAACATTTTATTAATGGATACAAACAGCAGGCATATACAATTTCTCTGAAGCTCTGAGATAATGATTTTGTATTTCTTAGGAGACACACATTACTATGTATGATCCTCCTATGCCCACATCTAGTCCTTGCCTCACTCCTCCTACCTCACACGGCGTCTCCATGGCACCTAGGACGTCCTCTGACTTTACTCCAGATCTACATAAAATTTAGATGTGATTTTGCTTACATGAAGGTGGGAGACGGTCCCAGGTATGTCTGTAAAATAATATAAGCCAATATGATGATGATGGTGATGTGTGTGGGTCTCCCCTCTCAACACTGCATTAGTAAATTCCCAAATCATTATTCAAATATAGAATTTTGGGTAAAGTAAGTGGAAGGAAGATGATGGAAGGGATGAAGAAGATATAGCTCTAAGTTTTTTCCTTTCCAGTGTTTTGTACCACACCTCGCTCATGGCTGATTGGCAACAGTGTTGGATAAAGAAAGGATCTAAGGAAAGGGAACAGAGAAAGGAAGGACAAGGTGGAGGGAGACAAGGACTGAAAGGATGCAGGCTGGCAAAGAAAGAGAAAGTAGACTTTCAAAACTTTCAAAACCCTAAAACATGTAACTTGTCAGGACTCCAAATATGTGATGAATACATCTGAACAGAAGTCTGAAGGGAGCATGAAGGAATTTAGGGAAAAGGTAATGTCACTTTAGAGGTTAAACTGTTTTAAAACAGTAGAAGAGTCTCTAAAACAAATAAGAATGGAGCTATATTGGCTCTGTCACATAGTATCTGTGTGAACGCAGGCAAATATGTCTCCTTCCTTGAGCTTTACCTTTTAAACTTGTAAAATAGGAATAATTATGACCTGTTCTGTCATTTTCAAAGTATGAATGTTAAATAAAATAATACATGTGATTAATAGCATGATAACATATACAGTCAAATAAAATACTTAGAACCTGAAAAATGTAAAATATCTCAGTTTCAAATTTCATAAGGAGGGGATGGCTATCTATTCTTAATAGTTTGCCATTTTATAATTCCTTCCTAAAGTTTCATATCTAAATACTAGGATCCAGAGAATTGGGGCCAAGGACTGATCCTTGGAATGAGCTCAAGTCCAGTTAAACACTGTGAGTAATTGCTAACACTGGAATTTCACATAGAGAATTTGAATTTCTTCCATTAAATATTTTTTGCTGACTCAATAAGAATCAGTTATGCGTTCCTTAGCAGTTTAGCTGGTACACTCCTTTAAGTTCTAATCCATGTATTATAATATTAAAATAAGGCTTAAGCAATCCTAGACTAGACAGAGAGATTTAGTGGAAGCTTTCAGGTACTGGTGGAGATGGCATGGACATAGTAAACACTGTTGCCTGTCCCTTGCTCTCATTCAAAGCAGCTGATTTTTAACCAGCTCCAAGTGCATAACAAGGGTAAGTAAACCCTGGTCAGAGGTATCTTGAAAGCTCGTGGTATCTGCATGCAATCACAAAACACCCTTTTCACCTTCAGGCTTGTACTTGGTATCTAGCCTTGAGTTGTAGCTTGCAGTGGTTGTGGTTGTTATCCTCAACACATCCTTGGCACTGAGTTAATATTAAGCCCAGATATTTAATATAGACATATTCTGTGGAAGTAATATCAGTGCAAACTTTTTGACATTGTCAGGGTAAAGTCCAAAAGTCTCTTGCAGATCTAGAGTTTCTAGCTAACGAAAAGCAAATGATAACCCATTGATTTCATGTTTTTAATATATTATATATATTGTTCCTATCTTTCCCCTTTTAGATGCTTTGTAGAGAATTAGATTTCTAAGTAAGTTGCAGTTCACTATAAGAATCCTCTAACCATGAAAATTTCAAGATGCATCCCTCGACTGCCCCTGCCCCGCTGGCAGCAGGACAGCAGTGACAGTGGACTTGTGCTGAGGACTCAGGACTGCTCGAGGTCCTGTCTTCAGCCCCATTTAAGGTCCTGTATGACTTTGAGATCCGAAATCTGGTAATTCTATGGGCAAAGCTTTGTGAAAAGCAAGTTCTACCCAAACCACTGCCTTATTACTTACTTTGTTGAAGTTCCACAATTACTTAACTGACAAAACATGTCATTATGTAGTGGTGATGGTTAAGAAATCGAGGAAGGTCATTTATTACAGTGAAGATGCCTAGATTACATACAGATTAAGTCAAGTAAAATATATGGTGAGAGTAATTCTTGAAGATTAAATCTTGGTAGAGTTTCTATTTTTTATTTTACCCTCTGTCCCATTAATTCAGGGTAAGCAAGCTGGCAATTGGACTAAAAATGATCTATTTAGAAAGATCCAGCAATGACACTTGCACAATGGAAACTGAATAAACAAAAGTATATAAGTATATAAATGCTTTAAAGAGAGAAATTAATTATTTATTGTAGAATAACATAAAAGATACTCTATTTTGATAATGCATGCATTTGGATATGTAACACTCGTGTAATTTTAAAGCCATAACAAATGACTCTTCATTTCAAAAGCTTTTCTTTTCTTACTGAACAACAGTCAGTCACCTCAACACAACGGAGCCGTGAGCTGAAGAGGGAGCACGGCCAACCCCGCCCTGAGAGCCGTCAGATAACACAGCTGCCCAGGCGAGAGCACAGAGGCTAACCTGTGGGCTCTGGCCTCAGGCTGCCAAGTTTCTGTCTCAGTGCTATTGCCTGACAAGACTGTATGAACTTTGGGGAAAA
Organism: Phataginus tricuspis; assembly: GCA_029783875.1. NCBI lineage: Eukaryota > Metazoa > Chordata > Mammalia > Pholidota > Manidae > Phataginus > Phataginus tricuspis. Next base: position 7,739,167 of record JAQQAC010002594.1, on the reverse strand, counting down.
TATAAAACCCCTTGTGCCCAGGTTTTACATCAGTGAAATCAAGATTATAATGTGATTCATAGAGCTGTTGTAAGATGCACTGCATTTATACATGGAAACTTAGAGCAGTGTCTGGCACATGGTAAGCATTTAATCGATGCCAGTTATTATTATTATTATACGCTACTTGTAGGAATAAAGCAAATAACATTTGTGTAACATGTTATTCTAACTGAAAGGCAACATTTACATTTACTAATTTTATTATTACCAACCTAAGACTTTAAGAAAATATATCAAGCTATATCACTCAAGGTGACAATGATAATGACAATTATATAGGAAATTATAACCCTAGTTAGATTAATTCCATACATTAAAGATATAATAAACTGGGTATAAAAGGCAGGGAAAGGGACATTCTGCTGAAACCTCCCTGCGGTTAATTTTATCCATTCATCTCAGAGAGATGATGTCTCTGAAAACCAATCAAAACTTCTCAATCTCAAGTTCTCTTCTGCCTTAAATGTCTACCCAAATTTATCTTCTATCACCTCATATTGATAATAAAAGAGTTAATACTAAGAGTTTTCTTCATGATTTTTGCTTTGCTCTTTTGTAAATCTGTGTATTCCACACCATTTCTTGGTAGATTGTCCTAGGTTTAATAGTTGTTATGAAGACATTATCTTCCTAGTAATTTTACCAATACTCATTAGGCAAAGAATAGAAATGTTTATTAAATAAATGAAGGAATGAGTATTTTTTGCTGGAGAAGTATCTTATAGTTCTGCTTTAGAAAAAAATTTTTTTAATTTGGCCTACAACTTGTTAGTGGATATTAATTAACAATGCCACCACGAGTATGGATTTACATTTTCTATATTGAAATAAGTGATCTGGAAAACAGTTGCTCAAGATCAATTAAGAGGATCTTTAGATCTGAGATGATGGCAGGAAAAAAGTAAGAGCTGTGAAAACTGCTGTCTTTGGGCAAAGTCTCAAGATTAATTTTATCTAACTTGTAAAGCAACTAGATATTTATGCCAGTGGTTGTAGAACCCCAAAAATGCTCTTCATGTTTTGCCAATGCTAAATCCCCATGCTTAATACAGGACTCAGACCCTACATGTTGTCAAATGTGGGCAACGCTGTAAAGAAGCAAGCTTTTGGACATGGTTTAGAGAGGGAGACATGCTACTCAGTGTTGCCTAGGCTTTGATTCTACTCCCTTGCAGAGGACCACATCCCACCACCAGCCCTGTCCCATTTCTCTCTCTTACCCAGGATAAGGATCTGATCCAATTGTTTCTGCATTTGGCCCCTGAAACAGGCAGGTGCCAGATTTCTCTAAGTCTGCAAGTATGTTCACATGACGACTGCCAACAAAACCCTTCCCTCCCTAGGTTCATCATGTTAGCAGTCTGAACCTCCCTTACAATGGCACGCCAAGCCATACATTATCTTTTTATTTATACATGGTATCTTCCTGAAGTCCATGACTACTTTTGGATGGAAAATATTTGATGTTGAAAATGTCAAATCTGGTAAGACTGAAATGCTTTTTATATATAATTCTGTCAAGTTGCCTGTTTGAAAATTCAAAATGTCACATTTATTTTCTATCAAAAGGTAGACTTTTGTGTCTCAGAACTTTAGCAAACGACACTTTTCTTGATATCCTTGAAACCTGATTTTCCACTTCTCTCTTTTTTCAACTACTTTAATATTGAACTATTTTCTTCCTGGTTGGTATGTTAATCTCTGATCCTGACTGATAAGTTAGTTGGGCTGCCATTTAGATTCTCCTCTCAAATACAAAATATATTTCATTTGATACATTTTATTTAACTATTTAATTTTACTGTCAGTAGCTTTTCCTGGAACTGGGTTATACACCTTTGTATGCATATTTATATTTCTCTACATCTATATCATCATTCACCTATGCACCCACCCACACGACAAGCCATCTAAACTACAGAGCACTGGCCCTACATGGAAATCTTGTGTCATTTACTCCAGATTTTTTTGAAGCACAGATGTATCATTAAAGAGATAATGGGTTTAACTGTTTATATCAAGGTTAAAAACACATTTTTCCAGAGGCTCATTAGAGTTTTTGGCCACACTAAATTGTTTAAAGCAGAAGTTCACATCTGCCACTATATTTCTCAATACTGAGAGGTTTTACTCTGATTGCTTAAATGCCACTTCCTTAGTTAAGCTTTTTTTATCCCCACGTGCTAACTTCCATTCCCATTTCATACCACACTTTTCTTTGTTGTATTTTCCAGTTTTTAAAAATAATTATTGGGGGGGATTCAAGATGGTGGCATGAGAGGTGAGACAGAGAACTCCTCCCAAAACCACAGATAGTGTGAAAATATAGTTAATACAACTAAGCCTAAAACAGCAACAGGAAAGAAGGCTGCACCAGACTGCATAGAGACCTCACGAACAGAGCAGACCTCACAAAAAAGGGTAATGTATGAAAGCCTTGATCTGACGAGACCCAAGCCCTTCCCCCACCCCAGCTCACAGGTGGGAGGAAGAGAAATGGAGCAGGGAAGGGGTGGAAGCCTGGAACTGCTGAACACCCAACACTGGAGGTCTGCTTTGCAAGCAGAAATCTACATTGTGTGGTGCTCTGGAGGATGAGGACCTGGGACAGGCAGAGTGCTTGAGAGACAGATTCCGGCTGTCTGTGGAGGACAGGATCCACACCTGGCCGCTCTGGGAAAAGGGAAAGGCAGGCAGTCTGAGAGGCTTCTTAGCAGTGAGAGAGCTGCTGAAGGGGCAGAGTTTGCATGGAGCTTGCTGGGTGGGAGAAGGGACAGGGGGACAAGGCTGTCTGGGTGCACCCTGCCAGCAGATTGGGAATTCTGGGGAGCTTCAGGCGCTCCATCCCCCTGGCTGGCTACTTAGCTCCGAGGACCCCACTGTGATATGCAGCCTGCAGAGCATTCCCCCTAGCCTGACAGCATCAGCTTGCAAACCAGCAGTCACTGCGCTGGTGTCAGGCCAGTCAGAGGGAGGCCCCACCTACAACAGCTAGAGACATGAAGAACAGAGGCTTACACCTGTGTGCTTGGCCCACTAGCTCTGACACTGGAGACAGGTACCGCAGACAGGAGTCAGGAAACAGATCTTTCCTCCCCACAGGCACCAGCTCTGCTCCCCTACAACCCCCAAACTCACTCTAGGGGCTGAGCAGCTCCAGAGACTGGAGCTTCTGGGCACTAGAGGGCACCACACAGAAATATGAAATGTCAAAAGAACATGGTACAGACAAAAATCTCACAAACCCCAGAAAAAGGGACAAATGAAACTGAACTCACCAATCTTCCTGAAAGAGAGTTCAAAATAAAAATCATAAACATGCTATTGGAGGTACAGAAAAATATTCAAGAACTCAGGAATGAATTTAAGATGGAGATTCAATCATTAAGAAATTCCATATATGAAGTGAAACATACAATGGAGGGATTTAAAAGCAGATTAGATGTAGTAGAATAGAAGAGACGGTAAATGGAATAGAAATTAGAGAAGAGGAATACAAAGAAGCTGAGGCACAGAGAGAAAAAAGAATCTCTAAGAATGAAAGAATATTGAGAGAACTGTGTGACCAATCCAAACGGAACAATATTTGCATGATAGGGGTACCAGGAGAAGAAGAGAGAGAAAAAGGGATAGAAAGTTTCATAGAGGAGGTAATTGTCAAAAACTTCCACAATCTGGGGAAGGAGATAGTCTTTCAAGTCATGGAGATGCACAGATTTCCCAACACAAGGGACCCAAGGAAGACAACATCAAGACATATAATTAAAATGGCAAAGATCAAGGATAAAGACAGACTTTTAAAAGCAGCTAGAGAGAGAAAAAAGATCACATACAAAGGAAAACCCATCAGGCTATCATCAGATTTCTCAAAAGAAACCTTACAGGCCAGAATAGAGTGGCATGATATATTTCATGCAATGAAGCAGAAGGGCCTCAAACCAAGAATACTCTACCCGGCAAGGTTATCATTTAAATTTGAAGGAGGGATTAAACAATTTTCAGATAAGCAAAAGCCGAGAGAACTTACCTCCCAGAAACCACCTCTACAGTGCATTTTGGAGGGATTCCTATAGATGGAAGTATTCCTAGGATTAAATAGATGTCACCCAAGGGATAGACAAAGAGTACAGAATATGATTCATAACATACAAAGAATGGAGGAGGAAGAAAAAGGAGGAAAAAAAAAAAGAACCTTTTGGTTGTGTTTGTAATAGCATACAAAGTAAGTTAGATAGTAAGGGAATTACCCTTGAACTTTTGGTAACCATAAATCTAAAGTCTGCAATGCGAATAAGTACATACCTATCAATAATCACCCTAAATGTAAATGGTCTGAATACACCAATCAAAATACAGAGTTACTGAATGGATAAAAAAACAAGACCCATCTATATGTTGCCTACAAGAGACTCACTTCAAACACAAAGACATACACAGACTAAAAGTGAAGGGATGGAAAAAGATATTTCATGCAACTAATAGGGAGAAAAAAGCAGGAGTTGCAGTACTTGTATCAGACAAAATAGACTTCAAAACAAAGAAAGTCACAAAAGACAAAGAAGGACATTACATAATGATACAGGGGTCAGTCCAACAAGAGGATGTAACTATTATATCTATGCACCCAACACAGGATCACCTACATATGTGCGACAAATACAAACAGAATTAAAGGGGGAAATAGAATGCAATGCATTCATTTTAGGAGACTTAAACACACCACTCACTCCAAAGGACAGATCAACCAGACAGAAAATAAATAAAGAGACAGAGGCACTGAACAACGTATTAGAACAGTTAGACCTAACAGACATCTACAGAACACTCCATTCAAAAGTAACAGGTACACATTCTTCTCAAGTGCACATGGAACATTTTCTAGATTAGATCATATACTAGGCCACAAAAAGGACCTCAATAAATTCAAAAAGATTGAAATTGTACCAACCAGCTTCTCATATCTCAAAGGTATGAAACTAGAAATAAATTACTCAAAGATAATGAAAAATAAATACATGGAGGCTTAATAACATGCTCCTAAATAATCAATGGATCAATGACCAAATAAAAACAGAGATTAAGCAATATATGGAGACAAATGACAATAGTAATTCAACACAGCAAAACCTGTGGGATGCAGCGAAGGCTGTGCTAAGAGGGAAAGATATTGCAATACAGGCCTACCTCAAGAAAGAAGAACAATCCCAAAAGAACAGTCTAAACTCACAATTAATGAAACTAGAAAAGGAAGAACAAATGAGGAGGGACATAATAAAGATTAGAGCAGAAATAAATAAAACTGAGAGGAATAAAACAATAGACAGGATCAATGAAACAAAAGCTGGTTCTTTGAGAAAATAAACAAAATAGGTAAACGCTTAGCCAGCCTTATCAAGAAAAAAAGAGAGTCTACACACATAACAGAATCAGAAATGAGAAAGGAAAAATCACTAAGGACACCACAGAAATACAAAGAATTATGAGAGAATCCTATTAAAAATTATATGCTAACAGACTAGATAACCTAGAAGAAATGGACAACTTTCTAGAAAAACACAACCTTCCAAGGTTGACCCAGGAAGAAACAGAAAATCTGAATAGATGAATTACCAGCAAGGAAATTAAATTGGTAATCAAAAAACTACATAAGAACAAAACTCCTGCACCATATGGCTTCACTGTTGAATTTTACCAAACATTTAGTGAAGACCTAATACCCATCCTCATTAAAGTTTTTCAAAAAGTAGAAGAGGAGGATTTACTCCCAAACTCATTCTATGAGGCCAACATCACTCTAATACCAAAACAAGGCAAAGACACCACATAAAAAGAAAATTACAGACCAATATCCCTAATGAACATAGATGTAAAAATACTCAACAAAATATTAGCAAACTGAATTGAAAAATACATCAAAAAGATTGTCCACCATGATCAAGTGCGATTCATCCCAGGGATGCAATGACGGTACAACATTCGAAAATCCATCAACATCCATACACCATATCAATAAAAAGAAAGACAAAAACCACATGATCATCTCCATAGATGCTGAAAAAACATTTGACAAAATTCAACATCCATTCATGATAAAAACTCTCAAGAAAATGGGTATAGAGGGCAAGTACCTCAACATAACAAAGGCCATATATGACAAACCCACAGTCAACATCATACTTACAGTGAGAAGCTGAAAGTTTTTTCTTTAAGATTGGGAACAAGACAAGGCTGCCCACTCTCCCCACTTTATTCAACATAGTACTGAAGGTCCTAGCCATGGCAATTAGACAACACAAAGAAATAAAAGGCATCCAGATTGGTAAGGAAGAGGTCAAACTGTCCCTGTTTGCAGATGACATGATATTGTACATAAAAAACCCTAAAGAATCCACTCCAAAACTACCAGATCTAATATCTGAATTCACTAAAGCTGCAGGATACAAAATTAATACACAGAAATATGTTGCATTCCTATACACTAACAGTGAACTAGCTGAAAGAGAAATCAGGAAAACAATTCCATTCATAATTGCATCCAAAAGAATAAAATACCTAGGAATAAACCTAACCAAAGAAATGAAAGACTTAAACTCTGAAAACTACAAGACACTCATGAAAGAAATTAAAGAAGATACCAATAAATGGAAACACATCCTGTGCTCATGGATAGGAAGAATTAATATTGTCAAAATGGCCATCCTGCCTAAAGCAATCTACAGATTCAATGCAATTCCTATCAAAATACCAACAGCATTCTTCAATGAACTAGAGCAAATAGTCCTAAAATTCAATGGAACCATAAAAGACCCCAAATAGCCAAAGCAAAGGAAGAATAAAGCTGGGGGAGTTATGCCCCCCGACTTCAAGCTTTACTACAAAGCCACAATCAAGAAAATTTGGTACTGGCACAAGAACACACCCATAGACCAATGGAACAGATTAGAGAGCCCAGCCATAAACCTAAACATATATGGTCAATTAATATACAATAAAGGAGCCATGGATGTACAATGGGGAAATGACAGCCTCTTCAACAGCTGGTGTTGGCAAAACTGGACAGCTACATGTAAGAGATTGAAACTGGACTACTCTCTAACCCCATACACAAAAGGAAACTCAAAATGGATCAAAGACCTGAATGTAAGTCATGAAACCATAAAACTCTTAGAAAAAACATAGGCAAAAATCTCTTGGACATAAATATGAGCAACTTCTTCATGAACATATCTTCCCGGGCAGGGAAACAAAAGCAAAAATGAACAAGTGGGACTATATCTAACAAAAAAGCTTCTGTACAGCAAAGGACACTATCAATAGAACAAAAAGACATCCTACAGTATGGGAGAATATATTTGTAAATGACATATCCAATGAGGGGTTGACATCCAAATTATATAAAGAGCTCACGCACCTCAACAAACCAAAAGCAAATAAGCGAATTAAAAAATGGGCAGAGGAGCTGAACAGAAACTTCTCCAAAGAAGAAATTCAGATGGCCAGTATGCAGATGAAAATATGCTACACATCACTAATCATCAGAGAAATGTAAATTAAAACCATAATGAGATATCACCTCACACCAGTTAGGATGGCCGCCATCCAAATGTCAAACAACAACAAATGTTGGCGAGTATGTGGAGAAAAGGGAACCCTCCTACATTTTACTAATGTAAATTAGTTCAACCATTGTAGAAAGCAGTATGGAGGTTCCTCAAAAAACTCAAAATAGACATACCACTTGACCCAGGAATTCCACTCCTAGGAATTTACCCTAAGAATGCAGCAGCCCAGTTTGAAAAAGACATATGCACCCCTATGTTTATTGCAGCACTATTTACAATAGCCAAGACATGGAAGCAACCTAAGTGTCCATCAGTAGATGAATGGATAAAGAAGATGTTGTACATATACACAATGGAATATTATTCAGCTATAAGAAGAAAACAAATTCTACAATTTGCAACAACATGGAGGGAGCTAGAGGGTATTATGCTCAGTGAAATAAGCCAGGCGGAGAAAAACAAGTATCAAATGATTTCACTCATCTCTGGAGTATAAGAACAAAGAAAAAACTGAAGGAACGAAACAGCAGCAGACTCACAGAACCCAAGAATGGACTAACAGTTACCAAAGGGAAAGGAACTGGGGAAGATGGGTGGGATGGGAGGGATAGGGGGAAAAAGGGGCATTACGATTAGCACACATAATGTAGCAGGGGGTGGACCTACTGGGAAGGCAGTATAGCACAGAGGAGACAAGTAGTGATTACGCTGATGGAAAGTGACTGTAATGGGGTATGTGGTGGGGACTTGATAATAGGGCGAGTCAATAACCATAATATTGCTCATGTAATTGAACATTAATAATAGTAAAATAAAAATAAATAAATTAGTTAATTAATTAAAAATAATAGTAATTATTGGTGGAGTTCTTTACTTGATGTCTATCAAAGTACTACATTATAAACCTTAGAGGGCAAAGACAGTATCTGTCTGTTTATTTTACATCCCCAGGGTCAAGCCTGGGGCTTGGTGTAATGGTAAGTTCTCAGTGAAGGTACATTGCACTGGTGAGTGGAGGAGGCTGAGGTCACATTCATGACTGGCAAATATTAAAAAAGGAAAAGAAGCAGCAACCACTTCGTGGCATTACTGCCTTTTTCTCATCCTTGGCTCATTTGGGTAATTACGAAATGGCTTTTCCCTTGGGTTACAGATTCACAGGAGAAAAACAATTCAAATGTGCAAAGTGATCTGCAAATGTTTAACTCCACTTTGGAAAGACTATCAGCATTGGTTACAACAGTAATTGAAATGAGGTAAAGCTCTGTGGATCAATGCTGTCAGGGCGCTCTCACTGTCCTGCTATCAATTCCCAGGCAGCAGATGTGCCAGTCAATGCATGTGCTGCCTGCCCACCTTGCACAAAGCAGGAGACTTGGCTTCATGTGTATCAATAAGCCCCTGCTTCCAACTAATTATAATCTAATTGAGAAGTTATGGGAATGCGTGCTATAGGAAAAGCTAGCTAGAAAAAAAAGTAAATGACAAGTACAAGAGCAAATGATTCGTACTGCAGGCATTCAGAGAAGGGCAGCCAACAGAAGTCTTCAGCGCTTCACATGGCGCTGTGGGTCTAATCCATTCAGATGGACAGAAGAGTGAGACAAGTATTTCTAGATGGAAAGAAGTGTATGGGCAATGATGTGAAGAAAGAGGAAGTCTCAGTTGTTGAGAGCAATGAGCAGAAAAATCTGGCTAAAGGAAAGGGTTATCTGGAGAGAAGCAGAGAGACAGGTCACAGTGGTAGATGGACCCACAAAGTGCCGTCAGAACTCAGGCGCCAAGGAGGCGGAGTTCGCTGCTGCCAGCCTCTCTGAGGCCCCCTACCGACCCGGGGCGTAGGGATGGCAACGTACAGGATTCCATGATGACAGTATCTTCGTAGTGCAGAGCATTTGCTTTCAAAGAATTTCACCTATTATTGAGGAAAGACTTTTTTTATTCTCATTTTGCAGAGATGTCACCGCATGTCAATAAATTAGATGAGTTTGTTGCGATTCAAATCTCCACCTTTTGCCCTGGCATCTTGCGGGACGTAAGCAGGAGTCATCAGAGCGAGGAAAAAAGGGATGCAAGAAGGTGGCGAGTTGCTGGCCTGTGATAATACAGCCTGGAAGGGATGAGGGCTGAGTGAGTCCATGCGGACGGCACCAAGGGGCTGGGCACGTACACACCTTGTGACTTCCTGAAAGCCACTCTCATCGCAGGCAAGTGAACTACTAATCAGAATTATTGGACATTTACACACGAAGCTGATCACAAAACTATTACCAGTTTTAAAATGACAGAATAAACCTTCTTCTCCTCATTCTTCCATTTTGCCAGAGAGCTGTTACTGTTGCCTTAATTCGCAAGAGCTTTAAAACTCTACTCATACTGTAACTATTAGGTAATAATTTCAGAGGTCTTTATGGTCATCTGTTTCTAAGAATTAAATGGTTAATTCAGAGATTCTTCACTGCTCTCTTTCCACCAAGTATGTCTGAAGGCACTTGCAACCCACCTTATTGCCCTGCCTTTTACAGTGCTCATTAACATTTATTTTTATTCAGATACAGTAACCCTCAATCAAGCAGTGAATAACTGACTCCCGCTTCCACGTCCTGTACACAGTGTTGGCAATAATAGTTTTACAGTGCGTCAGAGATTTTACATAAAAGTCCTTTGAAATTATGCTCAAACTGAAGAATATATCTTTCTTCTTCCTATTGGTTTATCTTTTCCTCTCCGGAGAATTTTTTTCTTTTATGAAAAGATTCCCGAATGAAATACTTTTATTCCCCTCCTGAGAGATTGTGGTCTACTCTCATGGCGAGTGAACACTGTGAAAGAATGACAAAGCCTCAAAAACAGCAATGCACTGATGTGTACTGTTTTCTAAGTGCACACCTTGTTAATCAGACCCAGAGACGATGAAGGAATGCACACCTTATGTGAGAAAGAGTGATTGGTCTCAAGCAAACTGCTCACCTACGATGAATGGGAAAAGTCTTTCTGTTTTTGCGGAGTGAAATCCCAATTCTCTTCTTTTTTTCTTATTGTTTTGACTTTTAAAAAAAATTGTTTAAAAACCTGTGAGTATAGTGCATGCTACTTAGTAAGCATTCTCTGTCAAGAAAATTACTTGTTTGGGTTCTCCCTTCACTGGGTGTGATGAAGAAAAAATTTAATGCCGTAAAACAATAAAAATGTAAGCGTTCAAATTTTATATACTTTTGATAAATAACAGGAACATGGTGGAACATGCAAGATGACTTAGTGAGTTCTTGCATGCCTCAAAATTACCACAGGAGAACTCTCTGGTACAACATGGAGAACCCTCACCCAAACAAAGGGAATTAGCTCTTATTGGCTTTTTACAAAAGACTTCAAGATTCAGACTTTGTCTGGGAAAAAATTTGGCTTAAAAATAAAAAGGTTTCAAAAACATTAGCCTTGATTTTATATTTTCCTCTTTCCAATCAAATGTTAACCATGCTTTAGTGTCTAGATCATATTTTACCTTAAAGAAGACCTTCAATGACCATTCTAGAAAATCACCCCTTGTTGAACATACTTAATGCTTGACTACCTTAGTTTTATTTAATGACACTATGTTTTTGATTTTTATTAAATCACCCAAATGTCTTTGTCAGCTGGCTTATAAGCATTTGACATGCTGAGAACATGGTTTTTTTTTTTAATTTTGCATGCTTCTTCCCACAGAGCATGAAAGTAGAGCCTCTTGTCCAGACATTAGGCAACTAGAAAAGAGGGGACAACTCCCCCTGTCACTCTGCCATCCTTGGTTGTGACAGAAACCACACTGTGCCTACTGATGACCGTGCTCTTGGCCACAGAGGAGGCCCCACCTCATTCGGAACGGCTATCTATCCGTAAGTCATGCTCTAGCAATAGGACAGTGCAGATGTGTCTGGGAGAGGCGAGGACCAGGAAGAGATGTGTGCATATGCAAACCCCTGCAGTGGGTATTGTTTGCTTTCTGCAGGAGAACTGCTGACAGCCCAGAAGAGACGGGGTCAGGGTCTGGCCCGGGTAGCAGGAGGTGGGAGCGCTAAGCAGGAAGGAAGGCAACAGCCCATTTATACAAACTGAGGTCACTGCCCAGGCCCTTGGGAATCAGGGTGGCCAAGGCCTGCCTCAAGCCTGTCATATAGAAAGCCACCTACCACAGCTCATTTGGGCACAGGAATGGCTCCCTAATTCCAGGAGTTTTCAGACTGGTTCAGAAATGAGGCTGCCGTCTCCTGCCTCTCTTGAGCTAGCTTTGATCTCATGTATATTATTTGTTTGCTTTTTCTCTTTGCTTTTCCATTTCTCTTAATCTCAGAGATTAAGCCCCACACAGACATGTGGTATATATACTAACCAGGCCAATGCCAACTAGCGTTAATGGCTTTTTCACATTTTATCACTCATTCTGCCACACCCACGACATTTCACATCATTTCCAAATAAGGAGATTACCCTGATGAAAACAGACAATGCATCCCTACTCCTCCTCTCTTTCCTACAGTTTGCAAACAGTGTCCTCTTGTTTCCTGGTCTCTTTGAGGAACAAAGGTGTGGAGTTGCACGAAGGAAGTACGGGACACTGAACCAGATGTGGCTGACCCCCGTTCATCACTACCTTAGTGAGTGGCCTTGGGCAAAGCAACTGGCCACATAGACTCACTCTGCATATTAAAATGGTGGAACAGTAATGATATATACACTGAAGTTTAATTCAATTTTTTAAAAAATAAATGAATTATGTACTTGCCTAGCACAGGACCTGACTCATGGTACATACTCAAAGACGTAGTTTGAATTTCAAAGTATAGCTTCCTTTTGCCTATTTTTCTCTGTCCTTTACATGCACAGTCACACTATTCTTATTTAAATCCACATCCTTCTTACACAGAATGATTTTGGATTACGTCCAATCATTATTATTTTTAAAGCCTATATCTACCAGAGCAGTTGCTATCATCCTGCTATATATTAGTATCTCTTGGAGAGCAGTTAAAAAGTAACAGTGCCTGAGCTCCACCTCTGACTAAGTGAATATGTAACTGAAGATAATCACAACATCTGCATCAAATAATAAATGAAAACGTAAAGGGGAAAAGGACAGCTAAAAATGCTTAACAAAATGAAACAGTGTAAGAATTATTACACATATTATACAAGACTACAAGAGGGATTTAAAATCACTTACCTTTGTTATTGTACACATCTAAGTAATTTGGTGCTGAAAAAATTGTAATTAGAGAAGGGAAGCCTGTTGTTTGGCTTTTCCTGTACATGCGATACCTAAGAACAATAAACACAAATTAGAGCAAGGCTAGTATGGAAAAAAGGTGATATCAAATTATAGATTTAGAAATAGAAAACTGAAGCTGTTTTATCACTCAAAGATAATTCAATTACACATCATTAAACAAATTTTCTTTCTAAAATCTGTTACACACAGACATCACTTCATTTCAGGGATGACAATGAAAATGCACAATCATATGTACAATCTCCAATTAGGTCTTTTCTAAGTTTACCAGACCTAGGGGAGGGCAGAAGTCAGTGCAAAATCTATTTTCATGTGTTCAACATAGAGAGGCTACTTTTTGCACACAGATACCCTATGCTTACCATGTTTTATAGAAGTTTGCCAATATTTTTGACATAAACAGCTTAAATAAGCAGGGCTATAGATAAATCTTACCACGAATAACCAGGCTATTATTCTATTTATCTACAATATAATTTTACAGTTGTATATATCCATTTTGCCCAGGCAAAGTGATTTGCTTTTCAAAGAATGTCTGGTTAAATCTATGGGTTTTATGAATTAAAATTGTTTCTATTTTAGAAATTTGCTTATTACCCATCTCGTCTGGTATCTGCGGGTCAAAGATCATTGTCTCATCAGGGTAATATTTAATCAGTCAGTAATGAAAGAGATCATCTGCAAGATCTTTGGAAATAAACCAATAATCCAGTTACTTTTCTTCTCCTAAGATAAAAATAGGACTCGAGTCCTCAAATAATCAAAAAAATACAGAAGACTTTGGCTCTTTTCCATCAAGGTGAAAAACATATTTCATGATTTCTGTGTAACAGATTTCAGGAATATCAGTTTAGAAACGTTCTCATGAAGTGCACAACAAAATGTGTTACTCCTTGGTAATTTGGGTCAGTTACTTCTGACAGCCTAACCATGCCTAATTTTGCTGGGTTCTAAAAGTGTCTCAAATAGTAACTTTAGATAGATCAATAGCCAAATTAAAATTTATAATTATAGAAATATTTTGATGCTACTCCTCCCTGAAGAAAATATCCCCTTAATATTCTTCTGAAATTTTCTGGAAGTATTCTGCTTATGGGACTGAGCTTTGTTAGGAGACAAAAATCAGAATGTGAAAGATATCTGAAACCAATATAATGTTGTAGTTAACACTCTTAATTCTAGTACCTTGACTTTGCAAACACGGGCTGGCTACGCCTACTCGACGAAACCAAAGGAACTGGGTGACATGCTCTCAGTTTCCCCAGTGAATCAATCAGCTTCTCCTTTTAAACAAATATACTTGTTGGTTTTAGCTGATCCATGGTATATTTTCAAATAAGCAGATGATTTCAGGTCTATAGTGGGATTAAGCTTAAATCTGCCTAAAATGTTCAATTGGGACAGTCAACCAAAAACCATCATGGCACCATTTCCTGAAAAAGTGAAAAATTATTTGAGGAACCTGAATGACTGGGTTTCCTCAAACATCAGCCACAACAGCACTGAAACATAGTATCAGATCAGATCATACCTACTGATTGCTTGAAGAAGGCTAATTTGGAAAGAAATTTATGATCTGCCTTGATTCAGTTTCATCACAGACACGGGCTTACGTCAGAATGCAGATATCCATATTCCACATTTCAGCACACAGGTTATAAAAGTAAATGTTCTTCCTTTTTTGGAAAATTTAGAACATGAAGGAATGAATGTAAACATTTGAAGGCAAACAATGCCTTTCAGTGGTGCATACTGGGAGGGGTATTGGACTTCAAATCCTAAAATTAATTGTGCCTATTTCTCTCTAATGCAGATTTAATGTACCACCTAAGTGGTTATCTGATGTTACCTAGTTTTCTAAACCCTTAAAATTGATATATGTTTTAAAGATTTACCAGGTATTAAAAAGTCATCTTATGCATTGTTAGTCAGAATATAGGTCTTTCACCATCATTTAAGTATTTCTGCTTTTGTCCTTTAAAACTTTACAGAGATCAGGAATGATATTCTTAAGCAAAAGCATAAGATGCAATATCTGTTAAATATTTATGTGTAATTCTCCTTCACAATAGCAACCAAGATGGAAAAGCAGCTGGCAATTTACTCACGTATAGGACAGTGGTTAAGAGCAGGATTTGAAAAAATTAAGAGAAGGTGCCCTTACCGTGTGTAAGAAACTCAGCTGAAAATTTGACCTGTTCAAGCTAAAAATGGAAGAACTTCAGAGGGGGCTCTACGACACACCTGCCACCATTCACTCCCCAGCACCCTGCATCTCTGCATCATCAGAAGAAAATTTTAAGATCAAATCCCTTCAGGGAAAGAGCCGAGCAAAAGGGAAGCCCCACCACCTGAGCAAAGAGGGACCATGACAAAGGGGCCAGCCCTGGTTTTCAGAAACCCACAAAACCACTCACCCTGCGTCTTGGGCTTCATGTGCTCGGAGTATAGATAACAAATTATTGTGCTGCAGGAACTCACAGACAGCCGGGTAACTGCCAGAGACAAAAAGAAGAGAAGCATCTGTTATGAAAACATAAGGAGTAGCACATATATCTGTAACATCCGCACCTATGTGGTCTGATCGACCATAATCAAACATACATCATTTGTGAAACAAGCCTCCTGGCTCTGAGGACAGGTTTTTCCCTGTAGCACCTTCAGCCGTACTTTTTACGTCATCAGAAAGGGCTGGAGATGTGTGAATTGGAAAACGAACACAGGCCATCATATAAGAACACTAGGCAAGTGGCTACTTCGAGAGAAAATCAAAATTATCAAGTCTACATTTAAACACAAAGTGAACAGAAGCATAAATATAACATGAAAATGGACTTTAAAATACAAAACTCTGTTTTCCCAAATATAGCACTATTTGTGTCTGGGTACATATGTATGCCAGTGTGATCCATGGAAAGGACTGAGTTTGGGGAGGGGAGAGAGTAAGTCTTCTGGGAAATCAACTTGCCAACTCACTTATGGGTACATTAACTGACTGCATCATTCAAAATCTAAACAAAATTATAGAATTCACAACGTTTTAAAACATGTACTTTAAATACGATCAACAGAATTACTTAATACTTATTCTTTATATCTTGACTTAATAAAAATACCAAATATGAAATCAAGATGATTTTGCCTCTTAAGATAGTCTCAAAATCAAAGATGAGAATGCCATTAAAAATGAAATTTAAATTATAAACTACACTTGAAAAATGCCTTGCAATCACTTTGTCTCTGCTCTAAGAATTTTTAATGAGATAAATGTATGCCATGAAAACGAATAAATTTTAGATAGTTCAAGAGACAGCAAAGCAATGCTTGTTTTATTTTAAACAAACTGCAGATATCCACTGAAACCTAAACTACATATACTACAGGAAACAATTCAGCAATTATAAAAATAGCACTTTTTTAATAGTATATGGCACTCAAACAATTTATTATAAAAGAGAAGATGAAAGTAGTTTCAATATTACAGATTTCATAAGAAGTCCCTTATAAATAGGAAAAAATACCATGAAGATGGTATTCCACTGTACAGATACTGATTGTAAAAAGGGTTCTCTTCCTTGGCAAAAGTGGGATCTGAAATCAGACACTGTCTTCATGCATAGGTACATTTGTTAGTGTGCATGTGTATGTGTGTTTTAGAATATTCTAGCAATTGCTAGGGAAAGAAAACAAAGACAGACTCATGAAGCCTTTACTTCCCAGCTGTCCCAGGTCAACCCAGGATATGAACCATTTAACTTACAAACATTAATATAACTTAGTGATGAACATGAATGTAACTTAAATATGTATATAATATAACTGGAGAAGATGCCCCAGCATGTCCACATGGAAACATGTCCATATGCACCTACACCAAGAGTTGACTAACGTGTCTTCAATGACTTCTGTTCTACTTTAGGAGGTGAGCATACAACCTTTCCAGAGCAGTATGTGTTAACAAAAGAAACCTTAATTACAGAGACGCTTGTTGGTGTTTAAAACACAGAGCATTTGCTTGGTACATACTTATCTAGAAGGTGTGTCCAGTCAATGGGTGACAGGGCAGGGGTGGCACTCAATGAACGTTCCTTCCTCTCTCTTTAAGCTATTTACTTATATTTCTTGCGCCCTCATAATGCTTCTATAAAGAGACAGTTTATTTCCTTGCTGGACCACTGCAACACAGAGGTTGTTTGCCTACATTTGTCACTTTGTTGCCCTCAGGCAAATGGCTTGGCTGCCCTTTTTTTATTTATTGTTTCCTTTTGGAAGAACTTAACACTCGTCTTATGAAGCACAATTTTAATATATTTTCTTCATGCTAAGTTTGATACCCTTACATGTTAAAGCTAAGTTTCCCGCCATGGAAATTACACCTGATTTTTGATGGAAATCTGAGGAAAGTAAATTTAACCCAGCAGCAATCTGCTAGGCTAAAAGCATGAAGTGAAGAACACTTGCACTATTGGAGGCAACTCAGTTTAAAGAAAACCTCCAGAAATTTAAAAGTATAAATAACCAAAGACTCAAACATTCTAAGAATTACATTTTTTCTAAATAAATTTAGAATGTACATGAGTATCATTGAGATTCCCATTATTGGTGAACTACCTGCCTAGGACACAATAAGATCTTTAATGATACTAGGGGGAAAAAACTCACTGTAATATTTTATGTTTTTTTAATGGAAATGATAAATCAAAAAGTGTTCAATCTGAAAAGCACTTAAAAAGTACACAACCCCTTAACACCACGGAGAGAGTTGGAAGTCACTATTTGCCAATCATTTATCACAGGTTCATTGGTGATTTGTTCCATTTGTTAGGAGATTGTACTATACACAGGGAGGGGTGGTGTAAGTGTATGGTGTCGTTTCTGTCTTGAGGTGTTTATAATCTAGTATGAAGGTAAAACATTAAAAAAACTTTTTTAACTACTTAATAAAACACATTAAAGATAAAATAATGCAAACTATATAGATAATTGAAAGAAAGCACATAGGTTTGAGAAAATCTTGTTGAAAAATGTCTATCTCATATTAGATTTATTTTTCCCTCCTCTTCTTTGCATTAATAAGGTGAAATATCAGTGCTCTGCGCCCATCAAGGAGAAAGAACCCTTCTCCCCCCAAGGCTGGTCGGTCAAGCCTGGGCCCTTGGCATTTTGAGCAGAGGGCTGGCTGGATCTCAGCCCCTCTCATACCCCTGCACGGGCACCCTCACTATGCACAAGCTGTATGAATGGGCAACCCTGGAATGCTTTTATTTAGCCCAGTGTCCTGAACATGGCTTTAAATGAGGCTTGCTGCAAGGCTGTGGGAAAGCCAGCCATGCTCTCAGCTCTGTGATGCTCCTTTAGCAGCATGCACAGCTGTGTGTGGGGAAGAAGTCAGTGTATCTCTGAAAGTGCTTTTTGGTTTTTTTTTCTTCTACGGAAACATGGTTAGTCCTAAAGCACTAGAGAATGTATCTTCTCTGAGTAGAAAAGGAAGTGGAAATTTCCATGGAATAGTGGGAGTCCTTAGATCTGGGTCCTTTTTCCAATTTCTTCTGTAAACTTTGGAAAATTTCTTAACCTCTTTGAGCCTGAATCACCTCATTTGTAAAACTGCAGGCAGTATTATTTATTTTGACTTGCGATAAAGATGACATGAGTTGGCAATATATATAAATTTTCTAATCGAATGCCCAACTCATAGTAGTGGACATTTAACAACTCTTCATTTTCTCCCGGCCACCATGGCGTGGAAGGAAGCACGCAGCACAGAATGGTGAGTCAGCAGCCCCGGCTTCTACTAGTAGTTGTGAAGTTTATTAATTGTGACTTGTGTTAGGTCTTAAAGGCAGTGACATACGGGATTCCTAGATAGAAAGGGGTTAGAATTCCATTGAGAAAGGGAGAGGGAGAGAAAGCAGATGGAGCAGAACAAAGGTCAAGAAGGTGGAAAAGACAAAAATGGGAGACATGGTAGAACAACTGGCTTAGCATGAGAGAAAACAGCTATTATTAGATGCCTTCTCTGTATTTCCTTTTTTTGTTTCTTGCCATATTAAACTATATTTTAGATAGTGAGGTAAATCTCCCAGATTCCTGGCTCTTTGGGAACGGTATACCCAGCAGGCATGATCAAAATGCCTTCTATGTGCTTTCACATATACTTTCCCTGAGTATTTTTCCTCCTGGAAAGGCCTACTCTTCTGCCAAACCTTAGCTAAGTGGGCCCTTCTCTTCAAACTTACTTCAGCCTGAGGTATATAAAACTGCTACATCCACCATGATCTCAAAACATATGTATCGTATATCACTTGTCATGTTGCCGTGTGAATTATGTCTATACGTCTGCTCTCCAGCAATAGCGAATGCCTTGAGAGATGGACAGTTTTGTCTTCACATTCTAAATGCTTATCAGCAATTTGTCAGCCTATTGGAGTTCACATGTAATTGCTGGGGTAGTGTCGACAGGGGCAGTAAAGCAGGGGAGATATGCAAAGGGTTTCTTTTCCCTCTGGACATCAGCACGGCAGGCAGGCAGCTCGCGGTCCCTTGCCGAGGGACCCGGAGACAGCTTTCCCTGCCTCCTTCTGCCCGACCACAGACCTCCTCTCCGCTTCCAGTGCCAGGCAGTGGGTCCTGAGCCCCGGGCAGTCCTAGCGCTGCCAGTGCCGTCAGGTTACCTTTTCCTGTGTTTATTTTTTATGGCTTGCTATGTTTTTTTCCTTTGTCTCAGAATTCTCCAACTAACTTCACTTTACTCACTAGGGATCAAGTCTGGAAAGGCTCCAGCTCTTACTGCCGGAACTCCACCAGAACATAAGCCCTCACATTGGTCTGGCTGCTGGCTGCCTCAGGAGTGATGAACAGTTTTTACTTAAGGCAAGCTTCATATTGATGTATAACATCACTACAGAAAACTGCCCAAATCCAAAGATTACCAATTGATGACCTTATACAAAGTGAATACCTTTATAACTAGCACTCAGATCAAGACTCAGAACATTGTCTGAACCCCAGTAACCCTTCCTATCTCCCTCAAGTCATTGTCACCTCCTCACTAAGGGTAACCTCCATCCTGGCTTTTAAGATTACAGATTTTGCCTTCTCTAAAGTTAAACTCTTATTTCAATGGAATCAACTAGTACGTTGATATGGCTTCTTCACTCACAAGTGTGCTTATGACATTCACCCATGCAGTCATGGCAGTGTTGGTTAACTCATTCCCATCTGCTGCATGAAGTTGTATAAAAATGCTGTAATTTATATTCATACTACTAAGCGGGCATTTGGGTTGTTTCCATTTCTTGGCTACTACAGATACTGCTGCTATAAACAATCTTGTATATGTCTTTTGGTACACATTATGTACACATTTCTAGTGGATATAAAAATAGGGGTAGAATCACTTAGCTATATGAATGTTCAGTGTTAGAGTACACTGAAGCAGCTATCTGTAATTGGATTAGAGGTAAAGGGAAACCATTCAGATGGTCATCTTTCTAGAATTCCGAGTGTTACCTTTTTTCATGAACAACATCTTGCCTCCCTGCAAGAGCCTTCCTCAGTGACTCTTGGCTGCATATGTTCCACTCTTCCTTGAAAACAAGGTCTACTAACACTTCCACCATGAGTAGACCTAGACCCTTAAACTCCAATATATCTCTGGGCTATGCCCCCAATTGTGTGTGTGTGCGTGTGTGCGTGTAAAATAACTTCCACCTTTATCAGACCATCCCTTACCTTGCATTTTATTTGCCAGTTTCTACTTAACAGTCTCTGTCACTAGCTTGTCATCCCTCAAAGGCACATATATTAGGTGTTTAGTTAATAATAAGTAATTGAATTCTCAAAGGATTTGCATTAATGGAACAGTATGATTTGGGGAGATGGGGAGCAGAAGGAGATTGTGAAATCAGGTGTGATTTTAACAAACTAAAATGAAGGTCTTGAACTCAGAGTGTGTGCAAAGAAGGCTGGATGGTGTAGATGCCTGTGATATTTTAAAGAAAGGGTCAGTAAGACATGATGACTGATCAGTGGTGATTTCAGTGCAAGAAGAAAAAGCAAAGATATTTGTTAGTCTGCATGACCAGGAGATAGATTGTTAATGGAAACAGACAAACCTGGCGGAACCCCCAGTGGGGATTCAGCAAGTGGCGAAGTAATTAAGTGTTTTCAGGCAGGGTGAGTTTAGGTTAAGACTATAATGGAACATCTAAATTAAAACTCCAGCAAGTAGATATAGAGAGTTCAGCTCAGGAAAGATAAAGAGATGAAGGAGCTAGACCCAGTAATCAAATCACAGAGGTTACAGTTTACAGTGAAGTTATAGATAAGGGTCCAGGGAAAAGTGTGAAGAAAAAAATGATGAAAGCAGGAAAGAGACAAAGAAAGAGATAGCAGAAGAGGCAGGGGTCTACTTGGTAAGTCAGAGGAGAATCAGGTGAAAAAGGGAGAACCAGAGGACTGACAGGTGGCTGATAAGAACGTCAGCTGCAGGAGAGAAGCTGGGGTATAGTGTGTGGCGAGGAGAAAGGTGGCTGGTCTGGATTAAGGGGCCAGTAGTGATCTGAGTGAGCTGCGATTTGCAGCTTCAAAAACGCTTTTAAAATGACTGTCAAGATGTTCTTCGAATCTCTGAGCTCAGGGGAACTTCGGAATGTCTGAGTGAACTCATTCTTTTTGACGCAAGCAAACCTAGACCACAAAGCTTACGTGATTCATTCAAGGCACACATGCAAACTGACAGTCTGAGCCCACATCCCGCCTCTGGGTGCATCCGGTCTACAGGAAAATGAAATTTTTACCTCCCAGGTATCATACGCCTCACTAATCTTTACAATCTCACACTTGGCCTGCTTCAAATATCCCAAATATCTGCATGAACGCTACAGGTAGGTGAGTATGCAAATTCTGGCCTACAGTTATAAAGACGATGGTAGCACTGCGGAAAAACACTGTTCTAGGGCTTGTTTCCTTGCTGTCACATTGCTGATCCTCTATAACTCATGAACAGCACTGCCGAATTCCTACTGATGCATTTTTGTATATAACTTCCTTTTATTTAAAGCATGGCCTAGATAAAACATATTAGACCATGGATAGAGTGGCAGAGCAAATTAAACATGCAAACTCTATATAAACATGGAAAATTAAACTGGGAGTTATGCATCAAAGTAACTGCTACTAACTCAAAGAGCCATTGTCATCATGTTTCTCTACCAATTTTATTGTTCCCTTGGACCTCTCCGGGGCAGCTTGATAAACTACGACAAGGGAGCGTGCTTTGACACTTTCAAGATGGCACTAAAGACAAAAGAACTAAAAAGCTCTAAGAGAATCAAAGAGTCATTTTCTCTTCCTGAATAAAACCTAATCCAGATTGCTTTGCCATTAGTTAAGAGTTGATAAGCTGTGGATTTAGTTAGCAACTGTCATGGCTAAAGGTTATTTATTATCCATTAAGAAACTCAAGGAGTTAAATAATCATTTTGTTAAGAACAAAAGTGTGAAAACATGCATAATTCTCTAATAATCTGGTTGATAGACTTTATCTCAGCTGTAAACACATCTGTGTCTATATTCACAAAACAAAATTATTACAAGTTTATGTAAGTTCAGTATAGGACTTTATTTAGAATATGACTTACTTAAACAACTGACTCATAAAACTCTCAGAAGAATGGTATGCTATGCATTAAAGAAAGATTCATGCAGTATTGCTCAATATCAAAACCGTTTGATACTATATTATTGAAGCACAACTTAAACAATCCTAGTATTATTAGAGATTTAATACCAGATTTGAAAAATGGAACACTTGGCCTTGACCTAGTTCAATGATACTTTTCACTAAAAGTTTGAACATCTTTAAGAAAAGATTACTCCCCAACTAATTACTGAAAAGAAACCTCAGGCTTTTCAGAGTTACTATAATATATCATGCTTCATTATTTTAGCCAGAATAGACTCAGTAGACTTGGTAGCCAAATTTCCAAAACAGACTAATGAATTGTAAACTTTCTGATAAATAAGGTTGGAACAAACCTCTTTATTTACATTTACATTAAAAACTATTCTTTGAATGCTTCTTTATAGTGTACAAGAATTTTCTGTTCACAAACTTCAATTTCTCAGTCACATTAACAGATGTATAAAAGGAAACTTTTCCTCCATAAGGAAAACAATGTATGGAACAAAATGTTCCACTCTGAATAAGCTCTGATCAATGTTATGTAGAAGGAGGATATCTCCTCGTTCTAGAGACAGAAGATACAGGCCTGGGTGCAGTTCACATTCTTCCAGCCTTGCCATGCTTAGCTGCCACGGCTGGAATGAAGCATAAACTTCAGTGAACATCAGGTTTGGTGTTTAAGCTTAAAAACAAAAATTGACTATGCATTCCAGAGTTTAAAATTCTCAACTTCTCCATGACCTCTTTCCCCCACCACTCTGGCCACTGTCATATATACCGTGTTGATGATAAGGGGACCTAGTAAAATGGGATCAGCAAGTGCAGGAGGCTACAGTTGGAGTGAGATGTCAGGAAATCGGGAGGACACGCAAACAGCCAACTGTGATGCTGATTTCTTTCTGAAGTGCTCCGAAACAGGGAATGGGCAAATCCCCAAACATTGGCAAATATAAAAATTGCTATAAAAATGTTTTCAATGTGGCTTGCCAAAATGCTAAAGATAAGCCTACTATGGTATCTGTATATTGGGTTGCTGCTGATCTTAATTCATCCAGGAAGTCTGATAAATTTAAGGAAATTTAAGAATAACTTGAATATAATTTAATTGGCCAATTAAATTTTTTTTCTCATTTATATTAAGAAAACTGGTAAAAAAAATTTTCAAAGCGATAACATAATTGTACTAAAAATCAAGGTGGGCATTGGATTTTCTGCTGTATTTCCTGGGATAGAACCAATTTTCTATTAAATCCTACTATCTTCTTCAGCTGCCTCACCACCCCTGATACTCCATGCCTCTGTTATGCCTTGTCCGTCCTTCACAGATATTATATTTGTATATTTATTTATTTGTTTATTTATATGGTCATTTTCAACGTGTAAAGAACCCAACCAGGCTTTCAAAGTGAACCTTTCACTTCTGTCTCCTTCCTAGAGAAGTTATCCAAACGTCCTAAGTAAATCAAACACGTGGATCAAGAAACTACATTTATGAACCAAATGTGCTGCGGAAGCTGAGTTCCACACCCTCACCTGTAGAAGTACGAACACCCCCTGACGGTGTTGTGAGTGAAATGTTCCTGAGTCTTCTCGTTTCCAAAATCCTCCAGGGGGTCTGACCACAGGATATCACACATAGGTCCATAAGCAGGTGGTTCTTTGAATCGGTCTAACTAAGAAAAATAGAAGACAGAGAGAAAAATACTAATCTTTGGAAACTTGGAATTGAGAAAACAGCAGAGTTCACCCACTACCTACCTGCCTTCATCCATCTAGCCTTTACGTCCCTCTCGCCTCTTGGATTCCCACTCTCTCCTCCCTTTTCCCTTGCACCTGCTTCCCTCTTATCTTCCTCTTTCTCTCCTTCTCACATATTTCATCTCTCCAAGTATTGTAGTTATTTCCACTTGATGTGAATCTATCTGTGTTTCATTTGTTGAGGTGGGGGGCTTTCATTTCATTTTGTCTTTGGGGCAATTCTATCACTGCTGCCATAAACTGTGTTTTAGAAATCTGGATGGGGAACAATTTATATTTAACCAAATCATTTTGAGAACAGACAGCTTTCATTTTAAGAGTAGCCACTTGCCATATGACATTCTGGGTATTTCATTAGGGGCTGTGTGCATTTCTAATCAAAGTACAAGCATGTTGTAGTTTCTCTTACTGGGTACAAACCAAGAGTAACGACAAGCAGTAACATGAACCCAAACTGAGCCTGTCATTCTTTAGCTTACAGTTTTAAGCTTCTTAGTTTTACCTGAAGCCTTCTTGTGAAATCTATTTTCCAGCTATAAATGTTTAGCAAAGTCATATTTCAATTTAAAAAGGTGCATTTAGAAGGCATGAGCAATATAATAATTGGAAATGACATTTTACCAACAATTTTATAACACTGTCACTTTAGTTTATCCTGATTTAGCTGCAGTTAAGAGTAAGAATCTTTGGTGAAGTTAGCAGATCTTATAGAGTCTCTTAAAAAAAGCATAAAATATCTAGAGAAGCCAT
Organism: Phataginus tricuspis; assembly: GCA_029783875.1. Classification (NCBI taxonomy): domain Eukaryota; kingdom Metazoa; phylum Chordata; class Mammalia; order Pholidota; family Manidae; genus Phataginus; species Phataginus tricuspis. The sequence continues at coordinate 7,714,101 of JAQQAC010002594.1, read as the reverse complement.
TAAGAATTGATATTCTTCATATTCAGAACTTAAATATTTTTTAATAACTCACAGGGAAAGGTGAATATATAAGGCTGACAGCCTATCAATTTTCTTTTCCTGAGACATAAAAGGATGTAAATAATAGTTTTGATACACACCAGTTTTTACTAATATCTAAAAATAATGAAGCAATATTTCACATTTTCAACACCCAATGAAAAACTTCAGTAAGACAAGACCCTCTGTGTTTCAACCATTATATTACCCATAAAATAGGTATTGCAAACGGAGGCTTGTATTTAAGAGATTTAAGTAATACATGCTTCTGGAACAATTCATCCAAGAAAAATAATGCTAGTCCAAAAAAATGCAAAATTTCTTTCTAAGAAACAAGAACTTATGGGTAGAACAAAAAAGGAGGGGAGACTTTGTGATTAATGTGAATTCCCAGCTAAAGTTTGCTAAGGCAACAAGAGTACAAAATTTATTTTAAAAAAGTTAAAAAGTGCATTCTAAAATTAATAAATCTACAGTAAGAATAAACAACTACCAAATTAATTAAATAATGTAAGTGTGGTGGCAGCACTAATTGACATATGGTAAAATGCAAACCTAAAAATCATTTTATGGTTAAGGCTAAAGCTTAATGACCTATATGAAAACTGAATGCAACATCTGAAACATGCCAGCAAGTAAATCTTGGGGCTTTCAGATGTGTTTTAAAAATCTTAATTTATGATAAGAAGTTTAGTTATTTATTTCAAGAGTCCAACAGATTGTAGAAGAATAAATTCATTACATTCATGCAGAAAAGTGGATCGCTTTATGCTTAAACTCCATGACTATATTTCAGTGCCACGTTTCTCTATAATACTTTAAATATAGAGCAAATACCAATGATGGGTGTGCTAATAGAAGACTGGGAGCAGATGTGTCTTATAAAAAAAGGACACAAAGCCACAGAGCAGAAAGCAAAGGTTTACTTAATGTGCTTTTGTTTGATTTTAAAAATAAAAATCATGCATTTCCTTTCTAATAGGAGAATAAATACAGTATTATTTTTATACTTGAAGACTTAAACCTTAACAATAGCATATTAAAGTAGAATTTAATGTTTTACTTCCTTAAAGTACAGTTTTTCTTTAAAAACCAATGAACTCTTAAAAGAACACTGAACATAACCACTGAAATAAAAGATTGTCTCTTCTACTACATAAAACTATTCCATATTACATTTTCTCATGAAAAAGGTACTTCCTCATGATCTAACTCATTGTTTTGCTGGCTAAAACAACAGAAAAAGGCAATGTTAAATTAAGTAGAAAAATACCTAAATGAACTTTTTTTTTACCTCGCTGCTCAATACAACCAATAGACTATCATCAATACTTTTGTTTAGACTGTTAAAATGTTAATCTGTAAAAACCATAGTTTTTTTTAAATGACAATATGGACACATTTTAAAGGTCAAGTTGTGATATTTTCCCAAGAGCAAAACAACATTCGTGAACTATAATATACCATGTATGTACTATGGGTTGTTTGAATCAAGCCAAGGGCAATGAAAAGCTGTATTTTTTTAGCAATCATATTATTTTACATTTCCAGTGACACTAAGATGAACCCTGAGGTTTTAAAGATAAAACCTCTTCCAAGTATAAATATATCTTTCCTTCTAGATTAAAAAATGATAAAGAAGAATTCATGACCACTTTTAATCACTATTATTCAAAATGATAAAGTTAGTAAGAAAGGCAGGGAAATTAATGTCTTCTTTATTACTGAAGACCACAGAATGATTAGAGTTGAAAAATAACAGAACTTACTTTTCTGATATCATCTAAAGTGTTAATCTCTGGAGACAAACCACCATGTACACACAGGAACTGTTGGTTCATCAGGGCAGCCAGGGGCAAGCAGTCAAAGGCATCCATACAGGCATCGTATACGCGTTCTGAATACTTTATTTTACCTTGTAAAACATGATTAAAAAACAAATATTTACTCTCCTGATTTCAGAGCTAGGATCATTTCACTGAAAAAATTTTAAAATGCTTACTTTCCAGAATCATATTATTAGCATATACCTGCACAGTGCAAGTCCAAAACATTGAATAAGACTTTTTGAAGAGTTAAATATCAGTTTCCCCCACTATCTGAATGTAGAGTATTCCTATGAAACCGTTTGTAAGCTGAAAAGGCATACAGTGAAAAAGCAATTACCATTCATTTATGTAGAGCAATTTTTGAGCTTTCACAGATTGAAAAAATAACCTCTCTTAGGCTTTCCTTATACCTTGGGATGCATCTTGCCAAACGATGCACAGAATAAACTGAGATAAAGCACTGATGTTCACGGACACAGTTCAGTTATGGTGGCTTGATGCCGCCATGCTGAGTGTGGTTCCTGGGAAGGGGTTTGGTGTGGCCACTCTCACTACCTGGGGTGCACTTTATTTATTTATTTATTTATTTATTTATTTATTTGATTTTGGTATCGTTAATGTACAATCACTTGAACAACATTATGGTTACTAGACCTATTATCAAGGCCCCCCCCACATACCCCACTACAGTCACTGTCCATCAGCGTAGTGAGATGCCATAGAATCATTACTTGTCTTCTCTATAAATACTGCCTTTCCTGTGTCCCCCGCCACTGCATTATGTGTGCTAATCGTAATGCCCCTTTTCCCCCTTATCCCTCCCTTCCACCCATCTTCCCCAGTCCCTTGCCCTTTGGTAACTGTTAGTCCATTCTTGGGTTCTGTGAGTCTGCTGCTGTTTTGTTCCTTCAGTTTTTCCTTTGTTCTTATACTCCACATATGAGTGAAATCATTTGATACTTGTCTTTCTCCACCTGGCTTATTTCACTGAGCATAATACCCTCTAGCTCCATCCATGTTGTTGCAAATGGTGGGATTTGTTTTCTTCTTATGGCTGAATAATATTCCATTGTGTATATGTACCACATCTTCTTTATCCATTCATCTACTGATGGACACTTAGGTTGCTTCCATTTCTGGCTATTGTAAATAGTGCTGCAATAAACATAGGGGTGCATATGTCTTTTTCAAACTGCAGTGCTGCATTCTTAGGGTAAATTCCTAGGAGTGGAATTCCTGGGACAAATGGTATTTCTATTTTTAGCTTTTTGAGGAACCTCCATACTGCTTTCCACAATGGTTGAACTAGTTTACATTCCCACCAGCAGTGTCGGAGGGCATTTTGCCTTTTTTTTTTTCATAAAAATAAAAAATCCTCTTTGGATTCCTTTTGGTTAGTAAAAACAGGTACTAATACAGGTATTTTGTTAAAGGAAAGTGATGTACTCAAACTTTCAAGAAGTGGGAGATACCTGTATTAAGCTTAATAGCTACTGTTTTTTATTTTTGTTCATTCATATTTTACAGTTCTGGGTAACTTTTTATACAAGTCCTTGCTATTTATCTGTGGTGTATCTCAAAAAATTATACACAAATAACTAGAAGACCAACAGAAAGATAGCTGTAAAGCTGGCTGATTTTTCTGAAGGTAGAAAGCAGATGGCAAGAAATTTTCTAGTTGTTTCTGCATCACTGCATATTGTTTTTCCTTTATCAACTTACATCTACTATTTTGAGAGACCCTATTATGTACCATTGAATATAGGACTAAATGACAGAGAGAAATTTAAATTTCACTGGACAATAAAGAAAATTGAGAGGAGGAAAATTAAATTTATATAAAGTACTCCTCACTCTGGGCATTTATGTTTGAAGGAAGAAGTCATCTTGAATTTTATAAAATCCACTAGAGGCTAGTAAATCTCCTGAGTCCAAAAAGAGAGGTAAAAGGTTGACTCTGCCCAGCACCTGCTTTTCTTGAGTAATTGGAGATTAAATGGTAGGGCTTTTATCCCAAACAGTAGTGTTCTGTTTTTTTGTTTTTTGTTTTTTAATATTTAATCGTGTTTCTTAGGATAAATTACATCAATACTAATTCAAATTTTAAACACTTTATAGCAAATTTAAAACATAAAAAACAAATTCTGAATTCTCTTAACTGTGCACACCTAGAAAAAAATATGGAATGCCATCAAATAGTGTCACTTTTAAAGTTTTTGACTTTTAACCAATGGATTTGCTCTTAGTATAGATTAAAGTGACTATTTAACATATAGTGTTAAAGGAGGAGGCTTTAAAGGATACTTACATTCTTGTTTAAACGTAAAATACTCTGTTAGATGTCTACATTCATGATTTCCACGAAGTAAAAACAGTGTTTTGGGGTAAAGAATTTTCAAGGCCCACAAATACAGCACACACTGAGAAAAAAAAATAGAATAATATAAAAATAAATATTTTTCTATTATACCTCAGCATCCCATCCATCATTCACATAACAGAAGACATGGAACAAAAGTGTGACTGTGACCACAAGTCCCCCAAAGGCTAGGCTTTATTTAGCAGGATACTGAAAATCAGAAAACATTACTTTGATACAAAGCCAAGGTTCATCTATACTTAAAACATATCCATACACTGAGGATCTAGGTACCAGAAAGAAACAAGTCTTTTGGAAAAAGCCTGAATGAAAATATAACAAGAATGGAAATATGGTGTAAATGTATGAGAAAAAATGTGACTGGTAATTAATAAATTAAACAAAGACACTTCTCTTTATGAAGCTGATTATTTTTTCAAAAATCAGGTAACAGAAATGGAAGAACTGGAAAATAAAGGTAAGACAATCAGGAGGGCCAATACTGACAAGCTCAGGCTGACTCAGACTGTGTCTCTATTTTCTATCACATTCTCTCCTGCACTGGCTTAATTCTCCCCCCAGTACCTTGTTTCTTATTTTTGTGTCTTTGGTGTAAAAAGCTTAAGATTTTGTTTTGTTTTATATATAAGCATAGTTAAAGTGAAGGCCAGGTACATCTCACTTACATATGCTGCTTTCATAACTATGGGAAAATTTTCATATACCTTAAAACTCTCAAATGAATTACCTGGGGACTGCAATTCATGTAAAAATGAGGACCATATGAATTCACCAGGTTTGGGATAAACCTACATTGACCAGGTCTTCCTGGAGATGTGCTGAGATAATGGGCACAATCAGTTACTCACATCGGCATCATTATCCTCAACTCTCATGCACGAAGAACCCACAGGAAACAGAAAGTCACGCTTTGAAAACATTTACTCTCATTAAATTTATATTTTAAAAGTGTAGCTAAGAATATATAGAGCCACAAAAATACTGAGACAAGTCTGATTCTGGTTACTAAATCTTAAACCAAAAAACATAATATTTATATTTTTATAAAGCATTTTCCAACACAGAGTAAATATGCTACATAATGTCCTTAAGGAAAAGTTACTGGAAATTCATTCATTGTGATACCAGTGAAGAATAATTATCTCTGTCAGCTTATATGGTAATTTATTAAATGAGTAGAAATGTTTGAATATACAGCCCAAGTTTTGGAGAAAATACTAATTATTAGAACAAGTATGTATTACTGTGCCTCCCAAGCAAGATATTATCTACAATTATGTAATTATGTTTGAGATAGATAAAAATAATGGTTTAACATCAAATTACATATATATATATATATACACACACACATACATATGTGTATATATATGTTACTTTAATTTTCTAATTATTACTTTCTGATTATAGTTATTAGCTGAAGTTCATGTGACAAATGATATTACTATTTCTGGAAAGCTGATCAAATGGCCTATACCTGAGATCCTTAAAGCATCATGATCTGTTGTTGATATGTGCAAAAGTTCCGTTATCCCGGTGACTAGTACCGTGGCTCGATGAGTCTCCGAGTGCAACGTATCAGGTTTTAGAGGTGTTTTCATAAAGTGTTTGCATTACTCACACCTGTCTTTTATTTCAGAGAAGATATTTATAAACCATTATGAATGTCAATAAGAGGACTACTCCCAATTTAAAATTTATAAGACTGTACCTTAATATGAACATATATATGTGTGTGTGTATATATATATATATACATTTTACATATATAAATTTGGAAATTTCTAAATTGGTGTTACTTTGGATGTCTAGTTTGGAATAGGAACTGGCATGTCAAGTCTTTTAAATGTTGCTGAAATCTCAATGTTTAATGTATTCTATTCATATATTTGGGCAAAGCATACATGTTTCTGCTATCCTGTAGCTACTTTTAAAAGTTTTCTTCGTGGTTTTTTGTTTTTAATAAAGTATAACTTACATACAATGAACTGCACTGTTTTAAATGCACCAGTCAATGAACTTTTATATATGTATATTCCCGAGAAACTACCACCCAAATCCAGTTCATTTCAACACAGAGAAAATTCCCTTGTGCTGGATTCTAATCAATATCCTTTTGGAAATGTAGCTACAATGCTAAACTCTGTAGATTAGTTTTGCCTGTAACAATTTATTTTAAGGCAAAGCTACTACTTCTCCGACTAAAATCTAAAATTCGATTTTTAAACCCCACTCAAACAGGAATCACATCGAGGACCCATATTTCCTTTCTTGCCATCTGCTAAAGATCCTGTTCTGACGTGTAGCACATGGCTTTATCACCTCCAGTCTTAACTACTGTGGCCCTTTCATAACTGAAACCTCAGAGTGGTATAGAAATATTCAGTGATACTCTTACACTTATTTACCTTTTAAATGATTTAGCACACACTTAATGCTCATTATTATTTCATGGATGTAAAGCACTTAGTGTGTGGCAGGAGTTTAGAAAATATTAGCTTCTTTCCTGTAAATGAGAAAGAAGCACAAAGAGAGGAGGGAGGGAGGGAGTAAAAGAAGAAGAGAAGGAAAAGAAAAGAAAAAGGAGGAAAGAAGGAGAAGGGAAAGGAAAGTTGGGAGAGAGAAAGGAGAGAGAAGGAAAGAAAGGAGAGAGAGAGAAAGGAGACATAACTCAATTTCCAAACTCTTGGCTCAAAACACCCTAAGAATAAGAGTCCTGTTTTCACATTTTACTTCCTCCTCCCCTGTGGCAAGAATAAAATATCTTCCCAAACACTGACTAAAACCACAAATTCAGCCAATATGGAAGAAAGTGGCACAGTAAATGAAAGGGCAAGGGTGGACTGGAGGGTGGACCCCTGCCAGCCTTCACCCTCAACATCTGGCCGGAGTGAGATGCCAAGCACAACACTGTCTTTGGCATCTGAAGTTCAAACATTCTGGAGAGCTGAAGACCTTAAACAAAATCATACCCTTGTATTCCTTTTGAAAAGGAAAGTCTCTTGTAAAACATTGTGACAATCAATGAGCAATGAAATACAAAGTTGTTAATTGGTTATTTTCATCTACATGGGTATCAGATGCTAATTTGAGTAAAACGTTCACTGAATTAACTGGTTAGGGTAGAAAGTGGGAGGCAAGTTACACTGGCCGTTTTGCATGGCGAGATGTAAATTAGCTGCTCTCAGCACTTTCAACAGGACCTGGACTGTCTTTCCAGTCTTACTCTAAATAATTAAATAATTATTTACAATTTAAAATTAGTTTGGGTTCCTTAATATGAAAGACTGAGCATCCTCTATCTTATTAATTTTTATCATAGACATAGTTTCCTTCAATTTAACTATCTATTGTCTCCTATGAAGTAGCACTAAGGATATCACTTTCTTCATTTTTTTAATTGGCTCACTGATAAAAGTGCAATCATTTACTTTGTAATTCATGCCTTTTAATGCTGAGCATTCTTGAAAACTTGCATAGGAAGTAAGGAAGTAGTATGTAAAAGAGGAAGCAAGGAAGTAAAAAAGAAAATATACAACTTCAGGTAGACATCATTCAGCCAAAATAACTATCTTGCTGTGAAACATTCCAATCAAAAGTGCTGTGGTGTCTCCCAATCACAGGACAATTAAGTGAAGGATGTACATTAGTTGGGAAAAGAGGCAAACGCCTGAAATGCCAAATCCAGCTCTTCTAAGACATCATTTGCCGGCCTGACAAGCGGCAGGGGAACAGCAGTGCACTGTAAAGACGACGGGCTGCAGGGACCCAGCCAGCCAATTTCTTCCTCATGTCCATGGCATCCTGGTCACGGACATCACTTGTTGTACCGTTTGCTGGTTATTCTCAGGCAGAAACAAGGAACACCGCCTGACTTGCCGTGGTTCACTCTAATCTGAGTTCACAGCTAATAAATACAACAACTTTTCATGCTTAAACGTGCTTGAGGCTGGGGCTGAGATCTGGATGTGAGTACAGTGGGAGGGGAGAGCTCGTTGCTAAGTTCCAGGCCATGCAGTGTAGTGCGGAATGGCTAGAAAGGAAGGGTGGGGAAGCCAATAGAAGGAAGCAGCCGTGCATGCCTTTGTTTGCAATTCTAAGTTTTTCCCGCGATTTCAGAGAAACATCCTCAGCCACAGACCTATAATATGCATATGCTTGATCAAAGAGATTAGGTAGCATAATGTAGTCACCAGAAAGAGGATGGTATTTGGTGTGAGACAAATTATTACCCCAAACAAAATTACCTCTTTCATCACTACTCAAAATCTTGCTTGTTTTATTTGGACTAACTTTATGGGTAATGAATTCTAATCTTGGCATAAAGAGAAGACTTGGGGTAGAAGGTGGGAGGGAGGGTGTAACATAATGAGCTCTATGTGCTGCCCAGAGCACGTTACCTATGCCTGCAAATGCTGCTCAGCAGAGACTGAATGAAATCTGAAACCATTGTTCAAAGCTCATTGGGTAAAAATTAAACTTAAGTTCTTTTCTTTGCCCAGAGGATAGAAAAGAATCCCCACAGTGGAGCCCCAAATTATTGAAATGAATCAAGAATCTTTTGAAGCCTGTTCGATAGTATATGCTGGAAAACTGAGCTCCTATTTTAGGATTTTTCTTAAACCAACAATATGCAGTCAAAGAGAATATTTTATGTTTAATGCTGTGACCTTGAGTTTATATAGGTGGCAGAAAGGGCTGTGTGCGCGTGTTTGTACATGCATGAGTGAACAGAAGAATGTGTCAGTTCCTGCATTACTGATGAGGGCATTTTTGTAGTTCGTTTAGTGAATATATGGCCAAGGCATGAGGTATAGTGGAAAGGGCACAGTCTTTGAATCCCAGAACTGCCACTGTCCCTGAGCCTCCGTTTCCACACACATAAAAGGAAGACATTTACATGTTCTTTGTAGAGCTGTAAGGAATAAACGAGATCATTTGCACCTGGCAAACAGCAACATTTCAGCATGCAAGCACTACCAGCTTTCTAATCCACCACAAGAAGCCCAAGGTGTTCTCAGTAAGTATATTTTATATAAACGGCTTTTCTACTTGGAATATGATGACATCACTGAGGTATCTCAAAGTCCTTCAAAGGTCACAGTCTAATAAAAAATGAATCAGTTTTACATATGAGGCCTTCACATTTTTGTCATTTCTGCATGCTTGTGGCAAGTCGCTGGTGCTATTCTCTCACTCTTAGAGTTTAATTAAAGAGCTGTTTTTGAAGATGAGAATTCTGATATATGCATCTCAGAACTTTTAGATATCTCCAACATTTGGTTTCATACTTTGATTCTTTATGTGCATATTACACAAATATTACAACTTTCATAGTTCAAGTATCTAAATTAATTGTAGACAAAAAGAAGTCTCTTGAGGAGCAAGTTAGTGATGACTGCTTTTCATCTTCTTGAGAGAAACAGAATTCTAAGAAGCTCTAATTGGAGAGATTTTAGGAAATTTCAAGGTGTGAAGCCAGAGATTCAGAAGACTGAGCTCTTTGAGTAAAAATATCAAAGGTAAATAAAGACTAATATGATTAAGAAATAATACTATCCAATGATGGAGTGGGAGAGACAAAGAATGAGAAGCCCAATTGTGCCAGTTGTTACTTGAGCAACACATAATACAGTGCTTTATCTTTATTGCTAAATTAATAAGAAACAGTGTTAATGTCTTTGATTAGATTTTAAAAAGATGATAATTGAGTTATATTTGATAATCGCAAATATTATGATATTGAAAAAATTTCCAACATAACACTCCATCATTTGGCCAATAAAAATCATCACTCCCAACAGGATAATCTTGGCTTTCCTTGCTGAGAAGGTGAGCTTCAGAAAGTAGAACATTTATTTCATTCAGTTAAAACCTTTCATAGGAGCACTATATATGTTAAATGAATAAGATGAATTTAACAGTTAATAAAATAATTAAAAAAATATATTTACTTAGATTCCACACAACCCTAATTTAAGGGAAGTGGCAGAAACTTTATACCTCTTATTGTTATTCTCTGCCTATTGTAGTCTTCAAATCTGGCTACATATTGATATCACCTATGGCCACATCAACAAATTCTGACCCACGGGATGCAAGTTGAAGAAGTTGTGCCACTCTGGGAAACATCCATAAATGAAAGGACATGCCCTTATCTTTTTCCTTTTCCTCCTGGCTGAATGGAACCTGGGGATATGGTGCTTGAAGCAGGTGTGGTTGTCTTGGGTCACAAGACTGCCTCTGGAACAAGGCCATGCACATCAGAGCAACAAGACAGATGGCTCCAGGGCCCCGGCACCACATCAGGTCACACCAGCCTGGTCTGCCCACCTGTGGCCATTTACAGGAGCGAGCAATGAACTTCTGTCTTGTTCAAACCACCATTATGTAGGGGTTTGTTTGTTTGTTTTTCTTACTTTTAGTAGATATTAGCCCTAATGTGATACAAAGGTCTTAGAAAATTTGAACTCGATCGCACTTCACTGCCAAGGTGGTTGGGCTGGCCCCTGAATGAGGTTCATGAGGTTTACTAATTTCTTCCTCTGTATTATTCTCATTTCAATTTCCCTTCTAGGTAATTTTGTTCTTTGATTCAGTCTTTACCAGCCACATGTGCCCTCAAAATTCTCCTGCTTTTCTATATTCCAATGGCAATTATTTTCTGTATATCTTTTATTACAACATTTTAATAATCAATTCAAATAATAGAGTCCTGGGTGAACACCTATTCTAGGCTTCCAAATCTATATACTTTTTATGGTTATATTTTCCAACACAGGTTTAGGTTTCTAGACAGCAAGGATGGATATTTCTTCAAATTCTCCAGTCCTGATGATATACATTTTATGAAGAAACACCAACAATTTATTTTCTCCGTTAGGATTTATATGCCAAAACCTCCCCTCCCTCTCTCAACATCATAAATATTTAAGAAAGATATGAGCCTTAAATACAGAAAGGATTAACGTATTAGTGGAAATATTATATAACATTATATATATATATATTATATGCACATGTACACACACATGTATAGTATATACATACACTGACATACAGTCAATGACTGAGGGTGAATTAAATAACCATAAAATGAAGTTGGTATGATAGTGATAGAAGCAAAGGCTGTTTAAGAGTGACATGTTTTTCAACATTAAATATTCCTATAGTAAATAAAATATTATAATGAAAATTTTAAACCTACAATTTTTTATATGATTATTATGAATATATATGTTGCTGTGAGAATTCTGTAAAGTTGATTTATCTTTTTAATTGAGAATAGTTGTTTTCCTTTCAAATGCTTTTTTTCCTGAGAGCACATATAATGTCAGCTACTGTAGCATGAGACCTGATGTTTTAAAACTTATTATTTCAAACCATTTCCTTTAATAGGTATTTAATGAGTTCTCTCTATGTATGAGACACCATGTTAAGTCCAGGAAGAACAAATATGTGAATAAAATGAGGCTGTTGCCTTTCTTTTGATGTAACTCACTTGAAGCAGATGCAGATGGGAAGCTGAGGAAGAACCTCCACTCACAGGTTAGCTGGTTTGTTTAATTAATGAGTTTGAGAAATTATACTAGTTAGATGACAGGTACCAAAAGAGACAAACTACAGCAGCTGTAAGTATTCACACACACACACACACACACACACACACACACACACACACACACACAGACATATGTGCACTTGGCTATTTACAAAGGTAAGTTATTATCTCTCAATTATAAGGCATAACCATGCAAACACATTCCTGCTTATTTAATCAACTTTGATTAGATCTGCCAGCAGGAAATAGAATTATCTAATGTAAAATATGATGTAATTTTTGCAAAGTTTAAAATATATAAAAGGTACCAAAGGCAAAATCTTACTATTGGCCATTTCCTTGGCATCTCTATGCATTAAAAAGCATCTGGGGATCAACTGAAAATGAGATATATATTATCCCAAGAATTAAGCGTATTTAAGTTCATCTTAATAGATTAGGGATTTCCTTAAGGCACTAACAGTTACCACTTTCATTTTGCTAAGGTATTGCTGGTCCATTACTGAGCAGCTGAGAAGAAATGATGTGGACTCACTTCAATACTGAAGTATCCTCTGTCAACATAGTCCCCTAAGAAGAGGTAGCGAGTGTTGGCAGGAGATCCCCCCACTTCAAAGAGCTTCATCAAGTCAAAGAATTGTCCATGGATGTCCCCACAAACTGAAAGAAAAAAAGAAAATTCATTTATGGTCAGACTGTGTTAAGAATATGAGTTAGATAACAGAAGTGCAAAAATTGTAGTCAGAAAGAATTTAGAGGTCACCTTGGCAAAAACATTCTTTTGCAAAACAGGAAAGTGAGACAGATTCCAAAGTTTATTAATGGCAGACCTGGCTCTAGTATCTAGTCTAACAACTCACAGATTAACTAGAAAAATAAAGATAATAATAACAATAATGGCTTTTATTTTTAGGCATTTAACAATTTTGAACCAGACCCTGTGCTAAGAAATTTATACATATTTTCTAATTTAATGCTAACAGGGTCACAAGGTAGGTTTTCCTTTTGCAGATAAGAGATGAGGCAAAGAGAGGTTCAGGAATTTGGTGTAATCCATACACAACTGATATCTGAATATATAACTGTGACATGTTATTTCCTCCTGAAGAAAAATATTGATACGTATCATAAAAATTGTTATTTCATTGAATCTAAAATGCCATCAATTGTAAAACACATCGTTATTTTATGTAACCCAAAGGAAGAAATCCTCCAATTAAATTTAAATTATAGAAGAGCATTTTTATAAGAAGCATTCTAAAATCAGAAGTTTAACTGAAAAAAAATAGTGAAAAAACATCCTGTGAAACAGTACAAAAAAACCACTGGGAATTGATATTTAACTTTCTCATCTTCTCTTTTAAACCAAAATTATTGAAAGAGCTATGTTTGCAGTCTCTCTTTTTAAAAACCACTTACTCAGTACTTGTTTCATTTACCACTTTCAAAGCCATAAATTCATAAACATGATCTTCACTCTATGGATGAGGCAACAGTGTAGCTAAGAGACAGGGCTAGGCAGGGTTACTACTGTTAAAGATGGATGACCCAGGGTTAAATTCAGGTTGCCTAATTCAAAGTTTTTCACCTTATAATATCTTTGATGCTTTGAATGTTTTATTTATCTATATATTTAATATTTTAAAATAATTTTATGCTTGAATGATGAGCATGATGTGGCTGTTGCTTGAACACTAAGAGGTTCATGGAATAAATGTATCAGTGAATAGGAAATCGTGTTATCGTAACATGTTCTATTCTGCAACCACAAGCAAGTTACTGAAATGTCTTCAACTTCATTCCTTCATCTTTTGAAAGTTGATAGAAAAATTAGTCAAAGGAGTTCACTGATGAAACAACTGTAAAACAATGGATGAGTAAAAATGTCATATAAATTCCTATTTTTAACATCAAGGATTAGCTAATAAGAACCCAGAGCTCTATACACCTGAAACAGGTACAGGTGGACTCTGATCTACTTAGAATGTCTGCATTCGAAAATCTTAGAAACTACCAAAACAGAGGCAAATTACAAGAAGCTGTAACTACTAATGCATCCCTTTTCTGGGTTCCAATAACATTGCTTCTTCCCTCAGGTGAGCAAGAGATACATTGTAGAAATATCAGAAAGACATTCTTCCATTTTTGAAACAATACCCCATTAGAAAATTACTCATAGTGTTTTTTTGTTGTTGTTCTTAGAGTCCAATATTTTGCAAATGGGTCTTTATCCTGAACTCATGAGGAATCTGGTTTGTGATCAACATATCATATACTGTCTTGTAATAGCATGCAATATTTTAACCAAAGGCAAAGAAAGAAACAGCAAGTGTTGTGGTTCAAATGTTGCCAGGCACAGATGTCAGTACCCAAATGGAGGAGACTTCCATGGCTGCATTTAGAATGGCAAAAAACTGCTGTAAATAACATTAATAATAAAACAATAACAGAATAAGTAAATAATAAAACAATTCTTAAAACGTAAATGAGCGAATGATGCTACTGCTAATAATTTTAGAAAGCTATTATCCATTTAAAAGACTGAATTAGCACATCTTATATTAACAACTTTTTTAAAAAGGCAAGAATAAAGTTTATCTTCCACTGCTTTATCCTTGGAAATTATAGTTGGTATGGATTAAGTAACACAAGCACTAGCTTCTCTCAAGTTGTACGAATTTTTATATCTGTCATGTGTTTGTTTCAAACCAGAAATTATAAACAAGGTTTGGCTGGAAACCAAGGCTTTACATGCCCTGCATCAAGTTCAGAAGTTGAAGGAACTTTAGGGAAAGAGAAGTATGCGGCAGGGCGTTTTGTTACAACCCCTCAAATGTGAATGCCTGTGACCATGACACTTTCTACAGCCTATGTCTTGCAACAACCGACAAAGCCTATAGAAAGTGGATCCTATCAGACAGACGAGGGTCAGTTATTGGGTAAGGCTCAGGTAAAACATGCAGCCAGGTGATGGGGGAGAACGGAGGCCTCAAACATTACTTGGAGTTGTTATTACAGTGGCAAGTTTGATAATCTTATTTTTAGGCTACCATTAAAAGGTACCCAAGTCAAATGGTTGTATCCAAGCCACTAGAGGCAGTGTGGTGCAGCATTTACCAGCCTGGACTCACGCCGGGCACTCAGGCTCCAATCCGTGCTGCGCTACTTATTCTCTGAGTGACTTTGGTAAGTTACTCAATTTCTCTGGGGCTCCATGTATTCACCTATAAAATGGAGTGACACTGGTACCTCACCTTACTGGGAAATTGTGAGAATTAAATTGTTAATAATGTAAAAGGCCTAGAAGAGTTCCTAGAACCTCATGTGAACTTGATAAATGTTACATCAAAGTGGCATTTCAAAATTGTTGTATCTAAAATATCAAGGCTCCAGAGAGGATGGGATTCTGGTGTTTGGGGTTGGGGGAGCACAGAGCGGAAGGCATCTTCTGCACCTTTTCCTCCTCTCTATCCACTCTTCTCCTTTTGATCCCTCCATTTCAATTACTGGCCAGGCTTAAAAATCAAGGATAATTATTCCTTATTGCTCCATGCCAATGACATAAACACCAAAACATTAATTCAGGCTGTAGACTATGAATTAGGAATTAAGTGATTTTAGCAACTGATGTACAACTGCAGCATAACCCAGCAGCCAGAGTTACACAATTCTATAAATCAATGAGTTCTAGACAATGCAAACATTAAGGATATCTTTTCTTTGGCCAGAGTACAGAAGTACATTATCATGAATACAATTTTATAAAATCTGTAAAGTATGGTCTTCTTTCTGCCCTATAATAGCTTTGTGATAAGAGGTAATCACAATGATTCACAAAGATTACTGAATGATCTTGGCTTGACGATCTAAAACAGCAGACTAACTGCTGGGAGTTCAACACAGCAAACAAAATATCCTGAAATCCAGTTACTCGTATGATAGCTACATCGTCGCTGACTTTACCATAAAACAGCCACACAATTCAAATCATGCTTTTACAACAGGGACCACTTGTGATAATGTTCATCAAACAAAAACAACTTGCACACATAGTAATAAAATTCTATACAATTCAAGGCCTAACTAAAGAAATCATAAAATTATAAAAAGTTATCAAAACAAGGCCTAAGAAAATGGTAATTCAAATAAAATACACCTGGAAAATAGCAACATTTTATTAGGAGTTTAAAAGATTTTCCAGACACATTTAAGATAAAGCCCTTTCAGTCAGTCACCACCCATCCCCACCTTGTTCACTAGATGCCAATCTTCTCTGTCTTAAATAACCCAAGTTTCTTTCTTCCTAGTATTCTCACAGGCTGACTCCTTTCACATTAGGTCTCGGTCACATGTCATGGGTACTCGGCTTTCTCGGACACTCTACATGAAGGAGCTACCTCTCTCCAAAATCGTTCTTCATCCATTAACTTGTTTTACTTTCCCCGCAATACTTACCACTATCAAGAATTACCTAGTTAATGTATTTGCATACAGGCTTCTTCGCTGATTCTTCCGGTGGAATCTAACCTCTGGGAGGTTGTGTGACTTGTCAGCCTTATTCACCACCTGCCCCTGCTGAGAGGAGCATTTACAACCTGCTACCCTAGGAACCTCACGACCAACCTGCTACCCTAGGATTCTCGCACCGCGCCTGGGCTGGGCTGATCCGGAAACCCATTAACTAAGAAGTCAGGGGTTTTGAGGTGTGTTTGTGATTGAAAAAGCTGGGTGAAAGGTCTACATTAGGTTCATCCCTCTTTCCTAGATTCCTTCAAACAGTCACTTAAATATAATCCTTTCACATCATAGGAAATCCTAATCTCATACCAATCTGGAATTAGCATGGAGACCAAATGTGAGGTTTGCTGTGGTGGACGTCAAAGGCCTTCAACTAGTCTGAGGTCATGTGTGTTTTAAGCCTTCATGCCTCAGCTTTCAAAATAACGTGTAGCAGGACTGAGGCAGAATGTGGGACCTCACGCACCTCGCGGTGGTTTCCTTACCTAGTTCGACACCAGCAACACTTGGGGAGGTTTTGAAACTACAGATTCCTGGGCCCAGAATCAAAATCTCCAGAGATGCAGATTTATAACAAGTTCTTAGATAATTCTTATCTGGTCAAACTAAATGGACCTGTAACTTTGAACCTTTGTCTCAGCAGACCCAACCCTCATTCTGCATGCTTGTGTGGTTCCCCTCACAGGGATTATATGTGAGGAAGATACATAGTTGAAAGGAAATGTCCTTCAATGCTAATTCCAGATTGGTATGAGATTAGGATTTCCTATGATGTGAAAGGATTATATTTAAGTGACTGTTTGAAGGAATCTAGGAAAGAGGGATGAACCTAAGAAAGTGGTCACAAAGAGCAAATTTCTATGGGCTTTTAAATATAGCTATTGCTTAGGCCTTGTAAATTTCAGCCTTAAGATAAAGAATTTATCCTGCAGTCCCAATACAGGGAATAGTCACTATTTTGATACCTAACTTCAGGAAGAAAGCGATTGCCATACTGAGGTATCCGTACTTCGGTACCCGAGAGGATGGAGGGTGGCGCACACATCACACAGAGGGAAGGCTACATCTATGTGATGGCAAGTGAAAAGTATGGCCAGGTAGCCTTTCCCCTTTGTGATTCTGTGGTTCCACCTTCCATCCTCTTGGATACCTAAGATGCTGATGTCCCCGGAGCAGTACATTGCCAGCTATTGAGGCAAGCCATCTGCCTTGTTGCTCAGTCTCCAATTTCCCAGGAGGCTAGGGGCTTTCATCTCCAATGTCACTTGGTTTCAACAGCACTTCCAGAACAACCAGACTTTGCAAGTTCTACTGTACCTTGAAGGCAAGCTCATTCTTCACCAACACACCCCTGTGCCCCACATTTACCTAACGTCCCATTATTTGCTTCTCATTCCTAATGGAACACCACTGTGGGCAGGGCACTTAACTAGGGGCCTGCACTGAAAGACCTATAATGTGGAAAAAGCACCCAAAACATAGAAACACAACTAAAGTAGTAAATACACTCCTGGTCTCTATGAAAATGTCCATCCACTTGGCTGAACATTCCAAATGTTGACAACATGAAGACATATTATGTCTTCAACAGCTCACTAACAGAACTATACATATTTCCATCAGAAATGTATAGAGTTAGAGCACTAATGAAATTAACACATTAAAGATAATGAAAGAAAACAAAAGGGTTTTGTTCTGAACCATTGCTACCCTATCCAATAACAACCCGAGGAGCCACATGCTGGCCATCTGCCCTTCGCACTGTGGTTTGTTTTTGCACTGGAGAAGTAAGAACAAGCAGGTGCAGTACTTCCCATGGAGAAGTAAGAACAACCACTGGAGTCCATTTGGTGAGAAGGTTGCAATGATGGTGTCATCTTCTTGGTTCTTCCCCTAAGTGGGGGGCTAAGTGGTGTGGAACGTGGCTGCTCTAACATCCACAGTGCAGCCCAAGGGTGCAAAAACAGGCTCACATCCTGTGACGCTTACACGTTTATTATGTCTCTCTTCTGCTACCAGGAAATACACAACTGAAGCCTAAGTGGTCAACTACTAAGTAATACCTAAGCAAACAATTACTTTTGCACAACTACCTTTTAATATTTTTTCTCTCCCCCAACCAATTACACCTTGCCCACATTAAAGAAAACTTTATTAGAAATGATTCTCACACAAAAATGGTGCCGACAACTTTTGATCAAAGTCTTTTGAAGCTCGGGAGAAGAGAATTTCAAAGTAGAAAACAGAAAATAACATACAAAATCTGTATTTCTCAAGGAAGGGAAATCACTTTTATTTCTAATATCATATCTGGAGAGCTAGCTATTAAGCTTTGAAATGACAGGTTAGGGAGGTTCATATATTATAAACATAAATGTGTGTGCATGTGCTTGTGTGTGTGTGCGTGTGCAAAGCCACCTACCACAAAGGAGGAATTATTTGGAGATTAGCAGTCAGAGTAGCAGTTAGGGAGTCATTAAACAAGTCCAAGACGTTACTGGAGATTACAGCAAAGAAGTGCTAAAGAGAAACAGCAATAAACAGCTGGGGCAGTAACAAGGGGCTCTTTGTGGTTAGCTAAGTTCTAGTGATCTATGAACTGGACTGTGAATGAATCAGTCTAAGAGTCCCTAAAACCAGCACACTGCTAAGTACAGAAAATAATGGCCAGCTGATTGAAGACAAACAGGCTCTTGAGAAAATGATCTCGGGCAGGGCGAGGAGGAGAAGTTGGAAAGACACCCACAACCGGGACCAAGCCTTCGCCTTGAATCTCCTGACAACAGAATGCTGGTAACTGTTGACAGAGGAGAGATGTGTAGAACAAGACCCCTTGCCTGTATCATATATGTAATTAGGTATCCATGTCTAAATTAATTTGCTGAATCTGAAATAGGTATATCCATACTATAATTGAATTGTTTTCCCAAACAATTCCACTGTTTCTAAGTTCATATTGGCAATTAAATTACTACATTAGAAAACATAAACAGTAGACAATATTGAACATACTAGGATGAGGTCCCAGTATAATCACAATACAACTGACAGCTTGAGAAGAAAAGGACTCTGATAAAAATCAAACTGCCATCCTAAGTAGAAGACATGTTAACAAATGTAATGTAAAATACAGGTTTTCAAATAAAACCAGTAAAAGCAACTTTGAATTAATGCTCAGAATTTGGTCCTGTTTACTTGCCTACATAAAAGGAAATCCATCAAAGAACATCACTGGGTCAACTTCTTAGTGACACTAATAGAGTCCCAGGATAGAGAAAGCTCATACAGATTAGAAGGCTCAGGGACAGGGGAGTAAGTTGTTAAAAACAAACAAGCAATCAAACAATAAATTGCAGGTGAAAAATAGATTTTTAATGAACCAGCTTTTCAAAATTGCATCAATATTATGATTTAGAAGCCAAGTGCTTTTGATTTTATTTTTCCTTAAGGACCTTCTAGTTCCTCCAAAATACTGGCTTTTATCATCTTGGAAGCCTTTCATGAAGTAAAGTAACTTCTACAAGTTTTTTCAGTTCATGTTAACTAACAGGTTGTAATTTTTCTTTTCGAAAAGACATTACTGAATCGTTTAACAATTTTCACCATTAGAGTTCCACTCTACTTTCAGCTTCATTGACTTCAACCCAATATTTTTTCCATAATAGCCACATTTTCCCAAGACAATAACATTCCTAATGTTAAAGAACTAAAGTTATGTCTAATTCTCAGCATGAAGGAATTAACCTGTTGAATTCACTGTTTTGGTTTTTGAATCTGTATCTGCTACAACTTTTTCTTTTCCAAGATCTGCAATTTTGCAGAGAACAATTTTGTGTTTGGAAGTTTTGTTAGGGGTTAAACACAGCTGGTGCCACTGGTACACATTATCTGATACCTCCTGTTGATAATCCAGGCCTGTGTAACCTTTAGTAAATGATAAATTCAAGTACAAAACAGCCAGCCCTAATATGTACAGTTCATTAGCAAAATGTGTCAACTTCCAAAATCACCCAATTACTAAGGTAAAAGAGAGTTTTATTACAAGCATTCACTTACATCTAGAAATCTTCAATTGTAAAACCAACTAACCAAGAAAAAAATCATAGGTTCTAATTCACTAAAGAGGTATACTTCAAAGTAATATTTTTCAAATGTTAAGCATGTATTAGGTACTCTATAAAACACAAAATATGAGTTCTTTACCAGGGCACTCTAGTTTGATAGTATAAAACAATAATGAAATGTTTCTAAGTCAAATCAAAATTTGCTAAATACTGAAGTTTCAAGGATTTTGTAAGAAAAAACAGGCCTCTGAAATTAAATAGAGAACAATCGTAGTATCAGTGCAGATAAACATCAATAATTTCAAACATTTTCCTTATATTTATGATGCTGTTTTATGATGACAAATAAATGATTTGTATGACAGTGTTAATGAGAAATATAACAGGACAATTGAAAAAACAAGAGTGGAATACATTGCATATTACAATAGATGACAACAAACCAGCACTAAATAGTCCATGAGTTCCTAAATCTCAGTTTATAACTACAATCAGTTGAAAAGAAACTAGAATAGTTTGTTTTTTAAATGTTTTATAGTGGGATCCAGGATACACAACCATGATATGTACACAACACTGTGTACATACCTGATCAACAAAAAAGAAAACTATTAAAATTTGTGTTTTTTATCCTAAAAAAAGAGTGATCTCACCATCGAGATAATTATTTGAAGGTTTTTTTTCCTTCATGGGTTGAAAGCTTTATAAGATTTTGTTTACTCAAAGAACTTAGTTAATTAGATAAGAATGCCTTTGTTCCATTTGTTATCACTATTTATCCATTTCGGTACCAATGCAGATTATAACAAAATGCATAACTATTAAGGCTCCATAAGAACATTATGGAGTTATGTAAGTCACGGTCATGGCTGTGACAGTGATAACAATATGTATGTACAATAGTTAACAACATTATTTAATTACACTTGGTCATTACTCTGTTCATTTCCAAGTTTGGTCAGACCTGAAAACAGCTAGTTATTTGATATATGGATTTATTTACCTTATGTAACTCACTAAGCCCTTGATTATTATCACTAGTGAAACAGAGTATTGGGTGAACACAATGATTTGATGTAATTTCAGTCAAATGTAAATAAATTTGGTTATTTTTGTACTTATATATACTTATTGATACATGCACGATTGTTCTCACTTTTTGAATACTGAGTCTAGGTTTCAGATCCCCATGAACTCCCTCCAGGACTCTGAAGGATGGGTTCTCATTATCGTGATCAGATCTGGGGGTTATAGCTCTAGGCCTTAGCATTCCCATCTTGAATATTCCAAACATGTATTTCTGGGCTTTCTTTTTAGCTGGTGGCCACAGTATTCTTCCAGTCAGCTATTTTGCTTTTTCCTGGATGCGTGATTTCATCCTGCGGAAGATGCAGTGTGTGCAATGGTTAAAAACACAGTCTGTGAATCTAGCCTGCTTGGTTTCATAATTGCTCTTGGTTTGTTTTTGGTTTGTATGTGTATTCCTCCTGATTGACCTTAGTCAATGACCTATGGCTCCTATTCTTTCTCCCAGAATCAGCTTTACTATCCATAACATGCATGGACTCTTCTAATTTGCTTTTCCCAATTTCCTCCCTTACATATTCACACTCTATTGTTTTTACTACATTTCTTTAGGCTTTCACCATCTTGCCCTGTAAAATGCCACTTGTGTAACTAAAGCAAGATGCTTAATCTTTGTAGGAGGTCTCAGATGCTTTATAATAGACCTTATCTTGTTTTGCTTTGTTTTAAATTAAATGAAGTAATATAAGGGAAAAAAGAGCTTTACAAGCTTTGGCACACAGAATACACCGACACATCACGAAATGGTAGGTGTGGCAACTATTCCCGAGGTTGTCTGCCTAAAAAAATACCTTGAATGTTTTGACAGATTTATTTAGACAGATGGCCTAAGTACCTGTAATCAATGTAGCCATAAATAAAATATACAAAAAGTTGTTCTATTTTTTCCATTTTTTATCCAAACGTAGACTATCATATGTTGAAAGCTGTTAAGCCTGAAATCAAATAGACTAGGTCTCCTGCTCCACAATTTCCATTTTCTAAGAGTAGAAATGTCTCCAAATGGCTTTGGTGATATTACCAGTCTTTCAGAGAGCAGCAGCACATTGATGAATTTCCAGTCAGTCTCATTTTCTCTTGTAGCAAAGCTCATTTACAAGACCACTGTGTTCCATGGCTCTGTAATGGTAGTAATGTTTTAAAAGCTGCAAGTGACATAGTAAATAGAAAAAATGTAAGGTATTTCAGTAAATGGATTTAAAAAAAAAAACTACTACTCTTAGATTTCTGGAAAACTCAGTTAAGAAAAATCTTCTAAGAATGGAAAAGTGAGTCATTCTTTCATGATACTTCTCAAATTTTGACAATTTAAAGGATTGCTTTGTTTTTAATATTTTAAAAATGCAAGGAAAGCAAGCTAATGGTATTGAATTCTAACGTCCACATATTCATCATTAATTTGGCAATTACAGGCTGTGGGGATCTTAGTAAAAGAGTTTTTAGCTATCACTGTGGCACATGGACTTGGTCTTTCAGGCAGTCACCTCTATGTTGTCTGCTAGTAAGAGCACAAAGCCAGTAAGTGCTGTACTTACAAGATGCTACTCAAGTGACTTAATAGAAAGGACTGAATCGATTGTATTCTATCATTTGCTCAGTAAAAATATAAGTATTTGTTATATGAGGCATATTTGGAAATGGCATTTTTAATTCTTAATGAACCAATTATTAAAAATACATGAACAGCTCAGGCATATTAGAACATATTCATTTGAAAATTAGTTAAGAAAGAGTATTTTCTGCAAAATATCTGACAAGGGCAAAAGCCTATTTCTTAATTCTACCTAGTTTTACTTAATTTATTATTTCCTCATCTATCTTGCATTAAGCAGATATTCCAGATTTATTCAATTACATATCTGAAAAAAGGAATAAAACATTGAAACATGAAATATTTACTAAGTCTACTATATTTAAAGGATGAATATATACCACCAAAAATTGATTCTTTTTTACTTGTACTAAATTATATTGGGATAATAAAGAAATGCAAAGCATGGAATTTGGTCTCAAGAACCTTAAAACATACTTGAGAGGACACACATATACAAAATTGTATTA
This sequence comes from Phataginus tricuspis, assembly GCA_029783875.1. Classification (NCBI taxonomy): domain Eukaryota; kingdom Metazoa; phylum Chordata; class Mammalia; order Pholidota; family Manidae; genus Phataginus; species Phataginus tricuspis. The sequence continues at coordinate 7,690,563 of JAQQAC010002594.1, read as the reverse complement.
AAAGTATTGGCTTCCTGACATCAGAGTATTTCCCTCTCTATTCTGAAACTTCTGAGCACTGGATTATGGTCCAGAAAAATGGGTTTAAGAGTTAGTTCTCACATGAACGTTTTATATGAGCAAATGATTTTATTGCCTCTTTGCCACAATCAAACTTCTTGACAGAGGCAAGAGCATATACAGTTTTTCTAAAAATAAACGTCAAATTATAAATACTTACATTTACTTTTAGTAATGATACTTTTATTTTGAAATTTCAAATTTTATCAATAGTACGAGGTTGTTTTGTTTACACAAAGGGACTATCAATTTAAAAATTTGAAAACTTGTATACTAGGTTATCTCAAATTTTCATGTCAGAACTAATATAATATTCATTCAATGAAGACTCCTTTTATGGAGTTGATTATATTCCAGAGATACAAATCATTTATTCCATTTATCTCTATGAATACAAATTGGGGTCACAGCTCTAAACTGACATAAAATAGCATCCATAAAGTCTTTGTACATCTTATACCTTTACATATGTGCTTGTCTCCAATTTAAGCATAAATCATGTTTTATGTTTCTTATTTCTGCAGCGTTTGACAAATAGCTAATTAAATTATGCAAAAATTATGTGTTGCCTAACAAGTTATATACAGCATATAAACTGAGTGATCACAGCAAATTAATGCAGGTGTTTGAAAAACATTAAATAGTTGCTGATAACTCATCATAACTTATGATTCATTAGTAATCATAATTTCAAATTTAGTTTAATTTCCATCAATTAAAAATGATGAATGTTTGTTATATATTTGAATTGCTAAAAAGACCAGTATTGTCAATCAACTCTCCTTTCCCTTGACAAAATATAAAATATTGAAAAACATGTTTGTAATGTGTTTGGTGAGTTATTAAGCTGATTTTGACTAGGGAAAAGTTTGTTTATGAAATCACATAATTTCAAGTTCCATTTCCTATGTTATAGACCTACTTCATTAAATTTCCAGAACCCTTTCCATCATCTACATCCACTGCTTAATGTATTTTAAACAAAAATTTTAAATGTTCTTAATAAACATAAGGCTATCTTTTAAAATTTACATCTCTTTGTTAATAGTCACATCACAAATTGAACTGCATTTTACAAAAGAACATCTGATTTCTCCTATGATGTTTTGATACTTTATAAGAGAGTTCACAAGTCAAAGTGGACAAATTATCTATCATCCCAAATAATAGCTAAATGCCCACTCTAGGATATTTTATTCAGTCTTTATCTACAGGTAGTCACTAAGTAAGTACCTGCTATGTGATAGATGTTATGTAGAATTAAAAATGTAGTCATTCTTTCAATAATGGGAAGACAAGCTTATATAAACATGAAATAATTAAATAGTAATATGTAATTTTATAGTAAGGAATATAAAGACAATCAATTCCCTTAACATAGAGTATACTTGGGATGTAAGATTTCTGCATATAAACAGGTACCAGGTGGGGCTTCCAAATGCTTAACTGCTACCCATGTGACCTTTCATCAGTAAGAAGACACTGACCTTTGACCATGGACCTCACTCTGTGGCCTACAGACATGTGAAATGTGGATGACTGAAAAAGCTTCAGATATATCTAGTCTAGAGGCTCCCTAACATTTCAAATGTCTCAGAACTAGAAATGGAATTAAAATCAGACTCTACTCTCTGTGTCCTACAGATGTTTCTTGGGAAGTAGGAAGAAGCCAAACACATGGGGCTTGAATGTTTGCTGAGCAAGCCTGGCAAGTATGATCCTTTCCTTCAGTTTCATGAATACATAATTTTACTCTCAGCAGGGCGAGGTCATCCTGACCGCTTTGGACCTTTCCCTGCTAACAGTAAGACCAAGCAAAGACCAGTGTGGCTGAGATCACTTGGCTTCAGATGTGCTCTGCAGAGCTGAAAGGGCACATGAGGAGCGTCAGGGGTAATTATTACAATAAGCTCTACTGTTAACATTTTTTATACGTTGGAGTTCCATGTGAGATTTCTTTGTGTGTGTGTGTGTGTGTGTGTGTGTGTGTGTTGAAATCAGGGGTGTGGGTGGGGGGATAGATGCTGCTCCTTAAAATTTACGATTACTACTGGTCAAGCAGAAGTCTTACAGAGAATCAGAAATAATGGAAATGAAAGTTGGCCGACATGATCAAAGAAGACAACCAAAGAGAAATGAGATGTAGTGTTGATAAAAATTTGTAATAAATTGAGACTAAGAGGAAGGATCTTTAGGTAGACAGGTGCAAATGAGCCAGAAAAAGTGGACTGCAAAAAAAAAAAAATGGGATTGACTATAGGGTATGTGTGAATCAGCAGGAGATAAATTAAAGTACAAATGTTACATTAGATTATGAAGGGCCTTAGATTTCAGTGTGTGATTTTTAAGAAGGAAAAAAATCCCATTAATGAAAGAAGATAAATTTGACAGCTCTATGGAGAATCCAATGGTGTAGAAAAATTGAAAGCAAAGTTGCTTTCAATTAGAGGTTCGTTGTAATAATATAGCCACAAGACAAGGAGGTCTGATATTACAATGGTGGACGTATAAAAAGATTAAAGGGCCCAAATTAGAATGTTCTTATACATCTGTATGGCCACTGTAAATTATATAATAAGTGAAGTCATTCATGTATGCCCTGATTCAAGAAATATTACATTCTTACAACATTCCTATAATATTCCACTGTGTTAAGACCCTAAAGATGTAACATAACAACTTAGACATCAACTGAGGCTCTCACGAAGTAAGCATGTAATGGACACTGAACTAAACAAGTGAAAATACTGAGTAAAAGATTTAAAGGCAGAGATTTTTTCCCTTCTTTGTTCAATTCCTAGTGACACTTAAGGGATCTTTTGTAGTTGCTGAAGAAATGAACGAACAATGCAATGGGCACAGGAGACTTGGTCAAGTTTCCTGGAGGGGTGGTACTGAAGCTGAGATCTGAAGAATGAAGAGGAGTTAGTCACATGTGGGACAGGGAATCTTGCTCACAGCAGAAGAAACAACGTGTGGCATATTTTAAGAAGTGAAAGAAGATCTATAAACTAGGAGTCTAGGTAAGAAAGAAAGAGATGAAGCAATAAAGTTGCACCATGGGCCAGCGAATAAGGGTTTTGTCATCCAAGTTAGGAAGTCTGAACTTCACCCAACGAGGAGCCATTGAAGGACTCTGGGCAAGAGAAAGATTCTCTTTTACTTCTGGTAAGTCAATCTACTTCTCTAAGCCTCAAATTCCTTAGAATAAGGACCATAGCAGCTACCATACATGATGGGTGTGAAGATCAAATCCAATAATGTTGTGGTAACTGACACAGGTTAGTAACCCAACCTAAGGCAAGTTCCCTATAGCTTTGATACCACAAGTCTCTTCAGCTCCACTTGATTGGAGCTCCCTCCTTAATAAATGATTACACTAATATTTCAAAGTTAAAATATCACTGACTTCAGTCTGGATAAAAAGTTTTGTCTATCTTATACTAATATTTTGCCTTCATTTATTTAATGGTAGGTAAAGGGTGAGAGGTGATGGTCTCTATTCTATGTCTCTAGATGCAAAGTGCAAGCAAGATGACATTGTTTTTTTATTCACCTCTTTTCACACAATACAAGTGAATCAGAAATATTTAAAATAGAAATCCTGTATGCATTAATTATATAGAAATTACTATTTTAGTGCTGAGTGGCACATTTTTATTACCACACTTGCAAATTTCCATAATTTATAAAGTCACTTAATTGATACTCATTATTAAAATAGCCAAACATTAACAGGTTTCTGAATTACTAACTGATGTACACAATGCTTTCTACTGAGCATAAACACAATGCATTTAAAATGAAGCACAGAGTTTCGATGTGTCTTAAAACACAGACAATCAGAATTCATCAAACTCTCGAAGATAGCAAGGAAGGCTAGATGCTTGTGAACATATAGGTGAAAAGGTACAAGATACCACAGAACCTTAAGTCACATGAAGGATGTGCTCTAACATCTTTGAAAATCCTATAATTAACAAATACTACTAAGCATAGTATTCCTCCATACAAGGCAGTGAAATATAAGCACTCGCTTCAGGTACAAATGGATCTGGGCTTAAACAAAGGCTCCCTAACTTTAACTCTCATCTCAACTTCTCTCTGCACACTGGTCTTTTTTTTTCCCAACTGCTGTCAGACTTACTCCAGCTATCCTCAAGTCACATCCTGCCACACTGACTTAATAGGTAGACACACCAATTCAAGCAAAACGCAGCCATGGAGTAACTGCTACTTTGAAGGTTCCCCTGCTCACTCAGGAATCAAGCACTGTGTCCAGGGAATGGTGTACACTGACGGGCCAGTCATGGGTCATGTGGCCATTCCAACGTGTTAGTGGACAAAGTCTACTGTCAAAAGGAATAGGAATGGGAAAAATATTCCAGGAAGCCACAAAACAGGGTTTGTGCATTTTTTAAAAAGCAGTTGAAATGCTTACACTTCTGTTTACCTTAGAGATCATTTCAGTGGCCATTCTAGTGCCTTTGGTAGAGCTTAAGTTCTCATTTAAACGACGTTGGCAAGACCCGGAAGCTCACTGAAACAGTTTAATATTCACTTTACCTGGCATCTGCACAGAACTTATGGTTCATTTATATTTCAGACCCGGATCCCTGAGGCTTTGACATTTCACTCTTCAGTTTACCTAAAGCCTTTCTTTTTTCCTAGAGTCATCAACTCAGCACTTTTTACTTCTGGTGGAAGTGGCTGCCTTTTTGTGGGCATCTTTTTTCACAGAAAACATACACATATACACATATTACACACACACACACACACACACACACACACAGGTAAGCATACACACAATATTTTTTAAAAAAGAAAAAAAACCAAAATGAAATTCAGACACTGAAGGGTCTTTTAGCTTAGTGCATAAGCTGAATTGATACAGTAATGAACCACCATGAAAGGTCGAGCCTTAGAATGTAAAGATTGCGTGTGCCAAGACTCTACTCTTCTCCTACCACATCCTATGATGTCTCAAATATGGTGGAAATATTTTAAGTACCATGACTCATGTCTCTGAAGATGGCAGCAGTTTTCATACAAAAATCAAGTGTTAGAAAGACATGGAAAACTGGAAACAAAACAACTATATAAAAACCCACTTAGGGGATGATCTAATCTTCGTTGATTCAAATTCCTGTAAGGATTAGGAACTTCTATGTTAAGCACAATTTCCATATTTCTCTTTCCACAGTTGTCATTAATATGGTATTTACAAAAGAGTTTTTGACGAAGACACAAAAGAGATGAGTTTCTTAATATTCCAGCTCTGTTGCTTCGTCCTTGCAGTCAGAATCTTCCATTTGGAGAATCACGACTGGTCACTCAGGAAATACTGACAGTACAAATACACAGCTTATCACAACAAACCTCTATTTTGATGAACCTTTTCTTTACAGTATCTTTAAACACTTTACAAATCTAACAGACCCCTACTCACCCACCAGTAAAGCTCTCAAGAACAGACAATGTCTAATGGCTATACAGAGGAAATTTTTAAGTGTTTCAACGAGAAAAAAAAAAAACAAACAGTTCTCTTTCCCAGAAGACTTCAAATAAATCTTACACAGCTAAATCTAACTATGTGTGTAAGAAATTGGTCAGGCAATCAAAATCGACAACGTTGCTTTTATGAAGGCTGTTAAAACTATATTAACACTTCAAAGTTGTCGAAGTGTTACTTACTCCATTTTTAAGGAAAGGCACTTCCGAAAGCAAAACCAGGGTCCCCAGTGCCAACTACAGGTTTCTACGGTTTACCTTGGTGAGCAATTCGGTGTTACAGGTCTTCTTGGGTTTGGGTCCAATTTGCTCCCACAGGGGACTGAAATTTTGTTTTCCTCTTATTTTAGACCAGAGGTTTGTTTTGGGCTTTCTGTACTTATTCACAGAAACCCCTAGTGTCTATTCACCGGTTAAATCTCCAAACATCAGCTGTTCTTGGCTCTCTTCTCTCACCCCTCTGCTGAACTTGCTTCTGGGACATTCAGTTCCTCTGTTTTGAACTTCTCTGTTACTAGATATTATGAGTTGAATTGTGTCCCCCAAAAAGACACACTTAAGTCCTAACCCCTGGTACTTATGAATGTAACTTTATTTGGAAATAGGGTCTCTTCTGAGGTAATCAGGTTTACACGAAACTAAATTCCATTAGGATGGGCCCTAAACCAGTATGACTGGTGTCCTTATAAGAAGACGAAAATATGGACACAGAGACACAGAGGTCATGTAAAGGCAGTCAGAGCTGGATCATGGAAAAGGCAGGGAAGAATCCTCCCCTCAAGGTTAGAGTGAGCATGGCCCTGCCAACACCCTGATTATAGACTTCCAGCCTCCAGAACTGCAAAACAATAAATTGCTGTTGTTTTAAGCAACTCAGTTAGGGGAACTTTGTTATGGCAGCCCTAGGAAACTAATACTAGATTTATTGCACAGTTATTTGAGTTCTCCTCATGCACACAAAAGAGCATTTTGGCTTCTTTAAATATGTCAAGCTGTGTTTCTAAGCATTTTAAATGCTTAAACTCAGTTAATCTTCAGATAACTATAGGAGGTAGGTATCATTATTTGTCACTATTTCCAGATGGGGGTTTGAGAAAAGTCAAATAACCTGGCCCAGCTGGTAAGCGGCAGAGCTGACATTCAAAGGCAGGCAGTCTCGCCCTGTGCCTCCGCCTGGGAAATGCCAGCTACCGCACTTCTACCATGCGCACTGGACTTCCTGCGGCCACCAGCACCTGGTTCTTGGTAGCGGGCCGTGCTCCACACGCCAATGTTCAGGCAGCAAACACCATTCTGGTCTGCCTACCCCAGTAAGAGCTAGGCTACGTGCCCGTAAGAGATCGTGGGAAAACCCTTCTTTAAAAAATAGAGTAAGAGAAGCCTGGGTTCACAGCCATCCCCTTGAAGGGGTCCTGGAAGTCTGGGCCGACTGCAGACTCAGCGTGTGCGCATGTCTGCGAAAACTACTACAGTGATTCACTCTGGTCTCCACATTCTTAAACACACAACAACAAAATACAGTATCCTAAGGGGCTATGATAAACACTATTTTGGGCCTTGAAAACATACTTTATTTAAAAAAAACAGGTGATTTGGCCAGAATACAAAATAAATAGCAACATGATAACCATTCTCAAGTATCCAAGAGGCTTAGATGCATCAGACATCATCCTTACTTTCTGTTTTTTTGAAAGGCAAAGGCAAATGAGTGAAAGTCAAAAGGAAGCCTATTTGTCCAACATTTAAAAAAAAATTCATTTCTAACAAGAACAGCATTCCGAACGGGATGGCTGATATTGCAGTGCAGTGAGCTCATCCATGCTAGAAATAATTACGCTAAGTTGGAAGCACCGAATTGCTAATGTTACTTCATAGTATCTCTGTGTCTCCCCTTCATTTTCTTCTTTAGGAATAATGATTCCCTTCACTTGGGGCAACTCACTTTGGGGGAACAGCTTGAACTGTGGCTCAGATGGCAGCTACCACCAACGAGCTAGTAAGTTCCCTAGGATATTGAGCTGGTCACTTCAATATTCTCTCTGTAAAACTGAAATACTAACATCTCACCATAAAGCGCTATGTGAGGATTAAAAAGCATATTGCATTGTGACTGTCACTACCATATTTTGATGGCCTTAAGACACCACTGGTTATAAGATACACTAATATTTTATGGATGACTAAATTAAATAAATAATGAAGCATTTTCTTATCATTTAAAATCCTTATTTTTTACTTTATAAGAGAAATGTTGATTAATATATTCCTAAGTATATCTTCTTCCCATGGAGTTTGACTCACCAGAATCCTTTTTCATATCAGGCATTGATCTTTTTTCACCATATCTCATCAACCATGCTATCAAAAGTGTTTGTGATGCAATATTTCTTAAAGGAGCGCTCTAGTATCATAACCGGGATTTTGGTGCTGAACTTTCTTGTTTGGTGTATGATAGACAATCGTCTGCTTGTACATTCGTATGAAAATATAATGGACTTCATCAGTAGGGAAATCTTTATTTCTCATGCTTTCTGCTTAGTGTGAAAAGAAGTAATGGCAGACGTCATTTAGCAAGGAATATTTCCTTCTCTAATATGAAATGTGTATGTACTTCTGTACCCTGTTTTCTGCCTTTCCACAGAACACTTAATTCTGATATCAAATACTATTTTTTAAGACACTGTAATCAGCAATTAAACTTACCATGTGGTTTCAAGAGTGCATGTAACTCCCAGAGGCAGCAACGTCAACAGATCTGACCACGCCTGTGCGTGACAGGCAATGACAACTGTACCATGACTACTGTGTGACCAACAAGGATTATGAGGTCCAGGTAAATTTCAGAGAAGTTAAAATATGAAAAGAGTGCATTTCAGAATTGGTGAAATACGGTATTCTTTGATTACTACATTGCAGTTTTCCTCACCAACAAGGAACACATCTTATTAACATGTCTCCCTGTATTTACATAAAAGAGGGGCTCCATCAATATTTGCTAAATGGAGTTAAAAATCTACCAGGCATATTACACAGGGGATTCTCTGGTATTGTCTAGAGTACAGGACTGCTAAATTACTTTCTGAACCTATGATTCTTTCATCCTAAAGCAATTAAAAAGGCAAGTTGTGGAGAGGGAGAAGGAGTCTGACTGAGCTCATGCTTTGAACTGTGGACACTCCAAGCCCAGCCTCCCTGCCCCACCAAACGCCCTCTGGGAGAGCTGAGTCGCCACTACCCCTGGTTTAGGTGCCTGCCTGTGTGCTATGTTTTCTTTTCATCACTGCTGATCTTACTCTTTTCAGAGGCTCATCATCGCACATTGGTTTTAATTAGTCAGTGCAGTACTGGCCCCTCTCTCTACTTCTCCTGACCTAAATGTGTCATGAGAATGAGAGCGATTCACTACTCTCCATGGGCTGGGAGTGGGCACGTATACTGTCAGGCCATAGAGAAAAAACAAAAACCTCCCACAAAGCAAAACATAAAAACATAAGCCACCAAGGACTTTGTCTCCATTATTCTGTGTTCTATAAAACAGGTCATTAACAAATGAGCAATCGTATTTTAACTTCTGTAAAGTTGAGGTCTTACTAATCTTCAAGTATTGCTTTTACCATGTGACTTCTGGGCAGGAATAATCAGTGGCTGCCTTTTGACTAAATGATAAAGTCCAGATTTCCTGTCATGGCACCACCATATCCTTTCCTCTCAGTAGAATCTGCTTATCTCCCATCTCTCCAGGATCATTTCCAGGCAATCCTTTTGAGAAGGTGTTGGTGCTGTGGTTAAGTGTGTGAGGTGTCGTGCTTATTAGACATGACTCAAATCCTGGCTTTACTGCTATTGAATGGATGAGTAACTACACCCCAATGGATTAACTGGGGATAAGACAGGTACTCATTAGCTCCCTGTGTGATATAGCTAATCACCATGCCCAATATCCAACTATAGAGTAAGAATATATAAATGACAGTTATTACTAAGGCAAAAGCATTCCCCTCTGGACTCTCACTTGTCTGAAATCTTATTAGGCTTATCTTTCTTCTACTCATTCTATAATTGTAATAAATTCATATATGTATGTATGTATGTGTGTGTGTGTGTGTGTGTGTGTGCATATATAATTACATATAAGGTTACCTATACAACCTTGTACATAGTCATAAGGTTACATATGTATAGGGTTTCATATTATAAGGTAATATGAAATTGAGATGAAAGTACATGAATGATATGAAAATATATGAAATGATAAAATCTGACAAATGAAAATTTTTTTAAGAAAGCCTTCACAGTAAGTAGTCTAAGTATTTTATAAAAGTAGAAAGTCAGTCTTAGATTTGAGATGATAAGGGGATTTGACGGGTTAGTGACAGGGTCAGGCCCAGAACCTTGATTCCTAGTAGGTGTCCACACATCCCAAATCTGATTAGGCAGTTAGAGGACAAGGATGGTCCTTATGTTTTTACATAGGAGTGGAATGGATTTTTCTACTCAAAGCAGATTTTTAGGTTTTTTTTATTGTTTTTGTCAATTAACTACTGGACAAATAAAGGGCTTTGAGAAAACTGAGTCTGTTTTCTACTGGCTTTGAGTTTAAATCTGTTCCAACAATACCTACTATTTGGAAAGACATGCTAATGTAAATAGGGCAGTACAATTAATTCTCTAAAGCCTTTACAATTTCATTTTCTCCTATGGTATTTGTAAACTTTCTGGCAAAAATCACAATATATAATTCTAGGTTTTTGTCTCAAATTATGTCTTCTGCATTGCTTTTCCAAAGAATTTTACTTAGCACTTTCATATTTTACTAACATTTGTAACTAGAAGTGAATGATTAGAATAAGAATTAACCATTCCAAACTATTTATTTATTTACATAGATGTTTTTAAAAAAGTACTTGATAATAATCCAAACTTCATTCTATCTCAGTTTGCTAAAGGGGGGATTACTTATACAAATGTTCATTTGTCTTCAGTAAAGTAGAACTCATGCTACATTTCTCTTTGCAATTTACTTTTTAAATTAACTTTCATTTTAGTATATATCCATGCTGAGTTCTGAGGGCAGAACTCAGCACTAATGACTTAATGATATTCTCATTTGCAAAATACTACCCTTTCAAGTCACAGATCTCAGCAGACAAATACAAGCCCCATGCAGATACCTGGTCCCGTTAATGACAGGTGTGGGCTGGCAGTTTGGAACAGCTCTCTTCAGTGGCACTTAGAACATTAATAATGCACTATTAGGCACCAAGGACATGGTCCTCTTCCCTCTTCTCTTTTCCAGTGGTATCTTCTCTGGATAAGATGCATTAACTATGTGATTTGGAATAATGTGGAAAAATGTGCTCTAAAGTGCTTTTACCTGGGAAGAAAAAAATGCAAGTTGTCCTTTCCTTTTAAAGTTACTTTTAGCAAGTCAAATATATCTGTGCCCAGTGCACAAACACTGTATTATGGACAAAGAGAAAAGATGTCAGAATTATCACAGAGGGTTTGCAGTTCCCAAAGTATTCCAGTTAAATATCCACAGCGCTGGAGTTATGGGTCTGGCTATCTATCCATTGACACACAGTTCTTTAAAACATGTGATTATATTTAATAGAAACAATATTACGTGTTTCTAGCATTCTACTCCCATGCAGTAAATAAAAGCTAGTAGATTGGAGATTTGAGCTTGAGCTATGCATGAGACACCGTTCCTTAGTAGGGCATTTTCATGGAATACTCAGCAATTTTGATTAGTTGCAAATGATTCAGAAAAAGGCTACAACATAATGGGGACAGAAATAATAGGACCTCAAGATGTCATAAGACCAGTGTTTCACTTTTTGCTCAAAACCCAGGGGCGTCCTACCTGAACTGAGTAAAAGCCAGGGAAGGCTCTGAATGTTCTGGCCTCGCAGCTCCTTCTCTGCCTAACCTCAGCTGCTTTTCTCCTAGGCACTCACTTTGTTTCATATGCACCTTGATTTCCTAAGGACCGCAGGCCAACCCCCACCTATGGGCCTTTGCCCTGCTATTCCTCTGGCTGGTGAATCCTTTCCTAAACGTGTGTCCTCTCTCCTCTTGCTGCTGACATATTACCTTCTCAGAGAGACCTTACCTGGTCCTCCATCTCACATTCCCTCCCAAAAACATTCCATATCTTAATCCTCCTTAGTCTTCTTCATAGCATGTGTTATAACCTTGCATATTATGTATTTTTTGAAATTAATCTGTTTGTTTCTCTCCTCCACTGGAATACGGTTCCCTGAAGACAGAGACTTTGTTTTGTTCACTGCTGTGTCTATCTGCCAGTATTATAAAGTATAATATAATATATATAACATGTATAATATATTGTGCTTTACATTTACTATCTCATTTATTTTGCAAAACATCCCTCTCTAATAGATACTATTTTTATGCCCATTTTTTCAGATGAAAAGTACTAAAAAGAGCACACCACTAGTAAGTGATGGAGCTAATAATGCTTGAGCCCAGATTTCTTCCAAAGTCAGACTGTTCCCTGGGGACTCTCTGCTGTTAAATAAACTCAGTGAATAGTCAAAAACTGATAGGGCACTAGATTTAGAGTTCAAGGTTTTTCTTTTCTAACCAATAACTTCCCATTTCAATTCTTTTTTGGAGCACACAGCTAAATTCTGGCTTAATTTCCTTTACACTCTATAAAAAAGCTACTGTACTATTAAATAAGTTTAAATGAATTGGAATAATATGAACATTTTTCAAAGCTGCCATGAGTAAGAGTTTGATGGCTTGCTGTAATGTATGATCAAAGAATTCACAAGGATGTCTTTTATCTGAAAATATCAAAGGCCACTGACTAAAAAAAGACACAGGGTTCTTATTACACCAAGGAAGAAAAGCTGAGTCCACTGAAATATAATACAAGAATGTTGGCATACAGGTAATTCACAGATATTATTACCTTTGCTACTTATAATTGGACCAAACCAGATTCTTTCCAAGAGCTATTTTTTTAAAAGTTTAATACACTTAACTCATTTGTTGCAACTGCCACCTTTTTCCCTTGGTACTCTTCCATACCTCACCCACACCCTACACAAAAGCATGCACACAAAAATTTACAGATTCAAATCACACATCCCTTTATTATACTGTTTTTCCACTGTGAGTAGTAACAGCCTACACTGTAAAATAGCTAGTATTTATCATTTTAAAAACTACAAGATTAACTGAGTTATCTTTCCAAGTTGTTACAAATCTCTAGTCATTGTGGGCGCACATGGAAATTTCTGAAATCTGGTCAATTAAGTAACTTGTGCTTCTACTAAGGTTCGTGTTTTTGCCTGAAATAGACACAATCAGGTAATTTCACTGTTTCTGGGCATATTTCAGGCAATAACTATCCCTTCTTAAAATGTTTATCTCAACTCCCTAATCCAAAATATAAACAAAAGAACAACCTTTTCCCCTAGCATACATCAAAAGCAGCATTATTACTGAAGTACACTAAGAGTTACTACAAAAAAATAGGTCCAAAAAAATCCAAAGAAACAGGTCGTATGGAATTTTTAAAACACAGCTGGAGAAAAAGTTCCCTTTGAGCTAGATATGAAATAAAAACGAGGGTTAGAAAAAGTAAATATGATTTATGAATTATCTGACTCCTTAAATTACATGCACACGTTTTAATAACAACATCAAGGTAAGTATTCCCCTTTACAATTTGTTTTAGTCAGCATGGGTTTCTGTAACAAAACACCATAGGCTGGGTGGCTTAAACAACAAGAGACTTATTTTCAAAGCTCTAGAGCCTGGAAGTCCAAGATCAAGGTACCAGCTAAATTGGCACTTCTCTCTTCTTCTTACAGAGCCACTAATCCTATTGCAAGGGCCTCACCCTCATGACCTCATCTCACCCCAATTACTTCCCAAAGGCGCCATCTCCAAATACTATCACATTGGGCTCTAGGGTTTCAACATTTGAATTTTGTGGGGGATACAAACATTCATTCCATAACACAATTTGTAACACTGTATAGTTCCTTAATATGGTTTTTTAATGTAGAATTATTTCCAAACATTTAACTCAGTTGCCCTAGTTAGGCTTTTTATTAATTTATTAAGTGTCTTGATTGTCAAAATTAATTTTTCTTTCTAAAAACAGGAATTTATGATGTCCTGGAAAGAGACATTCCTGAAATTTACTTTTTATACTTACAATTAATGGATCTCTTAGAGATATTAACCTCTGGATATAAGGCAGAATTAGTCATTAGTTTGTTGACTGAATTCCTAGCCAAATGAGCATACACATTTTAAAGGTAACAAGTACACAGCAAGACTACACGTGTTTGGATTTTGATAGCATTTTGTGTGGTTCCGAGGAACCTGGTGTCTGAGCATGTCTTCTATCTCAGATAGTAAGTGCACCATCAGAGGAGGGTAAGTCTCTATGACAGTGAGGGGGAAGTTTCTTGAAAAAGTGTCATATGACCATTTAAATTTAGTATATTTGTTAAAAAGGGGAAAAGCTGGTTACTCTCTCAGGATATCTTGTTACCAAACTCCAAATTAGAGAAAAAAAATGTTAAGCATAATATATTCAGTTTTTTTAAAAAGCAACCTATCATAGCAGTGGTTCTTATTTTCTTTACTAATATACCACATTACTGAAAATAGATGAATTAAAAAAATGTCTCTAGTTGAGGTTTCTCATTATGTTTTTAAAAAGTGTTTAAAATGTTGACGATTAGAAACGGGTACTTTTGAAAATATTGCTATTGAAAATGCTACAATCTTTTATTTTTGAAACCACAAACACATCCAAAATAATTGTTAATCCTAAAAAAGTTATTTAAGATACAAAAACATGTAAAATTGAATTAGGAACAATTGTAGCATGTTTTGAGCATTTAGTATGTGCAAAGCACGTTCTTTGCATGCATTACATCATACATGTACTGTACACTAGTAACTAGATGAAACTATATATCATGCTGGCTGAACAAAGTGACTTTGGCTTGCTCCATATGTAACTTAAAACAACAAAAGTTTTGCTCAAACTATATGATTTGTCTCTGGTCTGTGGAGAGCTCTACTCATTTGCAGCAACCACTATCTCAAACATACTAAAGGACAGAAAGAGAGCTCAAAAAAATTCTTATAAGTCATTAAATTCTCCATCAATTCTAGTACCAACACCATTCTCAGAAGTAGCTACATGATTCCATCACACCAGAAGAACAGAAGCAGGACAGTGTAAAAAGTGCAATTCTTGTAAAAGCCTGGAAGAGAGAAATTTTTGGTGATCATCAGTGATTGCAAGAGTCAATTTTCAATTAAAAAAAAACTTTAGTGATGGTTCCCTATTACCTATTAAATAAAGTTCAACTCATTTAAGGCTTTTCTCAATTTGGACATAATCAGACTTGCCATGACTACCTACAAGACCCATCTCCCAGCATACTCCATCCAGTCCCAATGAATGGTCCTAGTCCCTGGAAATAAAGTAAACTGTAACTTGATCCAGCAGCTCTATTCTATCTGGAATGTTCTGTCTTCCATGATGTGTCTACTAAAATGCAGCATTCTCTGATTCTACAAATTTACATTAATCACTTCCTCTCTGGTATTCTCATATTTTATTTTTAATTTAATTTTTGGAGACTATCATGGCACATAACATATTATTTGGGGATGCATTATTTAAGTGCTCTAGAATCCCAGTCCTTAGGTAAAGTTACTAGGCCTTTTTCATTTGCCCATCTTCCAGGTCTAGCTTCCTATGCTATATGCAATGTGTAGTCAACAAAAGTTTTTTTTTTTTAAAGGAGTACTATAATTAAAGTTCAAAATGATTATGTAACTTTAGTGCCACAAAATTAAATTCATAAGAAGATTTTTAGAATAGCATGACTTTGTTTTTAAGGTCAAACATTAAACATTACTTTAAACTTTAGTAGCTCTCCACAGAGTGCTACTTCACTGCTGGCCCATGCACAATGGACATGAACCTTTGGTCAGGATGTGAATGTAAAGGTTAAATAATACTGTTCTCGCCAAATATTCATCTAGGTTATCTTGTTGAAGTTCAACAGACTTATTTCTACATAGAAATATTTACTCTCATTTTTTTACACTAAGAAGAGATACAGATTATTCCCCACTTTAGCTAAGCCAAAGTCTTATATTTTTCTAAATATATTCAAATATTCCAGAATTCAGGATATACAATGCAGCAAAGTCATTATTATTTCAGCATAACTAGAAGAATGAATAATATTTGAATCACTGAAAGTTTGAATCTTAATATTTTCCAAATATTTCTATAGAGGTAGTATTTTATATTTCTTCATAAATACTCACAACGTAAGCCTAGTATTAAAGTTTTTAAAATTAATTCATTCATTTATTGTTCCATTCAATAAGCAATGACTGGATAGATCAGTGATTAAATAGATATAAAAATGAAATTAAATTATTGAAAAAATATGGTTCTTTGATCTAGGATGAAATTAGCAGACATTTTTAAGGGATTTCATATATAAGGAATAGACAGGAACTGAGAATTACCAGCACAATACTTTAAAAGTATAATAATAAAGGCTGTTGGATGTTTGAGACATATTTTTCTTTCATGAGTTATCTCAAAAATTCTTAGCTCAGACTAACTGATCACATTCTACTCTGGTAGGTGCTTATCGAAGATATCTTCTTTTATAAATCAAAGAATGGGGAGACAAAAGATGGCAGTGTGAGAGGTGAGACAGACCTCCTACTGAAACCACATATAATGCGAAAATATAATTATTACAACTAATTCTGAAAGAGCCACAGGAAAGAAGGCTGTGCCAGACTGCATAAACCTGGAGAAAAGAACAGACCACATGAAACAGGGTAACGTACAACAGCCATGATCTGGAAGGACGCAAGCCCTTCCCCGACCCAAGCTCAATGGCAGGAGGAAGAGAAACGGAGCAGGGAGGGACTGGAGGCCTGGGACTGATGAACAAGCAGCCCTGGAGATCTGCTCTGGGAGCACGAGCCTATATTGCATGGTGCTGTGGTGATTAGTGGGGTTGGAAAGCTAAGACAGGCAGAATACCTGGAGAGACTGAGATCTGGCTACTTGTGGAACACAGGGATCCATATCTGACTGCTATGGGCACGCAGTCTGAGAGACTTCCTAACAGCAAGAGGGCTGATAAAGAGGCAAGGATTGCACAGAGCTTAATGCTCAGGAGAAAGGATAGATAGACAAAATTGTCGAGATGCACTCTGCCCAGCAGGTTGGGAACTATCAAGATCTTCAGGTGCTTCCATCCTCCTGGCTGGGTATGTAGCTCCGAGGCCCCACACAGTGTTATGCAGCCTGCTGTGCCTTCATCCTGGCCTACCTGCACCTTGCTCATAAACTGCAACCCCTTCCCTGGTGTCAGGCCAGCCAGAGCGAAGCCCCACCTACAGTGGCTACAAATGCAAAGTACCTGTGAACAGACCACAGGTACTGGCAGTGGAGACAGGGATAGAAGCTGGGAAGCAGGAAACAGCTCTTTCCTCCACCCGGGCACCAGACTGCCCCCTGCAATGCACAAAATCACTCCAGGGGCTGAGCAGCTCCAGAGAGTAGAGCTTCTGGGCAGTAGAGGGCGAGACATACAAATACAAAACTTCAAAGGAACATGGTTCAAAGCAAAATTATGAATACACCAGAGAAAGATTCAAATGAAATGGACCTCATGAATCTTCCTGAAAGAAATTTCAAAATAAAAATCATTAACATGCTCCTGGAGTTACAGAAAAATATTCAAGAACTCGGGAATGAATTTAGGATGGTGATCCAATCATTCAGTAACACAATGGAAGGTTTTAAAACAAGATTAGATAAGGTGGAAGAGAGGATAAATGAAATAGAAATTAGAGAAGAGGAATACAAAGAAGCTGAGGCACAGAGAGAAAAAAGGATCTCTAGGAATGAAAGAATATTGAGAGATATGTGTGACCAATCAAAAGGGAACAATATTTGCATTATAGGGGTACCAGAAGAAGAAGAAGAGAAAAAAAGAGATAGAAAGTGTCGTTGAGGAGGTAATTGCTGAAGAATTCCCCAATCTGGGGAAGGAGATAGTCTCTCAGGCCATGGAGATGCACAGATCTCCCAACACAAGGGACCCAAGAAGGACAACACAAAGACATAATTAAAATGACAATGATCAAGGATAAGGACAGACTTTTAAAAGCAGCTAGAGAGAGAAAAAAAGGTCACATATAAAGGAAAACTCATGAGGCTATCATCAGATTTCTCAAAAGAAACATTACAAGCCAAAAGGCATGATTTATTTACTGCAATGAAGCAGAAGGGACTCGAACCAAGAATACCCTATCTGGCAAGATTATCATTTAAATTTGAAGGAGGGATTAAACAATTTCCAGATCAGCAAAAGCTGAGAGAATTTACCTTCCACAAACCATCTCTTTAATGTGCTTTGGAGGGACTGCTATAGCTGGAAGTGTTCCTAAGGCTAAATAGTTGTCAACAGAGGTAATAAAACCACAGTAAAGAAAACAGAACAGTTAATTACTAAGCAAAAGCAAAGTCAGACCAACTACCCCCAAAGTCAGTCAAGGGATAGACAAAGAATACAGAATATTATACCTAATAAAGAAAGAATGGAGGAAAAAAGAGGAGAAAAAAAAAAGAACCTATAGATTGTGTTTGTAATAACATACTAAGTGAGTAAAGTTAGACTCTTAGATAGTAAGGAAGTTACCCTTGAACCTTTGGTAAACACGAATCTAAAGCCTGCAATGGCAAGAAGTACATAACTATTGATAATCACCCTAAATGTAAATGCTCTGAATGCACCAATCAAAAGACAAAGAGTTACTGAATGGATAAAAAAACAAGACCAGTCTATGTGCTGCCTACAAGAGACTCATTTCAAACCCAAGACATACAGTGAAGACACAGACTAAAAGTGAAGAAATGGAAAAAGATATTTCATGAAACTAATAGGGAGAAAAAAGCAGGAGTTGCAGTACTTGTATCAGACAAAATAGACTTCAAAACAAAAAAAGTCACAAGAGACAAAGAAGGACATTACCTAATGATAAAGGGGTCAATCCAACAAGAGGATATAACCATTGTAAATAACTATGCACTCAACACAGGAGCACCTACATATGTGAAACAAATACTAACAGAATTAAAAGGGGAAATAGAATGCAATGCATTCATTCAAGGAGACTTCAACACTACATTCACTCCAATGGAGAGGAAAACCAGTCAGAAAATAAGTAAGGAGACAGAGGCATTGAACAACATATTAGAACAGATGGATCTAACAGACATCTACAGAACTCTACACCCAAAAACAGCAGGATACACATTATTCTCAATACACAGGGAACATTTTCAAGAGTAGATCATATTCTAGGCCAGAAAAAGAGCCTCAGGAAATTCAAAAAGACTGAAATTATACAAACCAGCTTGTCAGACAACAAAGTTATGAAACTGGAAATAAATAATGTAAAGAAAACAAA
Organism: Phataginus tricuspis; assembly: GCA_029783875.1. Taxonomy (NCBI): domain Eukaryota; kingdom Metazoa; phylum Chordata; class Mammalia; order Pholidota; family Manidae; genus Phataginus; species Phataginus tricuspis. The sequence goes on along the minus strand of JAQQAC010002594.1, from coordinate 7,671,465 downwards.
AAGCCCACAAACACATGGAGGCTTAACAACACGCTCCTAAAAAAACAATGGATAAATGACCAAATAAAAACAGACATCAAGCAATATACAGAGACAAATAACAACAATAATTCAACACCACAAAATCTGTGGGACACAGTGAAGGCCGTGCTAAGAGGAAAGTATATTGCAATACAGGCCTACCTCAGGAAAGAAGAACAATCCTAAATGAACAGTCTAAATTCACAATTAATGAAACTAGAAAAAGAAGAACAAATGAGGCCCAAAGTCAGTAGAAAGAGGGACACAATAAAGATTAGAGTATAAATAAATAAATTGAGAAGAATAAAACAACAGAATCACTGAAAGCAGGAGGTGGTTCTTCAAGAAAATCACAATAGGTAAACCCCTAGCCAGACTCATTAAGAAAAAAGAGATTCTACACACATAAACAGAATCATAAATGAGAAAGGAAAAATCACTACAGACACCAAAGAAATACAAAGAATTATTAGAGAACATTATGAAAAATTATATGCTAACAAACTGGAAAACCTAAAAGAAGTGAAAAATTTTCTAGAAAAATACAACCTTGCAAGGCTGACCCAGAAAGAAACAGAAAATCTTAACAGACCAACTATGAGGAACGAAATAGAATTGGTAATCAAAAACAACCTAAGAACAAAACTCCCGGACAAGATGGCTTCACTGCTGAATTTTATCAAACATTTAGTGAAGACTTAATACCCATTCTCCTTAAAGTTTTCCAAAATGTAAAAGAAGAGGGAATACTTCTAAAGTCATTCTGAGGCCAGCATCCCTCTAATACCAAAACCAGGCAAAGACACCACAAAAAAAGAAAATTATACACCAATATCCCTGATGAACATAGATGCAAAAATACTCAACAAAGAATTAGCAAAGCGAATTCAAAAATACATCAAAAGGATCATACATTATGATCAAGTAGGATTTATTCCAGGGATGCAAGGATGGTACAACATTTGAAAATCCATCATCATCATCTACCACATCAACAAAAAGAAGGACAAAAACCACATGATCATCTCCATAGATGCTGAAAAAGCATTTGACAAAATTCAACATCCATTCATGATAAAAACTCTCAACAAAATGGGTGTAGAGGGCAAGTACCTCAACATAATAAAGGCTATATATGACAAACCCACAGCCAACATCATACTTAACAGCAAGAAGCTGAAAGCTTTTCATCTAAGATCGGGAACAAGACAAGGATGCCCACTCTCACCACTTTTGTTCAACATAGTTCTGGAGGTCCTGGCCATGGCAATCAGACACCACAAAGAAATAAAAGGCATCCAGATTGGTAAAGAAGAAGTTAAACTATCACTGTTTGCAGATGACATGATATTGTACATAAAAAATCCCTAAAGATTTCACTCCAAAACTACTAAATCTAATATCTGAATTCAGCAAACTTGTAGGATACCAAATTAATACAGAGATCTGTTGCATTCCTGTACACTAATGATTAACTAATAGAAAGAGAAATCAGGAAAACAATTCCATTCAAAGTTGCATCAAAAAGAATAAAATACCTAGGAATAAACCTAACAAAGGAAGTGAAAGACCTATACTCTGAAAACTGTAACACACTCAAGAGAGAAATTAAACAAGATACCAATAAATGGAAACACATCCCATGCTCATGGATAGGGAGAATTAATATTGTCAAAATGGCCATCCTGCCTAAAGCAATCTACAGATTCAATGCAATCCCTATTAAAATACTAACAGCATTCTTTAACAAACTAGAGCAAATAGTTCTAAAATTCATATGGAACCACAAAAGACTCTGAATACTCAAAGTAATCCTGAGAAGGAAGAATAAAGCTGGGGGAATTATGCTCTCCGACGTCAAGTTCTACTACAAAGCCACAGTGATCAAGACAATTTGGTACTGGCACAAGAACACACCCATAGACCAAAGGAACAGACTAGAGATCCCAGATATAAACCCAAGCATATATGGTCAATTAATATATGATAAAGGAGCCATGGACATACAATGGGGAAATGACAACTTCTTCAGCAACTGGTGTTGGCTAAACAGGACAGGTACGTACAAGAGAATGAAATTGGATTATTGTCTATCCCAATACACAAAAGTAAACTCGAAAGGGATCAGAGACCTGAATGTAAATCATGAAACCATAAAACTCTTAGATGACAACATAGGCAAAAATCTCCTGAATATAAACATGAGCAACTTTTTCCTGAATGCATCTCCTTAAGCAAGAGAAACAAAAGCAAAACTGAACACATGGGACTACATCAACCTAAAACACTTCTGTACGGCAAAGGAAACCATTAACAGAACAAAAAGGAACTCTACAATATGGGAGAATATATTTGTAAATGACATATCTGACAAGGGGTTAACATCCAAAATATATAAAGAACTCACACACCTCAACAACCAAAAAGCAAATAACCTGAATAAAAAATGGGTGGAGGATATGAACAGAGAGTTTTGAAAGAAGAAATTCAGATGGCCAACAGGCACATGAAAAGATGCTCCACATCACTAATTATCAGGGAAATCCAGTCAAAACGACAATAAAAGAGACTTCTGGGTAGATGGCAGTGTGAGCAGGGCAGAGGAAATCTCCTCCCAAAACCAAATATATTTATGAAAATACAGCAAATACAACTATTGCTAAAAGAGAGACCAGAAGATACAGGGTGACACCAGCCTGCAGCTACACCTGAGAGGACTCGGCACCCCGTGAGGTGGGTAAGATACGGAGCCGCATCCCGGCGGGACCCGAGCACTCCCCCACCCCAGCGCACTGGTGGGAGGAAAGGATTCAGAGCCTGGAGGGAGTGGAGGCAGGGGCCCGCCAAATAACCAGCCCTGGTGATCTGCGCTGGGAGCGCTGACACACATCTTGCGGTGTATTGGAGATTGGAGAGACAGAGGGTGCAGGAACTGAGCCGGAACGCACCCTGGTCCTCGCAGCCGGTTCTGAGGGATAGAAAAAAAAGCACGTGCTTTTTTTTTTACCGGTCTTAAAGAGACAGGGGCACAACAGACGAGTAGGATTATCTCAGCACACTCAGCCCAGCAGGATGGGAGTCCTGGGGAATTTCAGACCCATTGGCTGGCGACAGGGAAGAAGTAGCCTCACTGAAACTTACACAGAGATCAAGAGCCTCCCATTCATTCCCGCCCTGGCCAGAGTCACAAAGGGCCCTGAGGAGCGGCGTGGTGTGGCCGCGGCTGCGGAATAGTGGAGCAACAGTGCCACATACAGTATCCTCACAGAATCTACTCCCAGTGGGCCTTTTTTTCTTTGTTTGTTTGTTTTTCTCTCTTTTCTTTTCTTTTCTTTCTTTTTTTTCTCTCTTTCTCTTCCTTCCTTTTTTTTTTTCTTTCTTTTTGAAAGTCTTAAAGAGCCCAGCTGACATACGTGCCACCTACCAGCGACCACTTCTACAGCCATGAAAACACAGAGGAATATGGTCCAGACTAAGATCAACCAGACAACCCCAGAGAGGGATCCTGAAGGGATGGAAATGCACAATGTTCCTGAAAAAGAATTCAGAATAAAACTCATAACCATACTATGGTCCTACCGAGAAATGTGCAAGAGCTGAGGGAAGAAGTGATGGAAGTGAGGAAAAACAATGCAGAAATCAGACAAGCAATCGGACTTAAAAGCAGACTGGATGAGATGCAAGAGACTGTTAATGGAATAGAAATCAGAGAACAGGAATACAGAGAGAGAAGCTGAGGCAGAGAGAGATAAAAGGATCTCTAGGAATGAAAGAATATTAAGAGAACTGTGTGACCAATCCAAACGGAACAATATTCACATTATAGGAGTACCAGAAGAAGAAGAGAGAGAAAAAGGGATAGAAAGTGTCTTTGAAGAAATAATTGCTGAAAACTTTCCCATGCTGGGGAAACAAATAGTCTCGCAGTCCATGGAAGCCCACAGATCTCCCAACACAAGGGACCCAAGGAAGACAACACCAAGACACATAATAATTAAAATGGCAAAGATCAAAGATAAGGACAGAGTATTAAAGGCAGCTAGAGAGAGAAAAACGATCACCTACAAAGGAAAACCCTTCAGACTTCTCAACAGAAACCTTACAAGACAGAAGAGAATGGCATGAAACACAATGACATATAGTACTGAAACACAAGGGCCTTGAACCAAGAATATTGTACACAGCACAATTATTATTTAAAAACGATGGAGGGATTAAACAATTTTCACACAAGCGAAAGCTGAGAGAGTTTGCCTCCCATAAACCACCACTAGAGGATACCTTTAGGGAACTGCTCTAGAGGGAAGCACTCCTAAGGCGAACAAGATGTCACCAGAGAAAATAAAAACATAGTAAAGAAAGAACACCATCCAAATCCTAACTAAAGGCAAAGAATAAAACACCTAGTATATAAAGAATGGAGGAGGGAGAATAAGAAGAGAGAGAAATAGAGAAACATCAGACTGTGTTTACAATAACTTAACAAGAAAGTTAAGTTAGATTGTTAAATAGTAAAGAAGCAATCCTTGAACCTTTCGTAACCACGAATCTAAACCAGCAATGGCAATAAGTACATATCTATCGATAATCACCCTAAATGTAAATGGACTGGATGTACCAATCAAAAGACACAGAGTAAAAGAGTGGATAAAAAAGCAAGATCCAACTATATGCTGCTTACAAAAGACTCACCTCAAACCCAAAGATATACACAGACTAAAAGTGAAGGGATGGAAAAAGATATTTCATGCAAACAACAAAGAGAAAAAAGCAGGTGTTGCAGTACTTGTATGAGACAAAATAGACTTCAAAATGAAGAAAGTAGCAAGAGATAAAGAAGGACATTACATAATGATAAAGGGGTCAGTCCAAGAAGAGGATATAACCATTACAAATATATACACACCCAACACAGGAGTGCTGGCATATGTGAAACAAATACTAACAGAATTAAAAGAGGAAATAGAAAGCAATGCATTCATTTTAGGGGACTTCAACACACCACTCACTCCAAAGGATAGATCAACCAGACAGAGAATAAGTAAAGACACAGAGGCACTGAACAACACACTAGAACCGATGGACCTAACAGATATCTACAGAACTCTACACCCAAAAGCAGCAGGATACACACTCTTCTCAAGTGCACATGGAACATTTTCCAGAATAGACCACATACTAGGCCACAAAAAGAACCTCAGTAAAGTAAAAAATATTGAAATTCTACAAACCACCTTCTCAGATCACAAAGGTATAAAACTAGAGATAAATTTTAGACAGAAAACAAAAAGGCTCACAAATACATGGAGACTTAACTTTCTCCTAATTAATCAATGGGTTAACAACCAAATCAAAACAGAAATCAAAGAATATATGGAGACTAAGGACAATAACAACACAAAGCCACAGCTTCTGTGGGACGCAGCAAAGGCAGTTCTAAGAGGAAAGTATATTGCAATCCAGGCCTATTTAAAGAAGGAAGAACATTCTCAAATGAACAGTCTAAGGACACAATTATTGAAATTGGAAAAAGAAGAACAAATGAGGCCCAAAGTCACCAGATGGAGGGACATAATAAAGATCAGAGAAGAAATAAATAAAATTGAGAAGAATAAAACAATAGAACAAATCAATGAAACCAAGAGCTGGTTCTTTGAAAAAATAAACAAAATAGATAAACCCCTAGCCAGACTTATTAAGAGAAAAAGAGAATCTACACACATAAACAGAATCAGAAATGAGAAAGGAAAAATAACGACGGACCCCACAGAATACAAAGAATTATAAGAGAATATTATGAGCATCTATATGCTAACAAGCTGCAAAACCTAGAAGAAATGGACAACTTCTTAGAAAAATACAACCTTCCAAGACTGACCAAGCAAGAAACAGAAAAACTAAACAGACCAATCACCAGCAACGAAATTGAATCGGTAATCAAAAAACTACCCAAGAACAAAACCCCTGGACCTGATGGATTCACCTCTGAATTCTACCAGACATATAGAGAAGAAATAACACCCATTCTCCTTAAAGTTTTCCAAAAAATAGAAGAGGAGGGAATACTTCCAAACTCAGTCTATGAAGGCAGCATCACTCTAATACCAAAACCGGGCAAAGACCTCACCAAAAAAGAATATTACAGACCAATATCCCTGATGAACGCAGATGCAAAAATACTCAACAAAATATTAGCAAACCGAATTCAAAAATACATCAAGAGGATCATACACCATGATCAAGTGGGATTCATCCCAGGGATGCAAGGATGGTACAACATTCGAAAATCCATCAACATCATCCACCACATTAACAAAAAGAAGAACAAAAACCACATGATCATCTCCATAGATGCTGAAAAAGCATTTGACAAAATTCAGCATCCATTCATGATTAAAACTCTCAACAAAATGGGTATAGAGGGCAAGTACCTCAACAATATAAAAGCCATATATGACAAACCCACAGGCAACATCATACTTAACAGCGAGATGCTGAAAGCTTTTCATCTAAGATCGGGAACAAGACAGGGATGCCCGCTCTCTCCACTGTTATTCAACATACTACTGGAGATCCTAGCCACAGCAATCCGAAAAAACAAAGAAATGCAAGGCATCCAGATTGGTAAAGAAGAAGTCAAATTGTCACTATTTGCAGATGACATGATATTGTACATAAAAAACCCTAAAGACTCCACTCCAAAACTACTAGAACTAATATCTGAATTCAGCAAAGTTGCAGGATACAAAATTAACACACAGAAATCTGTTGCTTTCCTATACACTAATGATGAACTAACAGAAAGAGAAAACAGGAAAACAATTCCATTCACAATTGCATCAAAAAGAATAAAATACCTAGGAATAAACCATATGAAGGAAGTGAAAGACCTATACCCTGACAACCACAAGACTCTCCTAATAGAAATTAAAGAGGACACTAACAAATGGAAATTCATACCATGCTCTTGGCTAGGTAGAATAAATATTGTCAAAATGGTATACTACCTAAAGCAATCTACAGATTCAATGCAATCCCTATCAAAATAGCAACAGCTTTCTTCAATGAACTGGAACAAATGATTCTAAAATTCATATGGAACCACAAAAGACCCCGAATAGCCAAAGCAATCCGGAGAAGGAGGAATAAAACAGGGAGAATTACGTTCCCTGACTTCAAGTTCTATTACAAAGCCACAGTAATCAAGACGATTTGGTATTGGCACAAAAACAGACCCACAGACCAGTGGAATAGAATAGACAATCCAAACATTAATCCAAACATATACAGTCAATTAATATTTGATAAAGGAGCCTTGGATATACAGTGGGGAGGTGACGGTCTCTTTAGCAGCTGGTGTTCGCAAAACTGGACAGCTACATGTAAGAGAATGAAACTGGACTACTGTCTAACCCCATACGCAGAAGGAAACTCAAAATGTATCAAAGACCTGAATGTAAGTCATGAAACCATAAAACTCTTAGAAAAAAACATAGGCAAAAATTTCTTGGACATTAACATGAGCAACTTCTTTATGAACATATCTCCCCGGGCAAGGGAAACAAAAGCAAAAATGAACAAGTGGGACTATATCAAGCTGAAAAGCTTCTGTACAGCAAAGGACACCATAAGTAGAACAAAAAGACATCCTACAGTATGGGAGAATATATTTATAAATGACGTATCCGATAAGGGGTTGACATCCAAAATATATAACGAACTCATGCACCTCAACAAACAAAAATCAAATAATCCAATTAAGAAATGGGTAAAGAACATGAATAGACACTTCTCCAAAGAAGAAATTCAGATGACCAACAGGCACATGAAAAGATGTTCCACATCGCTAATCATCAGAGAAATGCAGTTTAAAACCACAATGAGATATCACCTCACACCAGTGAGGATAGCCAACATCCAAAACACAAACAACAACAAATGTTGGCGAGGATGTGGAGAAAAGGGAACCCTCCTTCACTGCTGGTGGGAATGCAAATTAGTTCAACCATTGTGGAAAGCAGTATGGAGGTTCCTCAAATACTCACAATAGAAATACAATTTGACCCAGGAATCCCACTCCTAGGAATTTACCATAGGAATGCAGCAGCCCAGTTTGAAAAAGACATATGCACCCCTATTTTTATTGCAGCACTATTTACAATAGCCTAAGTGTCCATCAGTAGATGAATGTATAAAGAAGATGTGGTACATATACACAATGGAATATTATTCAGCCCTAAGAAGAAAACAAATCCTACTCTTCGTAACAACATGGATGGAGCTAGAGGGTATTAGGCTCAGTGAAATAAGCCAAAC
>JAQQAC010002594.1:7592448-7662728 GCA_029783875.1 Phataginus tricuspis | reverse complement strand
TGGGACTATATCAAGCTGAAAAGCTTCTGTACAGCAAAGGACACCATAAGTAGAACAAAAAGACATCCTACAGTATGGGAGAATATATTTATAAATGACGTATCCGATAAGGGGTTGACATCCAAAATATATAACGAACTCATGCACCTCAACAAACAAAAATCAAATAATCCAATTAAGAAATGGGTAAAGAACATGAATAGACACTTCTCCAAAGAAGAAATTCAGATGACCAACAGGCACATGAAAAGATGTTCCACATCGCTAATCATCAGAGAAATGCAGTTTAAAACCACAATGAGATATCACCTCACACCAGTGAGGATAGCCAACATCCAAAACACAAACAACAACAAATGTTGGCGAGGATGTGGAGAAAAGGGAACCCTCCTTCACTGCTGGTGGGAATGCAAATTAGTTCAACCATTGTGGAAAGCAGTATGGAGGTTCCTCAAATACTCACAATAGAAATACAATTTGACCCAGGAATCCCACTCCTAGGAATTTACCATAGGAATGCAGCAGCCCAGTTTGAAAAAGACATATGCACCCCTATTTTTATTGCAGCACTATTTACAATAGCCTAAGTGTCCATCAGTAGATGAATGTATAAAGAAGATGTGGTACATATACACAATGGAATATTATTCAGCCCTAAGAAGAAAACAAATCCTACTCTTCGTAACAACATGGATGGAGCTAGAGGGTATTAGGCTCAGTGAAATAAGCCAAACCGAAAAAGACAAGTATTATATGATTTCACTCATATGTGGAGTATAAGAACAAAGAAAAAAAACTGAAGGAACAAAACAGCAGCAGACTCACAAAACCCAAGAACGGACTAATAGTTACCAAAGGGAAAGGGACTGGGGAAGATGGCTGGGAAGGGAGGGACAAGGGGGAAAAGGGGGCATTACAATTAGCAGATGTAATGTTGGGGGGACACGGGGAGGGCTGTACAACTTAGAGAAGACACGTAGTGATTCTATAGCATCTCACTATGGTGACGGACAGTGACTCTAATTGGCTTGGTTGGGGGGGGCCTGATGAAGGAGGTAGTTTAATAATCATAATATTGCACATGTCACTGTAGATTAATGATAGCAAAATATATTATTAAAGAAAAAAAACCCACAATAATATATCACCTCACACCAGTTATGATGGCCAGTATTCAAAAGACTAAGAACAACAAATGCTCGTGAGGATGTAGAGAAAAGGAAACCCTCCTAAGCTAGTTCAACCATTGTGGAAAGCAGTATGGAGTTCCCTCAAAAAACTATAGATAGAAATACCATTTGACCCAGGAATTCCACTCCTAGGAATTTACCCAAAGAACATAATTTCTCAGAATCAAAAAGACATATGCACCGCTATGTTTATTGCAGCACTATTTACAATAGCCAAGAAATGGAAGCAACCTAAGTGTCCATCAGTAGATGAATGGATTAAGAAGATGTGGTACATATACGCAATGGAATATTATTCAGCCATAAGAAAGAAACAAATCCTACTATTTGCAACAACATGGATGGAGCTTTAGGATATTATGCTCAGTGAAATAAGCCAGGCGGAGAAAAGACAAATAATAAATGATTTCCCTCATTTGTGGAGTATAACAACAAAGCTTAACTGAAGGAACAAAAAACAGCAGCAGACTTAGTGACTCCAAGAAGGGACTAGCGGTTACCAAAGGGGAGGAGTGGGGAAGAGCGGGTGGGGAGAGAGGGAGAAGGGGATTGAGGGATATTATGATTGGCACACATGTTGTGTGTGGCGGGTCAGGGGGAAGACAGTGTAGCACAGAGAAAGCAAAGAGTGACTCAGTGGCATCTTACTACACTGATGGGGAGTGACTGCAATGGGGCATGCGGGTGACATGATAATATGGTTGAATGTAATAACTACATTGTTTTTTCATGTCAAACCTTCATAAGAGTGTATATCAATAATACCTTAATAAAAAAAGTAAATAAATAAAAGAAGGTTACAATACTGTTTTACTGTTATAAATACTATTTATAATTTCAAGTAAGCAAGTAGGCAATTGCCGGTGTTATTTAACACAAAATGCGTAAATGTGGCCCAAGAGTTCACTTTTACTAGGAAAAGGTTTCTCCATCATGTAGTAAGTACTGGCACAACTTCTCTTTATCAATCAATCAGCAAATATTTATGATAACTGACCACAGGCACAGTATTACACACTGGGAAGAGAGGCACAGAGAGGGACATAGTCCTTTTCTTCCAAGAAATAAACATAGAATCTAGAAAAAAGCACCCATAATAGGTCACTGAATGCTTGATTAAAAGTAAATTTAAATGCATTAATCTCACCAAATAAGAAGAGTATGAAGTCAGAAAATGCTTCTGTGGAGAAGGAAAGATTTCCCACAGGAGTGACATTTAAGTTCCGACCGAAGAGGTGAACAGACTTAACTAAAGGAGAGCTTAACAGATTCCATGAAATATCAAATATCTAGTAAGGCTAGGGTATGGAGAATAAGGAAAAAGGCTCAGAGGAGGTTGGAGAAGAAAACAGCCCGGTGGACATTCAGCTATAAGAAGTCTGGATTCTATTCAGGGAAGAAAAGAAGCTACTAAAGGGTTTTGTGCAGGAGCAGGGGACTGAAGTGTATGTGCAGAACTCTGTGCCTGGGTCTGAGCGAGGCAGGCATTATGTGAAAGAAAGAATTCAGACTTCTTCTCAACACAGAACCTGAACAAAGCATGACATGGTGCCAATTAAAGGAGCATTTCCTGTTAAGTTCAATCATTAGCAAGATATAAAATAACATAAAAGAAATAAAATTCTTCTTTTTCTTTTTTTAATAACTTTCCACAGCAACATATAGCAAGAGATTTCTGAAGATATCATACATTAGTGACAAAATACAATTGGATCTTGGGCACATGGAATGTAAAATTCTACTCATCACCCCACATTTGTTTGTTTAGCTGCCAAAAGCTCTCTGAACAGAGAGCCAGGTCAATAGAGAGAATGTCAAAACATCAATAGAGAGAGATCTTGTCAGGGCTTAATTAGGGCTTCCAATGAAAAAAACCAAGCTAAGAATCCCATTAGCACTCCACTAGGCATTGTCCTTGATTGGAAGAACATCATCCCCCTGTCATCTGGTATCAAAAAGGAACTTTTTACCTACCTGATGACCTTCTCCTAGTGGGCTTCAGTCAACAAAGAAGAGCAGCATGAGAATCATATTCTCAGAACCATACTGAGGAGGAACCACCGTGTGCTCAGATGTACTTCCTGCAATGTCTCCAAGTTACTACCACAGCTCATTTTTTAACACCAGAACAGTTTGCACAATGCACGCCCTTGTCTGCTGCTCTTTGATAGGAAGTATTAAATAAAGCCCATGGCCACTTAAGAGAACAGAAATTTTTTGCAAGTCACAAAAAGGATATTTTCTACCTAACAATGGAATTAACTCAATTTTTTATGAAGTACCATATTTACTTGTGTATTTCATCTGTATCATGAACACTGCTTGCCTGCCTCCCAGTTTTGAAGAAACAGTTTTTCCACAACTCCCAATTATTTCGCGGTCAGGGTGCTTAAAGAACGATAAATGGTCCTACTGGTTAGTAAGAAAAAGTTCACAATGTTGAAACAGTGTTTGCTGTCCTTGTATAAACTTCAGAGACTCTTCCAATGAGTAAACAAAAGACAATTTTCAAACTCAGAGTAACATACCCAATCACATAATTCTGACTAGAAACTTACAAAGAGGATCAAAACTTAAGTTAGTCCCCCAAATCAGGAGCCTGTGGCTTATAATGGACAGGAATTTGGAAAGAGTTCTTTTCCCAGGCTGGTGGAATAGATGGGTGTGGGTAAAACTTTAACATTTCCAGAGTATCTCGCCTGGCTTTAGTGCATTGCATATCCTCAGGGCTCTACAGAAGTTCATCTCCATGTCAATGAGTAATTACCTGGGAAACCGAGAGTGTGTCTGAACCTGAGAGTTTAAAAGGGAGGGGCTTGCTTGCTTCTTCAGGAGCAGAGGAGAGAGCCGGCCCTGGACTGTGGTTTGGAAGCAGTAAAAGGGATTTAAACTTTATTTCTCCCTTTGACTGATTTCGGTTTTTAGAGGTATTTTGCCCCGGGATTTCCTCTCCCTGGACTTACAGTGGGAAAAAACTCAAGTTATGCTAAGGGGCAATAAAAACATTTTCTTCACATTTAAAAATCGTATGACCTGGTAGTAACATTTAAACTCCAATATCTTATCACAGAGATATATAAAGTGACTGGATCTCAGAAATCGCTGGTTAAGGCCTATCCCAGAGTTCCCTGCCCATCGTGACTCCAACTCTGGCTGGGTTTCTTCACCTCAGTAAGAGATTCTCCAACGGCTGCAGTACTTCCATTTCATGATTTTTTAAATATGCATTACACTGGTTCCACTTGGCACTGAGTTTAGCAAATGTAAATCTGTTTCAGAAAGCATTCATTCCCAGAAGAAATATATTTCAAGATTTAATTTGACTTGCTATGTTAAAACACACACAAACAGAATCTCTCTAACCTCAGGCAGAGAACTGAATCACATTCTCTTCTGAATGCTGATACCTAGCACAGTGCTTATTACCAGATATATGCTCAACAAATAGGAGATGAAGTGAACGAATAATGAAAAAGTAAAGAACGTATGGATGAATGAATGAGAAGATCCACACATAAACAGCAACTTCCTTGGGCCCTTTTCCCCTTGAAGAGCAGAGGTAGGCATTTCTTTCTGCATGCTAGCCTCCAATTGGCTTCAAGAAAGAGAAAAGTCCCTCTTGCTTTTGCTGCCCCACCTACTGCTCTTTCTCACAGCAGAGGCAGGCATTCCAAGATCAGGGAGGTAGCAATGGATCAGAGGGTAGATAGCCTTTATACTCAAATCTTTGTTCAGCCAAAGGTGATAGTTCCTTTCTCCTGGGAACAGATAGATTTGGCCCCAGGCTTCTAAGAGAAGGGATAATTACATGACTAATATAAGGAATTGTTAAGTTTAAATGATTCCTTTGTTGTAAGTTCTCACTTTGGGAAGCACATAACTATTCAATGCACTAAATGCCTCATTATTACTTAAGGGTATATTAGATGAATTTTTATTTTAATTTGAAATAGATTCACTGAGATTTCATTCTCAATGCAGGAAATAACTTTTAATTCAAAATTAAATGTGGTGAACTACATGCTGAAAGAACAAATTTCAAATTCATCAGAAAATAGATTAATATTACTACTACTCCTAATACTAATAGCAGTAGCTAATTATGTATTGACCTTTTACCATGTGCTGGGCACTGTTCTTACCCTCACTACCACCCTACGAGGTAGGTAGGAACCATTATTATACCCACTTAAAGATACAGAAACTATGGCCAGGATTAAACAGCCAAGAGGCAGAGTGAGTCTTCGCACCCAGACAATCTGATTCTAGTGCCTGCTCTCTGCCCTAACTATAGCTTTTCATAGAAAAATATGAAGCCTGCTTTACTAAAGTAGGGAAGATTACCAACAATAAGCAATTATGGAATGGTTCCAATCATGGAATTACTGAGTGGTTCTTTTCAGTGTGTGGTCAAACCCCAGTCCTAATTCAATTAACTTTTTGTGTCAACAAACATTAATAACTGACGTAATGACATTTGCTTATGTCATGAAATACTCCCACATTTCAACTAGTGTGGCCTTTCAACTACCCAGGTCCCCAGGCCAAGCCCAAAGGACCTGCACACAGAGTAGAGATAAAAGATAGAGAATCAGATTTGAAAGCTAGTCTAAAGAAAATTCATAGAAAGTCAGACACAGGAAAATATATACTCCAGGGAGGAAGAACAAATCAATTTGGCTACATTTGAAAGGTTTATGACAGAGAATAGTGGATAGGTGGGTATGGGCCAAGTTGTGGGAGGCCTGAAACCTCTATTAAGGCCTTGAATTGATTTCTAACACTAATGGGGAGTAACAGCAGGTTTTAAAATAGGAAATGAAGAATGTAAAATGGTATTTTAGCAAAATAAATCCATCATATTTTTTTTAAAAAATGAGTTATAAGAGAAAGAGACAAACTACAGGCAAAAAAGCAGGAAATACCATAGCTCCTCAGCAATCACAAATTAGCATTCACAATTTCAACCTTTCCCAAGTGATCTCCAAATGTTCTCATTTCTAATTTTTCTAGGGCACAGAGTTATGAGGTCGATTTGTGAAAGCAAGTTGCTCTCCAGCACCAGACTTCTGCTTCTCAATGAGGTTTCACCTTTTTTCCCCTAAACTAGGCTCTCTGTCTGTACTCAATCCATCTCACTAAGCAATGAAATATGGTTCTTTATGCAAGTGCCTCCAAGTAAACTGTGTGGGGAACTACCTTTGAATCTCAGCTGCGCCACAAAGATGGCCGCTGAGAATCCTTTGAATTTCAGCTGCGCCACAGTTTCCCACCAAATGTTCTCACTCAGGTCCACTGCTTACATCAGAGATAACTGCGCATGTGCACAACTCTGTGCGTGATTGGAAATTTGAAAGTCGCCTTGTTAGCGTAAGGTGTAACCAATCAGAAGAGACCACACCCTATATATTCCATGTTCTGAGCTGCAATAAATGAGTTCCTGCTTCGACTGAGCTCCCTGTCGCGTCAGATTGTCTCTGGGGACAGCGGAGGCTGCGGAACAGGCGGACAGTTGGCTCTTGCCTCCCTTGCTTCCCCTTGACGGGCGTGCCTCTCCCTCCTTTCCTTTCCCTCCGCTGGCTCAGAGGGTCACAGAAAAAGCTAGTCACAGAAAGAGCTAGTAATCCTGACGGTGAGCAGGACTGGCGGGGGAGAGGCTAGAAAACCCTAATGAAACTGAAACTATAGGTGTAGAAGTAAACAGGGAGTTATAGTAATTAGCGATTAAATTGTGAAAGTTCTACACATTCATCCCTTGGGAACTGTAGAGCTTGCTGGAACTGCCAGCACCAGGTGGGTGAACTGACTAGAGATGGGGTGAGGGAAAAAAGAAATCAAGATGGGCTGTAAAGTTCCAAGCTTAGGAGACAGGGAGCATATTAATGCCTTTAGTATAGATACAAGAGGGCACCTAGTATTTATGAGAACTTGATAGGTGTCTCTGCTCAATGACTAAAGATCTTAGAGGCTGAGTTAAGGGAGCTCATATGTGGAAGAGAAGCTACTTGGATAATTTTAGGGTTCCTTTAAATGCATCCTAGAGGATGTGGAGCTTTTCAACAACACTCTGTTTTCTGCTCTTTTAATGTTGCATTTTGGGGCACTGTAATTTCTTGATTTTTCAAATCAACATCATATAGTTTTATCTCCTATTTCAGAAAACACTTTGTGAATCCTGAACAGTCCCTTGACAGGAGTAAAAACTCCCTGTTTTCATGACCAGTCTCTAGGTAGTTATATTTTCAATCAGCATCTAACAGCTACAACTGCTTTAACTTTTATGCACTGAAATGATATTGATATACATCATAATGGGGAGAGAAAGGCCACTGGTGAAATAACTCTATCATGTTAACTTTTGTCTTTGTTTTGCAGGAAAAACTTCAGAGTGACATTCTGTGAAATAATTAAAGCTAGATATATACAAAGAAGGTAAAAAAAAAAAGAAAGGAAAAAAGAAAAAAAAAACCCACCACAAGCCTGGTTAATTGCTGAGAATTCAAATAGAGAATTATTCACAATGACAAAGAGTCTTTATCTCAGTGTTCCCCAGCCAGCTCCTTGTGGATCACCAGCCTTGTCTGGACTTCCCATGGATAACAGCATCAGCTCCAGGGAAGATCAGCGGTGAACAGAGAATGTGTTATGTGGAAATAGTTATTTCAGATGGATCACAAATGGGAGCCTGGTGAGAAGACAAAAGCTGGAGCAGTGTACAGCAAGAATGCTTTAAAAAGCAGTAGTTAAGAAGAGAGAGATTTTTTTTTCATATTTAAAAATTTTCTGGAGGTTCAAATGAAAAATGGATGTTGAAAGCAGGCCACACAATCCACACAGGAGACACTCTCTGATTGCTGGCCCTGGTGGCCATGGGGGCTACCATTTCTGAGCTCCACAGCAATGTAACAGTCAGAAAGGATGTTCTTTGTAAGTCACTATCCCCGGGGCACTACACAGTCTGAAATACAACCTCCCTCCGTCTTCCTGTGCAAAAGGCCTATATACTTAGGATGGACAGGCTTCAGGTTTACCACACATCTAGAAGCTAAGGAGATGCTCCCTGGGAAAATAGGAAGAGAGATACTACCCTTGAGCACAACTTTGGTTTTGCTACAGCTTGACAGGACCTCCCAAAAAGGAGCCTATACACTCATCTGGAACTCCAGTTTTTGCAATTTTCACCAAGGAGAAGCCTTCAGATCTCCTGGTGTGGAGGCCAAGGGAGATTATGATTTCATCCCCACAGGATTGTATATATTTGCATACTTTAATGCTGCTGCCTGAGGGCCTGGCTACCAGTCAGACCAAAAATAAATGCTAAATGAGACTCCTTCCCTCTGAACACTGACAGGTCTTGGCATACCTCAACATGGGGTTATATTAAGAACAAATCAGGTGGTTTAGACCATCACTAAGATTCAAGAGATAAACTAGAGTTAGGGCAAGATCGAATGAGGTGCTTCATCACCTATACAAAAGGCCACTCCTTCAAGACCGAGAGGGAGATAGTTAGCCTAATATATAGAAACAAACACAAAGAGTCAAGCAAAATAAGGAAACAGAAAAATATGCTCCAAGTGAGAAAATAAAACAAAACCTCAGAAAAAGAACTTAATGATATAGAATTAAGTAACCTACCTGATTAATAATTCAAAGTAATGGACATAAAGATGCTTGCCAAACTCATAAGAATGGTGAACACAGTGAGAAATTCAACAAAGAGACAGAAAATGTGATAAACACCAAATAGAAGTCACAGAACTGATGAATACTATAACTGAATGCCTAGTTACACTAGAGAGCTCAACATCAGATAGGATGAAATAGAAGAAAGGATTAATGAACTATAAGAAAAGCAACGGAACATTCCCACAAAAGGTAGCATAAAGAAAAAAGAATTAAAAAAAATGAAGATAACTTAAGGTCCTTTTGGGACAACATCAAGCAGAATAATATTTGTATTGTAGGGGCCTCAGGAAGAGAAGAAATAAAGAAAGGGGAAGAAAATTTATGTGAAGTAATGATGCTTGACAACTTCCCTAACCTAGGGAAAGAAGCAGACCAGGTCCAGAAAGCCCAGAGAGTTCCAAATTAGATGAACCCAAAGAGATCCACACCAGGACACATATTTAAATGTCAAAAGTTAAGGAAAGAATCTTAAAAGCAGCAAGAGAATAACAAATTTTTAGGTATGAGGAAACCCCACAAAGGTATCATCAGATTTTTCAGCAGAAACTTTGCAGGTCAGAAAGGAGGGGCATGGCATATTTAAAGTGCTAGAAGAAAATATAGTTCCAACCAAGAACACTCTACCCAGCAAAGTTATCATTCAGAATTGAAAACAGATGAAGAATTTTCCAGGAAAGCAAAAGCTAAAAAAGTTCATCACTACTAAACAGGCCTTACAATAAATGTTAAATGGATGTCTTTAAGCTGAATATAACTGGTATTAATTAATAATGAGAAAATATATGAAAGTAAAAATCTACTGGAAAAGGTAAATATATAGTAAAGGTAAGGAATTAATCACTTATAAAGCTACTAAGAATGTTGAAAAACAAAAGTAGTAAAATTAAAACTACAATAATTAGTTAAGAGATACATAAAATAAAAAGATGAAAAATGTGACATCACAAATACAAAACATGGAGAGGGAGTAAAATGTAATGTGTTCAAATTTAATTTGCTATCAACATAAAATAGTGTTATATACATAGGATAATAATATGTGAACCTCACAGAAGCCACAAAGCAAAAATTTATTGTAAATACATAAAATAAAATAAAGGATTCTAAATATAACACTAAAAAATGTCATCTAAGCACAAGGGAAGAGAGAAAGAGGAGATAAAAAGAACATAGAGGAACTACAAAAACAGATGAAAAACAAGTACCAAAACGGTAATAAGTACACTCCTAACAACAATTACATTAAATGTAAATGGACTAACTTTACCAATCAAAAGACATACAGTGGCTTAAAAAATCTAGACACAGCATTTATTCATCTGTGGTCTTTCTATTTTCTTCTTTATGGGTCTAGTAAGTATGCTAAAAGTTTGTCAATTTTGTTTATCTTGCAAAGAACCAAGATAAAGTTTTTTAAAAACTTAAAAATCTAGACACTACACTGCCTACAAGACACTCACTTCACAAGTAAGGACAAACACAGACTAAAGTGAAGGGATAGAAAAGATATTCCATGAAAATGGAAATGAAAAGAAAGCTGGTGTAGCTATACTCATATCAGACAAATAGAGACTTTAAAACAAAGACTGTAATAGAAGACAAAGAGGGGCACTACCTAATGATAAAGGAGTAAAGAAGATATAACATTTATAAATATATATGTACAAAATATGAAAACCAAAATATAAAACACAGATATTAACAGACCTAAAGGGAGAAAATTACAGCAAAACAATAATATTAGAGAACTTCTGCACCTCATTTTTATCAATAGATAGACTAAGACAGAAAATTAATAAGTAAACATTGGCCTTTACCAACACATAGACCAGAAGATGGTTTTAATAGATATATACAGAACATTCCATCTAAAAGCAGCAGAATACACATTCTTCTCAAGTGCACATGGAACATTCTCCAGGATAGATAACATGTTAGGCCACAAAACAAGTCTCAACAAAGATTAAAATCATATCAAGCATCTTTTCTAACCACAATGGCATAAAACTGGGAATCAATTACATGGAGAAAAAATTACAAGAAAAAAAGCTACAAATATGTGGAAATTAAGCAACATATTACTAAACAACCAGGAGACAGGAGAAATAAAAAATGCCTAGAGACAAATGAAAATATGAATACAACGTACCAAAACCTATGGGATGCAACAAAGAAGTTTGAAGAGGGAAGTTCATAGCAATATAGGCCTCTCTTAAGAAAAAAGAGAAATATCAAATAACAATTTAATGGTATACCTGAAGAAACTAGAAAAAGAATAAAACAAAGCCCAGAGATAGTAGAAGAAAGGAAATAATAAAGATCAGAGGAGGAATAAATAAAATAGTGACTAAAAAGCCAATAGAAGAAAAGTCAATGAAACTACATGCTGGTTCTTTGCAAGATAAACAAAATTGACAAACTTTTAGCATACTTACTAGACCCATCAAGAAGAAAAGAGAAAGACCACAGATAAATAAAATCTGAAATGAATGAGAAGTTACAACTGACACCACAGAAATACAGAGGATTTTAAGAGACTACTACAAACAATTATATATGCCAACAAATTGATAAACCTAGAAAAAAAGTGGATAAATTCCTAGAAACGTACAATCTTCCAATAATGAATCATGAAATAGAAAATCTGAATAGACCAATCACTATTAAGGAGATTGAATCAGTAAAAAACTCCCAACAAAGCAATATCCAGGACCAGAATTAATGAATTCTACTAGATATTCAAAGATTTAATACCTATTATCCTCAAGCTTTTCCAAAAAATTAAAGAGGAAGGAATTTTTCCAAATTCATATTACAAAGCCAGCATTACTCTGATACCAAAACTAGACAAAGCACAAAAAAGAAAATTAAAGAATATCCCTCATGAATATAAATGAAAAAACCTAAACAAAATATTAACAAACCCAATTCAACAATACATTAAAAGGATCATATAGTATGCTCAAGTGAGTTTTATTCCAGGAATGCAAGGCTAGTTCAACATCCACAAATCCATCAACATATGTCCCATTAACAAAATGAAAGATATAAATCATATGATCATCTCAACAGATGCAGAAAAAGCATTCTGACAGAGTTCAATACTGATTCAAGATAAAAACTCTCAACTAAGTGGATTTAAAAGGAATGTACCTCAACATAATAAAGGCCATGTATGACAAACCCACAGCTAATATACTCAACATTGAAAGGCTAAAAATTTTTTATCTAAGATCAGGAGCAAGACAAGGATGCTCACTCTCTTCAATTTTATTCAACACAGTACTGGAAGTCCTAGACACAGCAGTCAGGCAAGAAAAAGAAATAAAAGGAATACAAACTGGAATGGAAGAAGTAAAACTGTTACTATTTGCAGATAAAATGATTCTATATAGAGAAAACAGTCACCAAAATAGAACTGCTTTCTGAATAAATGAATTCACTAAAATTGTAGGAAGCAAAATTAGTATATAAAAATCTGTTGTTCCATAAAGTAATAACAAACTATCAGAAAAAGAAATCAAGAAAACAATTCTGTTTACAATCATCATTATAAGAATAAAATGCAAAGCAATGTTTAACTAAAAAGGTGAAATAACTATACAACAAAATTATAGGATAATGACAAAAGAAATTAAAGAAGGCACAAATAAATGAAATGATATTCTATGTTCAAGAATTGGTAAAATTACTATTGTTGTAAGTGTCCATATTACCTATATTACCCAAAGCAATCTATAGATTCAAAGTAATCCCTATCAAATTCCAATGCTTTTTCAAAGAACTAGAACAAATAATTCTAAAATTATATGGAATAACGAAAGACCCAAATAGCTAAAACAATTTTGAAATGGAAGAATAAAGCTAGAGATATCATGATCCCTGATTTCAAACTATACTACAAGGCTATAGTAATCAAAACAGCATGGTATTGCCAGAAAAAACAGACACATTGATCGATAGAACAGAATAGACAGCATAGAAATAAATCCACACACATAGGGCCAGTTGATTTATGATAAAGAAGGCAGGAATGTACAATAGGAAAAGGATAGTCTCTTCAAACAACCGGTGCTGGGAAAACTAGACAGCTACATGCAAAAGAATGAATCTTGACCAGTATCTAACACCACATAAAAAAATTAACTCAAAATGGATTAAAGCCTTGGATATAGGACCTGAAACCATAAAACTCTTAGAAGAAAACATGGGTGGTAAGCTCCTTGACAATGGTCTTAGTGTTTTTTGTTTGTTTGTTTGTTTTGTGGATTGGATTCCAAAGTGAGGGCAGCAAAAGTTAGGAGTACCTCCAATCAAAAAGCTTCCACACAGTGAAGGAAACCACCAACAAAATGAAAAGGCAACCTACTAAATGGGAGAAGATACTGGCAAATCATAGATCCAATAAGCGGTTAATATCCAATATATACAAAAACTCATACAACTCAGTAACATAAAAACAATCTGATTGCAAAATGAACAGAGGATTTGAGTAGACATTTTTTCAGAGAACATATATAGATGGCTGAGAGGCACATGAAAATATGCTCGGCATTCCTAATCATCAGAGAAATGCCAATAAAAACCACGGTGAGGTATCACCTTACACTCGTCAGAATGGCTACAAAAAAGACAAGAAATAAAAGTGTTGACAGGGATGCAGAGAAAAGGGAACCCTGGTACACTGTTGATAGGAATGTAAATTGGTGCAGCCTCCACAGAAAACAATATGGATGTTCTTCAAAAATTAAAAATAGAACTACCTTATGATCCAGCAGTTCTGCTACTGAGTATGTATCCAAAGAATATGAAAATGCTAATTCAAAAGACATATGCATCCTTATGCTCAATGCAGCATTATTTGCAAAAGCCAAGATACGCATACAACAACCTACGTGTCCACCAATGGATGAATGGATAAAGAAGATGTAGTATATATAAGTATAATGGAATAGTGCTAAGCCATAAAAAAGAATGAAAATTTGCCATTTGGAACTTGAGGGTATTATGCTAAGTGAAATAAGTCAGAGAAAAATACTGCATGCTTTCACTTGTATGTGGAATCTAAAACAAAACATAACAAACAAAACATAACAAAACCAGTCAGATACAGAGAACAGATTAGTGGTTGCCAGAGGAGGGAGGTGTAAAATTGGTGGAGGGGATCAAGAAGTTCAAACTTCCAGTTATTAAATAAATATGTCATGGGGATGTAATGTACAAAATGGGGAATATAATCAATAATATTACATCAAATTTTTATGGTAACAGATGGTAACTAGACTTAATTGTGATTATTTGACAATGTGTACAAATGTTGAGTACACATGAAATGAATATAATATGATATGTCAATTATACCTCAATAAAAAATACTAAATACCCAAACCTGCATGTCCTATGAATAAATTCTAATTTATTAAACACAGTAAAATATCTGTTATTCAAATGTTTGATGCAATGGAGAATGCAATTTAATTAAAGCATTTTATCAGCTAAGAGTTAATACATATCAGTAATATTTATTAAGTACTTTTAACCAATATCATCCATTTTCTTTAATCTTCACACTACCCATGATACGCCATTTATGAATGCAAAAAACTGAGGCTCCAATGGTTAAGAAATTTAAGCAATGATAATAATAGCTGGTTTAGCTCACTTTGGCGTTTGGCTCACTTAATCCTCACAGTTCCTAAAGGAAGAAGCTATTTTTACCTCCACTGTGTAGGTAAGGAAACTGAGACTCAGAGAGTTTTAGGTAACTGGCCCCAATTCTTAAGGGTAGCAAGTCATACCATCAGCCAAGATGTGAACCAATCTTGGCAGTTCGGCCACAAGGCTCAGGGAGAGCTCATGAGTAGGGGGACAACTGCAGCTAGAAAATGGACATCTGACTCAAGGAGTTCTTCCCAGACACCACACTGAGTTAAATAGGTACTTGGTGGCTTCCTCCCTTTTATCTTCCTCACCCCACAGTTACCCAGTGACCTATTCCTCCCACCTAGGAAAAAATACTGGCCTGCCCCAGATTTCATCTGGTTTTACATTATCTCCAGGGAAGAGATCAGAGATTTTACACTAATCCAACCCTTCCATGCAAAAGAGGTAGGTTTCATCTTATGATACTGATAGGTTTTTTACCAGATTTTTTTTTTAATTCAGTCAACAGGATTGGCCTTCTTTCTAATATCCATAGAAAGACAACTTTATTTATTAATGGTAAATAATGGTGGAAATGAACAGCTGTACTTCATTAATTAAATGAATTCAGAAAACTCCACAATGTCCCCAATCTTAAAATTATTCTTACACTATGTGCTGTATTGTCACTACTTTTAAAATTCACATAAAAAAATTCAATCTTATTGCGGGACTGCATGGTTCCAGAAATAAATCTTTCAAAAATACACATTTTTGGATGTAGGACTAATTCTAAAATAAGTACCAACCAGGACTACCTTTTTCTGCATTGCTTCAGATACCTGATATATATACATCAAAACCATCTGTACACAGAAATGGGGCCACTGCTAGGGGAAGTATTATTCTTAGTTACAAAAATTGGAGCTACCTATAAAATTTTTTCTGTCTAGTTTTTATTGAAAATAGCCTAATATAAAAAAATTCATGTATGCATCATATAATAATCAAGATAAGATAAAGCAACAATTATCTTTGTAAAGTAGCAAAGGAAAATGTAAAATAGAAAGAATAGAAAAGTATAGTTGGCACACGCACACTACATTCCACCATCTATTTTGAACTGCTACGTGCCATATAATTTAACAGTATGGTAAATATAAACCTATATAGCAGCTGCAATGATGAAGTGGCCAACAAAATTCTTATTTTTCCATGGATAATCCATTGGCAAACAGTATTAATAGTGAACACTTCTAATCCTTACAAACTAGGTTTGACTCACTTTAGGCAAATAACTTATTCTTTCTGCCCCAAGTTTCCCCACCCCACCCTCCAGCTTTTTGAGGTATAATTGCTAAGTAAAAATCATATCATTTAAGATGTATAATGTGATATTAAACCAAGTTTTTCATCTCAAGAATCAGGAACATGGGCAACATGATTTCTTTATCCTCTTAAAACTTTAATATACATCAACCTACTCAAAAACTAATATCCTCAAATTTATGTAAAAATAAAATATGTGGGAGTACAATCATATTAAATGCAAAAAGAAAGCTCACTATAACCGTGAATTCTTTAGAAGCAAAATATGTCTTGCAAGATGACGATTACTTTCTTGCTTGTTTCTGTGAAGCCAGATTTTTATTTGGGTTGCTTAAAACAGGCACATCAACCCTCTCAAGTAGCAAACACCTTTACACTATTCTACTGCAAAGAAAGATGGGGGTGTACTTTTGATTTTCATAAATCAATAGACATTTCTGCTTTTTGTATACCCAGAGTGTATCTGTTCTTTAAAAATGATTTTAAAGTCAGAGAAATGAAGGTGTTCTTTAGAATATGTGTGTGAATGAAAGCATCCAAATAGATAAAAAGGGGCCAGGCTTTAGGAATATGGAGAAAATGAGCTCTGGAAACCTAAATTAGCTAATATCAAAAGTAAATCTGAATCCTAGTTGAAGTTCAAAATAATGACTCAGAACTCAAGGGTTTCTATTTCTCCCTTACAAAAAGAAATTTAATACTTTTTATTGATTATTCGAACAAGGCCTGTATCCCCCCACCCCCCAAGCCTGCCATTACAATGAATTCAGTCTCCCAGGAGTCCTTTTACTAGGTGCTAGAACATGGTATAATACATTATACGTTTTCTCAGGCTATAATTTTGGTATTTAATGAAACTAAACAGATTGCCTTAGCGTTGCTATGGAAACACTTATCAGAGAGGAAAGGGCTGGCAGTAAGCTATCTGCTGCCAAATGGGAAAGAATTCATTAGCTCTAGGAGACCGTCAGTCCCCAAAATCATCTAAATACAGACATTAAGAAAACATGCTCAATTGACCATTGGGTTACACAATCCTAAAATCTCTCTTAATACATAAAGCTGAGCACTGTACGGATCCTGCAGTATTTGGTAAAGGGTTCTGAAAAAATTCAACTATAGTTGCAAATTTCTGAAGAATCTAGAGAAAGGAACAGATGGAGTCAGTGTATAAGAGAAAACTCACTTGCTCCCAAAAGAACAGGGAAGCCAACATCACCAGTTCACCGAAGTAAGAGTTGCTCTGAGGCAGGCAAGCTGGTATCTTTTTCACAGGCAGAAGCCTGCAAATGATTTGGCTATACATGCGTTCTGTAGGAAAATCCCACCTTTACAGTCCATAATTCTTAAAAGAAAAAAAAAGTGAAATATATCAGTTAGCTAAACAACTGATTTCTATGTCTTTGATGGCTTGTCGAAATTGAAAATTGATCTCTTAGTCAATCCACTCAAAGTGGCATTCCCAGGCACACATTCATGCACACAGTTATACACACAGTTTATGGTATCTTGTCCCTGGAATTAAAATTTACTAGCAAATTTACATTTGACTTGTCCTCGCCCTTTGAGAATTTCACTTAGCTTTCACTTCTTTCTTTAGAAAATGTTCACTCCTTTGACAAACTATTGTGGACCAACATTCATCACCAACGCCCCTGCCAGACCCTCCCGTCTCCCTGGGGCTGCAAGCCTAAGAACTGCGTTTCCCAGATACCCTTGCCTTTAGGGTCCTGGAAAAGCCTTAGATTTCTGCCAATGAGGTATACTCATGGAGTTCAAAAGTGAAAGAAGGTAAAAATAATCCTCATCCCAGATATGGCTGCCTGTGGGCTTTGGAAAATAGTTCTTAGTGAATTACGGTATCATTTTCCGTAACAAGTCAGCCGTTAAGGGGCTGTGGACGGCAGCGATAGTTTCCAGGAGCTGGTTCATAGTTTGCTGTGCATGAACATCAATGAAAACAAACCTCTGGCTGATACTGAAACCCTTCCAACAATTTTGTAGGTATTTAACTCATTGTTTTAATTCCTTTTCAGTATGAAATACGTACTATTTCCGTTTCCTACCCTGAACCCTTTTCCCAAGAAAACTAGTGACTTGTACCTATCAAATTTCAAGATATTTATTAGCCCACAAGTCAAGGTTATGGGGTTTTCCAAAAGACCCCACAAAAGCTTGTAGCAAAAGCATGTGTGGTCTCTGCAATTATTTGGTGAAGGCTTTAAAGAGGACACACCATTATGTCCTTACTCCCACCCTTTCCACAAGGCTTTAAATGACCTTCCGAAAAAGGTGTGTCCATTCTCATTCTTGTTCTCCTCCTCTCCTGCCACTCCTTGCCCTTATAAAAGGCCCGAGCTGGGTTATGGGAGCACAGCTCTGGCTGTCGGGATGCACATTTTGTTCTCTCTTCTCTTCCTTTTCCTGGTTTGTCTCTGGTTGAAATTAGGCGTGAAAATAGGTAAAGCAGATCCTACTTTATTTTTAAGTCTACTTCATGGGATCAGAAAAGAGTTCTCCATTTGGCTCGGCTCAGCTCTTCGGGCATTATATAGAGGTTTAGGGCCAAAGGCTTAGCTGCTAGTAGCTACGTATAAATAAATACATTTTTCTCATGTTCACATGTACAAGCTGGTAGATGACAGAAGTTTGGCATTTGTAATTCCACTTCCAGGCCATCATTCTCCCTTCCTGGAAACATCCACTAGAACTCATTTTGATACAATGAGAGAAAACTGTATAATCTCCATTTACATTAGGAGAAAATATTGATAAAAGTGTTCTTTTTACATGCAGCATATTACTTAGTTAATCTAAATTCAGGGATAATAAATATTCAAGTTTCCATTTTACCAAAACAAACAAATTAAATAAAAGCAAAGTAACTCAGGATATTTAGGGTGACAAATTCCCACATTGAGTATTAGAAGAGTCAATTATCAGGCCATTCTCCAGCTTGCTGACCTTGCAGAAGTCCTACTTGCCTCCTTGCTGTTCTCGAACACTCAGACATATTTGTGCCTCAGAACTATGCTCTGGCCGTTCACTCTAGGAAGAGCCCTTCCTCCACAGATTTGCTGGGCTACCTCCTCAACCACTTCAAGCCTGTTCAAATCCCAACTTCCCAACAGAGGCAGGCCTACTCTAACGCCTCTGCTTAACAATGCCACCTGCTGTCACCCTGGCACTCTCTTATTCCACTTTAGTTTTTCTATTTCTGTGGCACTTATCACCCTTATAATTAACTTACTTATACTTTACCGCATTTATGGTTCATGTTTTGTCTCCTACTGGCAAGAGAGTAAGGAACTTTGTATGGTTTGTTCTGTTCCTTTTCTACATTTCTTTTTACATAAGAGCAAAATTTTTCTCCCAAACATTTCAGATTTGGGATTTAACAACATGAAACAATGCCTTTGCTAATAAAGAATAAATCGTTACGCTCTATGAAAACAGTACAATAGTTGCAATGTCAGCTTGTTATCTATACAATCTTTCAAATAGCTGCAGAAACATAAACCCATTATCAACTCTTTCCTGTACCTTATACAGTTCTTTATCCTTTTATCTAGTCAGATATAATTGTTAACTCTTAAAAATTTGATATTAGACCCTTTTCTGCTATTGCTTTACCCCAACATAAGAAAAACCTTTGAACACCTGCAATTGCTTCCTTCTTTACATCTATTTTGTTTAAGCTGTCCAAATATTACAAAACTTATATGTGCACATCAAAAAAAGTTACCTAATCTCCAGACTACCAGCCATACACAAGCACATAGCAGTATTTTATGAGAGAGCAGGCATTTTTACATTAAAATAAGAGGAATTTCACAAGTAACACTACGGAGATATATTCCAACTGGCATGAGCTTTGTTGGTAGTGTCAGTCAGGCAACAGACACATACAATTTTCTAAATAGCAACAATAAAATGGTATCTATGTTAAATAAGACTCGTCTCATCTGGTAAATTAAGAGAAAGGCAGAAGCACAATAGATATGATGATGGAATGAGCACAGGTAGAGGGCTGCCAGCTTGGTGAATTAGTTAGGTATGTCCAGGCATGCGGGGGTGATAAGAATTCAACTGCGTGGAAGCTGGAACACATATTTGGATTTCAAAAAATACGAACATGAATCTGTATGCACAAGATAGCTTAGAAGTATTTTAGAATGAGACACATACAACAACCGCTTGGATGGCTTGAAGTATCCTCTTCCAGATTCAGTCGAGTTTCATCAGTTAGATCTTCCTCTCACCTCTACCAGCTGTTCCCTTAGCTTTTCTGAAGTACACGTCCAGTGGCATCTCATGACCCACAGTTGGGCCACAGGACCACACAACTGCCTTGCTAGGGCAGCACATGCACTGTTGCTCAACCCAAAAGAACAGATTTTCATCACACGAAGTTCAGTCTCAAACCGAGATTCCAGGCTTATTTCTTTTAGCCAATTTCTTTTGCTTTTTAAGGATATTTTTTCTTGAACATTCTCCCTCCTCCACAAAAGAGATTAAAAAAAGAGAAGAGAAAAAACTCCTGAATTCAGTTTCTCATGGCTTAAGCTGCAAGTGGCATGCTGTGTGGCATGCCAGCCACTCTGAGTCCACATTGGGCAGTTTATTTCGGAGACGATCTTCTGTTATTTTGGATTTTCAAATGGGCTGTTTCCTTCTAGTAAGCCAATCACTTGAATAAACCTAACCCACCAGTTAAAAGATGGATAAAAAAGATCTTACCTCTCAGGATTCCCAAGCAACATTAACAACATGAACACATTTATTGACTGCTCATATTTTCTATTTCCTTAGAGTACATTAATATATTTGAGAGCCTGGTACACTGTGTCTGAGCCAAAGCACTATGATTTACGTGCCTTGTGCTGTTGGTATAAACAAGAACTATTTATTAGAGAACAATACCACAAATGTATAAACTGAAATAATAGCACATGGCTGGTCCCTTACTCTTTCCTGCTTCTCCTTTTTAATTATACCTGCAATGGAACATTTTAACCTGAATTGAGGAGAAAATTAGGTGAGGAATGATTTGCCTTAAGTCAAACTCCAAACTCCCATGTTTCAACTGAACATGTTATTTAGAGTATCACTAATTGAAGAAAGTGGGACAGACACTGAAGAACATTTATATAGGAGAAATAACTTGTTAGGCTCTATGGACAGGCATTGTTGAGAGGCGGAGGAACCCCAACCTTTACAAGACAATAGAGGTGATGCCTCCTGCTGCCACAGCAGGGCTCTTGTTAAGCTACCTTAAGGCCAGACTGCCTCTGGATGCTCATACAGCAGCGGGTCTGGGGGCGAATCCTAGCCACATGGTCACCAGATGGTCGGTTTTGTTCAGCTAGACAGCTCTAGTACAAAGCATCTAAAAAGGGTTTAGTAAATGTGTAAATCATTATTAATTGAATGAACAAGTATTCTACCCAGTGCCAACTGTATTTCAGATACTGTTCTGGACACTGGAAATAGACCCATACAAAAAATAAACATTCTTGCTTGCCTTGAGCTTACATTCTACTGAGAAATATAATAAGGAAATTTAAAAAATGAGCTACAAAGTGCACATTGCATGATAAGTGCAATGGAGGGAAATAAAATAAGAGTGTGTGATAGCAAGCCCATGAGAAGTGGCGAGGGTGGGGTAGAGGAGCCTTCACTTTCTACGGGGTGGTCAGGGAAGGCCTCAATAGAAGGTGACTTCCGAGCAAAGACATGAAGCGGTGGGGACTGTACAGGTATATGGTGAGGAGCTCTCCAGCAAGAACAGAGCATGTGTGGGGAATGGAAAGGAGGCCAGGGTGCCTCAGGTGAAAGGATGAGGGTGAGCAGAAGAGGAGATGAATAAGCGAGACATACGGGCAGAAGTGTGATCAGACCCTGTGAGGCCTTAAAGATGAAGGCGGGCACTTGTCCTCTTCACTCCTGCAGTGGGAAGGGAAGCCACTTGAGAAAATTAACAGAAGAGAAATATAATACTATTTACGTTTTACCAGAGTATCCCTGACCATTGGTTTGAGATTGGGGGGAACACCTAGCCAAAGGCCACTGCAACAGTCCAGACAAGGTGTCCCAGGCCAGGGCAGAGCTGGATGGGATAAGACTCGATCAAATTCTGGGCATACATTAGAGAGAGAACCATATGAATTATTGGAGAGAATCCACACACAGTGTGCAAGAAGGAGAGACATCAAGAGTACAGTTGCTGTGCACCAAGGAAGAGAAGCTTTACAAAAGAAGGTCAGGAGGGTGGTTTGGGACACGTTTAGATTGGACATGTCCCTTATGTGGGCAAATGGCAATGAGCAGGCAGTGAGATTGGACTTGGAGGAAAGGACTAGGCTGGACATGCACACAATTAGGAAGCACCAGACTGGGAATGCTTTTGAAAGTCAGAAAACAGATGGAAGGTCCAAAGGAAATACACACAGACCAAGGACAGAAGGAGTCTACACCCTGGGACACTCCAAGGGGGGTAAGACCCACCAAGAGACTAAGACAATACGGCTGTGAGCTAAGGGAAAACCAGGAGAGTGTGGTGTCCTGAAAAGCACCTGGAGAAGTCCTGGGAGGAAGGACTGTCAACTTGCCAAGAAGTCCAATAAAAGAAAGATTAAGAAACAACTAATGACAAAAAAAAAAAGCGTTCAGATACTATAAAACTGAATCTTACCTATCAAGACCACAGATGCCACTCTTTGGGAATTGTTTTTAGGGGCTATGCCATCTTCTCCATATATCCACAAGTAAAATCTGTTAATATTATATTAGGTATTTACAACAAGTTGCTTATATTTGCTGTCTCTTCTTATACAGATATGTGATACCTCTGCCAAATGTACCATCTTAGCCTGATAAAGCCTGGTGAACCCTAGGAACTAATTCTTGATAATTCTATCCTCTCCTTTACACTTATTTGCTGGGTCATCAATAATATGCATTCAATGAAACAATAATAAAGTCACCTCCTAGACTTTAATAACAACTGCAAACAGGAAATTGAGATACTTGTCCACAATGGCAATTAATTACAATAAGGAACTACAGCTAAGCAGCTAAGCAATCACATCTAGACACGAGAGTCAACAACCAGGCTGCCCTATTCACTGAAGATCAAACTGAGCGACTTGTAGTCATGTGCAGGCAATTTAAGAAACTGAATATTTTATCCAAATCCTAACAAAGCCACTAGGTGGAATTCATCACTTGTACTTTCTGCATGGATTTGGCACAATGAGAAGGTGCTCAATAAGCAGTGATGACAAGAATGAACGGTGTGCATGCCAAGAGCTACAAGAAAGTACCATGTGGGTTGTGCCCTGCGGCAGCACAGAGGGCACCGTCCATGAGGCGGCCGTGTGATGACATGCATAGTGCACACCTGCCTGGCCACATGTGGCAGCCCTGTGAACATCAGTCAGCCTCTGGCTTTTATATTCAAGTTGAAAAGCAATCACAGTAATGCCACACATATGCTAAATATCCATTGAGAGCAATATAAACTGAAAACAGGCCTACAAAGATGTGTCAGACAGGAAGAGACAGTTACTAAATGCCCACATACGGATTTGATGATTTTTACCTTGCTATACATGAATATGTTTTCCTCATATGATTATGAACTGCTAGAAGGCAGGGACTGATCATGCAAATATTATATACCAGAAGCAGTAAACACCTTTTTGTGATGCTCCTGTGTGATGACTTGTGAAACCTTAAAAGCAATCCACAGCAAGCGCCTTTTAGAAATGCTTATTCAGAAACTATTTAAAAGCTATGTTTTCAAGACATGTTGGTAATTTTTATCCTCTTAAATTTGGGGGGGGGTCAGTGTTAATTCTGAGAAGACTTCTTACAGTGAGAACCATTTGGCATATTTTCAATTAGAGGCAGTTTATTATCAGGCAGGCCCAAGATGTTTGTCTCATTTCCCCTATTTCTATAATTTTCCTTGTAAAACCTAGTATTTATTTCCCATCATTTCCTTATCTGCATCACCCTCATCACAGCCCGATTAAGAACCACAGGACAGGATAGCATAGCGACTTTTAAGTTACCCACAGACAAAAATTTCAGATTTCTGGACTACCAATTGGAATCACAAAAGAACAGTGGCCTGAAAACAAATCACACAAACTCTCGGTTATTGAAAGCCTCAAGACATTATTTTTTTCCACAATTAAATAAAGCTGCATAGAAAAGCGGAGTAAAACATGACAATTAAAAAGTGGAAACAAAAATCCTCCTGCTTCTTACTGAAAATCACCCATAAAGATCAAGAGCCAGGGCCCACTGCAAACCACCTGAGATGTTTGGCTTTAATCTTTCTGACCCTCAGGGCTACCATCCTTTCTGACAGTTCTCAAGCTATAGTGATCACGTCATAAACACAGAGCACCAGCCAGAATTTAAAAACAAAAGCAATAAACACTTTACATGCTAGTTTAAGTAATTAAATAGAGTTCAGCTAACTTGAAAGGAGCTAAAACCTGAGAAAGAGGACCACTGGGGTGGGAGGTAAGGGGTGATGAAAAAAAAAATGAGACTTTTATAGTTGCCAAAAGGTCCACCAGGCTTGAATCAGCCCCACACTGAGCTACTGTTCTCTGTCTCTGGTCCTTTTTTTAGGTTTATCTTTATCAGGATTCTACTCAGAAAAACAACAGAACAATCCATTTACGTTTCATCTACCCTCATTAGAAAATCTCCATACATGCTATAATTCATCCGTATCCTTTCCAAAATTCTGTCAAGTCATTTCAATTCCTATTTGTTGAACATCTACTATATATACCAATGCATCGGTGGCCCTGACAAAAATCCGTGTCCTTCAGCTCACTTTCTAAGTTACTCAAACTTACTTGGGCAATTAGAAAATCACTTAGGTATTCTGAAGAAGAATTAAAATTTAAATCTCATTTGGAAAAAGAGTTAACTAGAGTCCACAGGAATTCTTAAATATTTATTTGGCTTTGCTTGCTGGTCCCATTTTTTTCAAGCAACTATCAATACTCACAGGAGGGTAGGGACATGGAGCGAAGTCCTCGGGTGGCTGTCAGCATCTGACATCCATGTTCCACCATGTGTGTAATCTCCTTTCTATGTCATTTAAAAATCATCAGTTTTTACCCTGGGGTGTGAATCAGGTCATCCGTGAAGCTTCCGAAATGTAAAGCTGAATCCTGACTTCCTAAATAAGTATCACCTAGAAGAGAGCCAGGATATGTGTAT
Organism: Phataginus tricuspis; assembly: GCA_029783875.1. Lineage (NCBI taxonomy): Eukaryota > Metazoa > Chordata > Mammalia > Pholidota > Manidae > Phataginus > Phataginus tricuspis. The sequence goes on along the minus strand of JAQQAC010002594.1, from coordinate 7,637,625 downwards.
TCTTTAAAGCCCTAGAGTTGGTTCTGATGCACACTCCAGTTTAAGAGCAATCCTTTGAACAAACTCTTAGAAGAAGGCTAACACTACAGGTGAACACTATGGGCAAAAGAAAACTTCCCGAAAATTTCTAAAATATGATAATAGTAGCAACAATGATAATAGCTACATCTTCCTCTGCACTTATTACATGTCTTGGAATCTTCTGAACCGTTCCCTGATGTTTTCTCTTTCATCCCTGACAACAGCCGCTGGTCTCTGTATTCTGCAGGAAACTGGAACGTGGGGAGGCTGAGGAAATTGCATTGCATCCCCCAGGGCAGGAGGCAACAGGGCTGCATTGTCAAATCTGGCATGATGATGTTCGAGGCCCTGTGCTCAGTCACCACTATGTAGAGGAGTTGATTCTAATCTTCATTAATTTACTAATTTATCTGGTAAACAGGTGTGTATTTAATAGAGACCTGTCTCTATTTTTCCTCTGGAATACTTACCACAAATATAAACAATCGCGTAATTTATGTAACACCCATCTCAGCTAGGGTATAAGGATCACATGAAAATAAACATGCCTCTCATTTACCAGGCATCCTCAGAGTTAGCACGGTGCCTAACGCATGGAAGCACTAATTTATTGTCTGAAGGATTGAATGGGTGAATGGCAGTTTGTAGAATGCAGATGTGCATTATGCACTGCAGAAATCAGGCTTAACCCAGACCGTTAGTGCTTTATCAAAGTATCAGTACAGAGGAGTGTGATAAAAACTCTCAACAAAATGGGTATAGAGGGCAAGTACCTCAACATAATAAAGGCCATATATGAAAAACCCACAGCCAACATTATACTTAATGGCAAGAAGCTGAAAGCTTTTCCTTTAATATCGGGAACAAGACAAAGATACCCACTCTCCCCACTTTTATTCAACATAGTACTAGAGGTCCTAGCCATGGCAATCAGGCAACACAAAGAAATAAAAGGCATCCAGATTGGTAAGGAAGAAGTCAAACTGTCCCTGTTTGCATATGACATGATATTGTACATAAAAAACCCTAAAGAATCCACTCCAAAACTACTAGATCTAATATCTGAATTCAGTAAAGTTGCAGGATACAAAATTAACACACAGAAATCTGTTGCATTCCTATACACTAACGATGAACTAGCAGAGAGAGAAATCAGAAAAACAATTCCATTCACAACTGCATCCAAAAGAATAAAATACCTAGGAATAAACCTAACCAACGAAGTGAAAGACTTATACTCTGAAAACTACAAGACAGTCATGAGAGAAATTAAGGAAGATACCAATAAATGGAAACACATCCCATGTTCATGGATAGGAAGAATTAATATTGTCAAAATGGCCATCCTGTCTAAAGCAATCTACAGATTCAGTGCAATCCCTATTAAATTACCAATAGCATTCCTTAATGAACTAGAGCAAATAGCTCTAAAATTCATATGGAACCACAAAGACCCTGAACAGCCAAAGCAATCCTGAGAAGGAAGAAAAAAGCAGGGGGAATTATGCTCCCTGACTTCAAGCTCTACTACAAAGCCACAGTAATCAAGACAATTTGGTACTGGCACAAGAACAGACCCATAGACCAATGGAAAAGACTAGAGAACCCAAATTTAAACCCAAGCATATATGGTCAAGTAATATATGATAAAGGAGCCATGGATAGATAATGGGGAAATGACAGCCTCTTCAATAGCTGGTGTTGGCAAAACTGGACAGCTACATGTAAGAAAATGAAATTGGATTCTTGTCTAACCCATACACAAAAGTAAACTCAAAATGGATCAAAGACCTGAATGTAAGTCATGAAATCATAAAACTCTTTTAAAAAAATATATGCAAAAATCTCTTGGATATAAATATGAGTGACTTCTTCATGAACATATCTTCCCAGGCAGGGAAACAAAAGCAAAAATGAACAAGTGGGATTATATCAAATAAAAAAGCTTCTGTACAGCAAAGGACACTATCAATAGAACAAAAAGACATCCTACAGTATGGGAGAATATATTTGTAAATGACATATCCAATAAGGGGTTGACATCCAAATTATATAAAGAGCTCACACACCTCAACAAACAAAAAGCAAATAAGTGAATTAAAAAATGGGCAGAGGAGCTGAACAGAAACTTCTCCAAAAAAAAAATTCAGATGAAAATAGGCAGATGAAAACATGCTCCACATTGCTAATCATCAGAGAAATGTAAATTAAAACCACAGTGAGATATCACCTCACACCAGTTCAGATGGTTGCCATCCAAAAGTCAAACAACAACAAATGTTGGCGAGGATGTGGAGAAAGGGGAACCCTCCTACACTGCTGGTGGGAATGCAAATTAGTTCAACTATTGTGGAAAGCAGTATGGAGGTTCCTCAAAAACTAAAAATAGAAATACCATTTTACTCAGGAATTCCACTCCTAGGAATTTACCCTAAGAATGCAGCAGCCCAGTTTGAAAAAGACATATGCACCCCTATGTTTATCACAGCACTATTTACAATAGCCAAGAAATGGAAGCAACCTAAGTGTCCATCAGTAGATGAATGGATAAAGAAGAGGTGGTACACATACACAATGGAATATTATTCAGCCATAAGAAGAAAACAAATCCTACCATTTGCAACAACATGGATGGAACTAGAGGGTATTATGCTCAGGGAAATAAGCCAGGTGGACAAAGACAAGTATCAAATGATTTCACTCATCTGTGGAGTATAAGAACAAAGGAAAAACTGAAGGAACAAAACAGCAGCAGACTCACAGAACTCAAGAATTGGCTAACAGTTACCAAAGGGAAAGGGACTGGGGAAATGGGTGGGAAGGGAGGGACAAGGGGGAGAAAGTATTACAATTAGCGCACATAATGTAGTGGCGAGGGGGTGGGGGTGGATACGGGGAGGGCAGTATAGCACAGAGAAGACAAGTAGTGATTCTATAGCATCTCACTACGCTGATGGACAGTGACTGTAATGGGTATGTGGTGGGGACCTGATGAAGGGGGGACTCTAGTAACCATAATGTTGCTCATGTAATTGTAGATTAATTATACCAAAAAAAAAATACAGAGGAGTGGGAGACAGAGCGAAACTAAAACCCACCACATGCAAAGTACCACTTGATTCTCACAATGAGCTCAGGAGATAGGCGGCAGGTGTTTTAATGGAATTTTGTAACAAAAACACTCAAAAGAAGAGTGCTTAGCAAATTCATGCTATTTTCCCCAAATCTGGCCTGTGGAATTGGAGGCCTGTGTTCAAACCCCATTTGTAGCAATTCTGTCTGTGGCTTTAGGCAGGCTGCTTCACACACCTTTGAGCTTCAGCCGTCTTATTTGTGAAGAGGAATATACTAATCTTGCCTTTTATTCATTGTCATTTCAAACACTTAGAATTGTGCCTGGCACATAGTGTGCATTAAATTTATTACTGAATCACAGTGCTGTCAAAGGCTTAAATACGAAAACATATATAAAAGTGCCCAGCAGTGTAACTAAGACACACTGTTAGTCACAGTTCTCCTGTGACCAAATGTCCTCAAAATCCTATTCCCACTTCTCCTTCCCTTTAAAAGCATGAAAGGGATGCTCTGTTCCCATTCCCCATTTCAGATTCCTCCTAGCCATGTGGCCCCTTTGACACTAAGCCTTAGGAGGTTTAGACCTATTTCCATTAAATTACCTAGTTCACAATTGCAAGAGGAGGGGGAGAAGATTTAATCTTTAAATCAGGACAGACTCCAACTTACACCATGAGTTCATTTGCTTTCTCATTCCCATAAGACGTGTTCAACATAAGTCTCTAAGGTCCCTTTCTTTCTAAAAATCCATGGCATCACTTTAATACATTTTATAATGATCTTATTAAAAAGGTTTACAAAATCGCAGCACGTCTTTATTATCACCATTCAGACTAATAAAACCAATTTAATACACAGCTACACATTAGATTTCTTTGCACTGAGGCACAGTGACCTGGACATTTAAAACCAGCTTCCTCCCCCAGTTTGTGATAATCCATATATATATATACACTGAGTTCCACCCACTCACTTCCCTCGTCAGACTCTGTCTGCCACCATCTTCGCCCCTTAGTGTGGAAGCAGATTCAGCAGGCCGGTGCCACGGCAGGGCTCACATGTTGAAGATGGATTCTGAGCCCTGATGATGGCTTATGGGTTAATGGAACAGGGCTTCTGTTTGGTTGGTTATTTATTTATTTATTTTTGGAGTGGCGGTACCGGGTCGGGAGAAGGTCCCGTAGGTCCAGCTACACTTCTGTGAGTCATACATGCATGTGTAGTGGGTAGAGTGTTTATTTAGCCTGTGGTAGGAGGGAGAAGGCAGTGCTTGGAGCACAAGATTCTGCCAACCTGGTGTGCTAAGTAAAAAAATTCCAAACTTCAGTGGGCCTGTTTTTTGCAATAGTAAAACGAAGCACTTGTGGTTTCCACAGTTATATCCAGCATTAGTAATCTATATTTTTGTTAACAACTAAAAATCAGAATTGCTATATTTATGCCACACATTTATTTTTATGCACCAGGAAAGGTAGTGATGTCAGGCTCCATATAGAAGAAGAGACAGAACCAGATATAAATACAAAGATGGTAACCTTCTGTGAGCATAAGTTTTAAATAACAGTTTGGCAAAGAGGTCTTTCATCCAATTTAATTTAATTTAATTAAGCTTAATTTTAATTTTTTAATCAAAAAAATTCCTGACTTAATAATTAGCTAACTCAATATAATAATATTAACAATGACCATATCAATGCTAATAAAAGATGACATTTATCAATGTGGAAAGCATTACAAAAACCCATTGAGGATATGCCGTTAATATTCCTACTTCAAACATTACACAGTCTTATCCATAAGATAGGGCACATAGAGTAGCTTATCCATAAGAAAAGAGACCTCACGTTGTTTAAGTGACAGACAGATCCAGAATTTGAACCTCGATCAATCTAACCATAAAGTGCCAGCTGTTAACACATGATCTTCCAAATAATTTATAGATAACTATAACAATAATTTCACAGGGCGAAAGTGGAGTGAAATACAGGTATCATGCTTACATAGGAATTAAGGCAGCTGATTGCTACTCCCAGTTTAGCTATTAACTAGCTCAATGTCCTTACAATGAAACAAACCCCTCTGGGACTCAGTTTCTTCACAACTAGAAGGAGAAATTTAGCTAAGCTGACATTTCACAACTCTGTTTCTGTACAATCTTTGGTTTACATAAAACCTCTCTGTTTTATATTTCAGGTTTTGCATAATACTTCATTAGACTTACATTGTTAACAAATAGTTTGGGAATAACTGAATTCCATGATCTCTAAGGTTTTAAACTCTTTTGACATTGTATGGGTCTATTAAATACTTTTGTCTTGATCAATAAGATCAGCTTCTTCAATATTACTTATTAAATATTAGCTCTTTTAAAACATGAACCTAAAAGATTTCTTTTCAAGGAAACAAAACAAACAATTTGGTGGATTAACTTTTTCTGTAAAATACCATAAAATGTATTGGGGTTGGGGAATAAGCCACCAAAGCATAAAGTCTTTAGTTGTGTTTTATTTTTTACAAAAAGAAACAATTAACCCTTTCATATTTATATAGTCTTGTAATCTGGCTTAAATATTTTCTAAAACATTTTCTTTAATTAAGTACATTTCCTCCCAACAATGTGTAAAAGCCATTAAGTATTGTGATAATAACTTTTAGGACTGGGGGAATATAGTGTATGTGCTCAAACCTAAAAATGGGATTAGATATAAGTTGAAAGTATTTAAAGGAAACCTAAAGGAAGCCTGTGGACGGCAGCTTACATATACTTCCTGATCTAAAATAACATAAATGGGGCTGCAGTCTAAGTCTAGGGAAGATAAGATCCTCAGCTGGCCAAAAATACGAGGTAGCATGATGGAGCGACACCCGCGGTGATATTCCAAGAGCTGCAGTCACACAGCGCTGACTGACGCCAGACAGTGTTTCAAGAGCTCTCCGCGAGGCTAATGCACTCCATCCTCACAATAATCCTGTGACAGAGGCTCTGAAGCACAGAGCGTAAGCAACCTGAACAGTCACAGGGCTGAGAGGGAACAGGGCTGGGATTTGAATTCGGCACCCCTGGACTGTGAAGGGGTGTGCTTTGTGAAATGGGAGTGGCCAGCGAGGGGAAGAGGTGAAGACCTGAAAATATGGGGAGACATGAAAAAAGACCTAAGAAATCTATTGTGATAGAAGAAAAGGAAATGGGGCGGTCCTAAAAGCAAAAATGAAATCACAGACTAAAGCAAGGACATAAAGAATTCCTAGAAGAAGAAGCTGGAAGGATAGGACAGAAATCAGCAAGGACCTGCAGAAGACACAAGCCTTACTTCTGAGAACTGAAAAGAAGGGCTCAGGGTGACGGCTCAGATTGGGATTTAGCCGCTGACCTGAGGCAGACTCCTGGGAAACGGCAATGACCTGTTTTAATGAATGGAACCACAGGAAAGTGATGGCTGGTTAATTCCTGCCCCTTACTATGTAGCTCTTCTTATCTTTGAGGAAACTGACGCACAGTGCTCGAAGTGATTTGCTCCACGAATATTCCAGCAGATTAGGGCCAAGCCCACCATTCTTTTCACCACTAGTTGAGATGTTTTTATTCTTAAGGTTTCTTCCAGATTTATTACTTTTGATGATTCTGAGTGTTTGCTAATGGAGAATCTAAGGAGACCAAAGGGAATTAAAGCTATGATACATACACTTGGATTTTTTTTATAATTCTGCAGGTGTACGCCAAACTGAAAGACATGTATACCTGAATCTGCCCTAAATGCTAGGTAGAAAGAAGAAACTGGGAGGTAATAGACTTCGGTGTATGAAACACCCTCTTTTTTCAAGGGATGGCCAGGAAAAATCCTCAGGAGGGAGTGGGGCGGAATGTCGTCTGCTCTCTAAACCCAAATATAATGAATAAGGTTGATTCTTCCACACAGACGCCTAAGCTTGGGAAACTAAAAACATTCTATTTTCCACAGGAACTGGAGAATGGAGATCTGTGGTAGACTCCCACTAGCATTATGGGCTCTCCACAAACCCAACCGTCTCAAGTCTAAAGACATTTAGAGGTAATTATAGGGAAAGATGAGGGAAACGTCCTCAGCAGTTAAATAGGGGTAGTCACGAACGGACAAACATCACACCCTACAGATCATTACCTCTATCCAGATGCCAAACAACGACACAGAAGCAGAAGAAAGCAGAACAAAATGAAAGGACATTGAAGACTTACTCTATTTAAAGGTAAGTGTGGGAAAGTGAGTTCATATGTGGTCTATAGGGTAGGTAAGAGTAGAAAAACTCAAATCTATTCCTAAAGGGTAACTGTTAAATTCACTAATGTATGCAAATACACATTAAAATCTAATACAGGCAATGGAAATTAAATTGCAAAGGTAGCAGTGACAGGCTGCAAAGGTAAAATCACGTATGTTCTCTGTTGCTGCTCAGGAGGAGGCGACAGAAGAATGGCAGCAAGGCCTCGCGGAGGCCCCGGTCGTGGGCCCACCTCAGCACAAGCGGCTGGCGAGACATCGCCACACCCAAGGGCCTGCCCCTCGGTTCTCTGATCTGTGAGGCTGGTGGCCGGAGCTTTCTCTAACTCTTCCAAAAGTAAAATGAAGATGATCATTCATAGCAGGGAAATAAACGAAATTCTAATATGTTTTAAAGGTCAAGAATTTAAAAATAGAGGTTGACATGATATCAGATATTTGAGCAAATCATTAACCCCTAAGGAACTAATGGAAGCGGCTAATACATTTTTCTATTATTAATATACTATTGTAAAAATCCCCACAACCAAAAAGAAAAAGAAAAAAAAGTAAGAAAGGCCACCCCCCAGTAAAACATCAGTAGCTATTTGTTTAAAGGAAAGCTGTTTCTCTACTTAACATCACTTCTGACACCACATGCATAGGGTTTTTTTCCTCACACCAACAAATTTTCACCCCTCCAGACATCAACTAAAAGCCTTGTAATTTAATCAGTTCTGATACTAGCTACCTAGAGTTGGCAAAGTACTTCAGATGCCAGTTGCAAGTTATGGGTCCTTAGGTACCCATATTTTTGTCAAGTTTGTTACAAAGTCCGGAGTTCCCGTAACTTGCCCCACCCAGGTTCAATGATTTGCTGGAATGGCTCACAAACTCAGGGAAACATTTACTCATATTTACTGGTTTATTTTAATGCCTGTTATAAAGGATACACATGAACAGCCATACGAAGTACTTGCTGTGAGTTCTGGAAGGTTCCTGAGAGCAGGAACTTCTGTCCCCGGGGAGTTGGGGTGTGCCGCCCCTGGCATGTAGATGTTACCAATCCAGAAGCTCTCCAGACCCCATAGTTCAGGAATTTTTATGGCGGCTTCATCACATAGACAGGGAAAATGGTTCATTCCCTCCCTAGCTTCTCTCCCGTCTCTAGAGCATCAAGGGGTGAGCCTGAAAGTCCCAAGCTTCTGATCATGGCTTGGTCTTGCTGGTGACCAGCCCCCATCCTGAAGCCACCCAGGAGTCCACCAGGAATCGCCTCCTTAGAACAAAAGATGCTCCTATCACTTAGGAAATTCCAAGGGATTTTTAGCGGGTTGTGTAAGATGCCCCTATCCCCCTTATCAATCAGGAAGTGACAGGAGTTTCAGGACCTCTGCATCAGAAACAAGGGGCAGGGAACAAAGATATATTTCTTATTATGCATAGTGATATATCAAATATTTTACTTAAAATTCACAAACCCATTCTCTTTTCACCATTCTTTTTTTTCTGTAGCCACAATAAAATTATTCAAACTGAAGAGCAGACAATTCACTTATTATTTATATTAGAAGAGGGCAAAGATCATATACTTAACAAAGAAAAAATATTTTATTGTACTAGCTCTTCTGTATTTGAAAGACAAGAAACACATGTGGGGAAGGGTGGGGAAGCTTCAGCTACAATAATATAGATTATTTTGGTAATGACAGAAGTCATTCTGGATATTGAAGAACTTACAAAAATAAAATTAGTGGTTCTGAAATGTTCAGGAAACCATTATATGGTGGGAAGTGAAATCACACAATAACAAAAGAGTGTTATCTGTTACTCTGACACAGAGATGTTTTTCAAGGGTGGCAGGAGGAAAACCTGATAAAGTTAATGAAGTCTCTCATCAGGATATTGGCTTTGAAGTCATGTAATATGCACTTTGAGTAATAAATACATTCATAGAATCAAAACTGAAAAGGGCTTTGAGATCACCTTAGAATAATCTCCTCATGAATTGCAGGAAGAAATTGTTGTGAGAACCGGCATTTCTGAGTCACAGTCCTGCCCTCTTTCTCAATGCTTTCAGACAATACGTTTTGCCTATATCCTTATTTTTATCTTCGTTTTCCTATTAGGCTCAGAAAAAGGTATTCTTTTAGTGTCTTAATGACAAGAAGATCCTCAACAAAACAACTGTATTTCTACTTGGAACCCAAACAAATGTCAAGCAACTCATCTGTGAGTCAGATGCAAAGTGGAATTCAGGTGACAAGAAAGTACATTACACAAGACAAGGGAAGAGTTTACATAAATTCTCTGAGTTGAATTTTTGAATTTTCGATCATAAATTGAATTTAATGATTTCTGATTTTCACCAAAAGTGCTGAATCGACCACAAATATTTGATGTTTCTTTTTTGCCAAAAACGATCGTGAAATTCAGCAGACAAAATAACACAGTCCCTATAACCACGATGATCACTGTCCAGTAAGGACACAGGAGACATAAGGGACATAAGGAGAAATAGCACTTTTCTTTGCTTCCTGAATATTAGCACATCTATGTACAGAGGTTTGAGGGTATGCATCAATGTTATGGTAATCCATGATAATATTTGTTCACCGACTTCCTTTTCAAACATTGACGCAAGTCTCACAGCAGCGTGAGGTAGAAATTATTTCAACCCTTTGCATAGATGAGTAAAGGGAGAGAGGGATGTGTTAGGTAACTAAGCAGCAGGATTAAAACTTATGTCCGTTTGATTCTAGAGCCAATGATCTTTTCACGAGGTGAGAGGGCCTTATCGTGACAATATTCCTGCTCCACACACAATGCAGATCTACTTGCAAAAATCTGGAATACAAGACTGAACACATCCATGCACCATTTCAGTTTTACTTTCTACACAAATGTTCCAATTTTAGTATTTGCCAGGAGCATCATGAATACTTAACAGCTTTAGCATTAGGCCTTACTTAAACAGAAGGTCCAAATTTGTTCACAAGGAAGCTTTATCTTTACATTTTAAAAATTTATTCAGACTCATGATCATTACTGACCCTTAAAATAATTTATTCTGTCTGACAAACAGAGTCACACTGTCTCCTATTGACCCCTACTGGACAGCTGTTGGTACTGTGTTCCCTTTCCCGTGGGTACATCTGACATTTCCCAGATTCCTCTGGTCAGTCAGTATGCTTATTTTGCTATAACCCTTCCTCTCTTTCCCTCCATCATTCGAAACTGGACGATCACCCACCATGAGCCAGCCCTGACCTCTTCCAGTCTATCCTTATTAAGAGTCAGGTCTGTTGCCATTAACACTTCACCACCAGACCCCTTCTTGAAATGAATATTTGTCATCACCTTACCAAGCCATGACCAAATTCAGCATAAAGCCCCTGAGCCATTACAGGCCCCTCAGACACACCTCATACCAACAGTGGTAAAAAACAGTTTTTAATTTATTTTTTAAAGGTCCCCAATAGCTTTCCAGCCTAATTCCTCAGATCCAACTGCACATGAATTACCTCTGAAAAACCCTATCCCTCCCTTCAGAATCTGCATCCTTTCGTCACCCTCAGCCAATAGGTAACTTTATCTATGACCCCCTGGGGAGGTCCTGATGATTTTCACTCTGTCTGTGGAACCCACATCTACTGGCTGTTACCAGCCAACTGGACTGGATCTCGCTAACTCTCCCATTTTACTAAGTAAGTAATCCCTTCATCACACTTGATCACCTGCAATATTTTCCTTTCTTAAACTATTTCTAAAACAATCACCCACTCTCTCCAGTTCACTTCACTCTCACTGTAGAAACTGAAGAGGTATCCAAGACATCACAGGTTCCTTGGAGGTGATCTAAGTGCCTGGTGGGGAGTAGCGGTGGGGGGGAGGTGATAACTTAGAAAACAGCTATAGAATTGGACCTAACTTCCATCTACAACCTCACTACTTTCGGGGAAAGATTTGCCACCTTTTGGATGCCATCCCAAAGAACTTATTGCCTGGTTGAAGAAGTGTGACTCAACAACAGAGTCATCTATTCATCGCTAAGCCAGTTCACCTTGTCCCCAGACACCCTCACCACTGGCCTCTAACCTGTGACTTGCCAGTTATGAGAAATGGGGTGCACTGTCCATAAGCGTATCACCCTGGATAAGGAACGACTGCTGCACCTTTGCTCCAGTAATCTAAACGATGTGCCTGTCATAACCAGGAAAGTTTGAGAGGTGACTGAGGAAATCCCTTGCATTACTTCCATGGTGCTGACCCACTGAGGAAAGATGACAGGTTCTGAGACCTCTTCAGGTAGATTCCTGAAGGCCTATGAAGTTGCAGGTTCAGCTTCTGATCTCTGTCTTCATAGGTATCCTTCTATTAAATGTCTTTGGGTTGCACAGTACAGCAATTGGCAACTGTCCAAGTCTCAACAGGTGGTTCAGCTAGTCCCTTGGGAACAAAAGGTGACCAGCTGACAAACGGACTGCAGTGTTCAGAGGGAAAGAAAAAATGCTTCTTCTTTCCTCGAATAAGTGAAGAGACTGACAAACACCCTCTTCTTGACCAAGCTTCAGACAGGCTCCTCTGAGCCCTATTTCTGTCCGGGCCCCATCTTTTCGGCCCTGTCTTCAGCCTGCCCAGTCCAGCTGCAGCAAGAATCCCTCAACCTTGCTATCTGATCACCCTGTCCTGCCTTCAGCAAGAATTCCACTACCTTTACTATCTCCCCTTGATAATTTTCCACCCAGTGACCCCCATGCCCTGCTCTTTGGCTGTAAACATCCACTTGTCTTTGCTGTATTCTGAATTGGGCTCATTTCTCCACTGGTCTTTTTTTCCCCTCTTGCAATAGTTTAGGAATAAAAACTATTTGTACCACTTTCACTGGAATCTGGCTCCAGTTCTCTTCGACACATCATATATGTGGCCAAAGGAATATCAATAACTGAGGATATTATGAACTGAAATAATGCATGTGTCATTTCAGTTGGCAAATATTAATAAATATCCATCAGCAGAAGTCCCTATGCCACATCATGAGGGCAAATGGCAGGCAAAGCAGACAAAGGGGACGCCTCATGGAACAGACAGTCTAGTGAGGAAGAGACACCCCAGCACAATGATCACACAAATAACAGCATCACTACTGTGATATTTTCTAAGACAAGGTACATGGTACTATACTGGGAAGTCAGGGAAGGCTTCCCCAAAGGACTAATGAAGTGACATTTAAGCTGAAATCTGACTATTTAAGATATTAGGGGTGTTAAGGCGGGAGAGGGACATTCCAGAAAGAAGGAGGGCACGTGCCAAGTCTCTTACTGAAAGGGAAGGTGGTACATCTGAGGAGCTGAAAGAATGCCAGTTAGACAGGTCTCTGAAAATAAAGAGAGAATCAGGGAAATAAGCGCTGGATGAGACTAGAAGCATTTATAGGGACTAGAACAGGCAAGGCTTTCTAAACCATCATGGGATTTGCAGCCTGATGCTAAGAGCGATTGGACACCATTGCATGTGTGTGCTTACCACCGTGCCTTTTTCAGGGTAAATGCCCAATAAATGAAAACTTAAAAAATATTTAAATCATCTTAATGTGTCAACGTGTTTTGTCTTACACATAGGGCGAATTCCAGTTATTAAAGACTTTCAGCCCTAGGGTGGCCAATGGGAGAAAAAAAAAATCACTGGAAATTCCTGTCACATTTTTTCTGATTTAAACATCGAAGAGCAATGTACAGTTGCGTATTATGTGGGAAATGTAAAATCTCAGAAACATTGGTAGTTCCATGAACTATTATTTAAAGTCAATCACTTGAATTTAAAATGAAAATGTATTTGCATTAGAACGACTCTTAGCCATCAAACATGAAGAATTATTACTTGATGTGGGGTGCTTGAGTAAGGCCCACCCTCACATATTTGGTTAATTACTTCTAATTTTAAAAGAATCTATTATTCTTAATATTTAAAAGAATTCAATATTAATAGCCCATGTTTCAGGTTTTTAAACTTTTCTCATCTTCCTCTTTCTAACTGATGTACTGACAGCATGAAAAATGTCCATAAAAACAAAATTTATTTTTCTTTAATTAATGTTAAAACTCATTTACAATTTAGAAAGGATGAGAAGTAAAGAACTGTAGGCATGAGGACCTATCTGCTCCCTCTTTCATTCCACAGACCCTTTCGCATTAATTTACATCTATAAAAGGAGAAATGTGATGTCTGCTATATTATCCAAATTAATACAGCTAAAAGCTCTCTATGCTGCTAATCACCAAACAATGGAATAGAACTGATAGTTGGAATATTAGCTACACAACAACAGTCATGACAAAAATGTAATAGCAATGATAACAAAGCAGCTACTGTTTATTGGCAATATCTATTGGTCTAAGTGCTAGAGTTGCAGTATTTCTCTTTATATGAGCGACAGGCATGAGTCTAACACCTCATCTCTTCAAAGATGAGGAAGCAGAGGTTTACGGCGGTGAAATAATTTGCCCAGTTGTACATAGCTAGGAAACTGCAGCTCCGGAATGCTGATCTAGAGATCCGATCCGTGATTTTTAATACTGACACCACAGTACATGCGGGGAACAAAAAAGTTATTGTCATACTGTCATTAAGCATCAGTACTGTCATAAGGAGATGGATCTCAGGTGACCTGCAAGCAGAGATTAAATATCAGTTCCTTCTCACTCCTCACTCCATTTTTTCTTTTTCTTTTCTTAGATAAACTAGCTGGACCAGAAGTATGAGCATAATCTGAGAATGCTAAGCAGACCACAGTGGGAAAAGAATCTATAAATTGGCTTGCTGCCACCTCGCCCTTAATAAAGTAAGCTGACCCAGGCACAGAAAATTTTGAAAGGGCCTAAAAAAAAAAAACTCATGTATTTTTTAACATTTCCTCAGTTTGTATTCTCAAGTGGAATGGATGTTTTATATCGACAATGCAGACAATTAACTTTCTAATTTCCACCCAGCTTTGATATATATTTAATAAGTATTACCAGCTTACCTCTTAAAGAAAAGGCAAAGAAAGCAGTATTAAGATTAAGCTAAGGTCCACCTTTGAAGGAGTTGGCCTTTAATGTTTAAAACATGAGGAAGAGAATTTCAAATGAATAATTTCTGTTTCATGTTTATGATTATCTGATAATCTACTCATCACATGATATCAAAATGGCCAATCAAATCTCACTGTTTAAAAACTAAACGAAAAACACATGTAATTAGGATTTTAAGGGGAATGCCGAATATCTACAAATTTTTGTGAACTAAATTGATTCCTTAAAATTGGAGCCTGATTTTCAAAGTCAATGTTTTCTTAAGAAAGAATCAGATTATGTTAATAAAGACCAAAGCAAACAAGAGTTACTTTGAGAACACAGAAAGTAAGGTGCAAAGGATCCTTTGAAATGGAAACGAATGTCTTGGCAAGTCAGCTCAAAAATATTCTCCTTCATAAGCAATAAAGGATGTAAGATGCTGATGGCAAAAGTACTAGATGTATCAAATGCATACCACCAGATGGCATCTTGCATCAGACAGCACATTCAGAGGTTGTGTGAGAGTTAATAACTGCGTCTCCGAAATGGAATCAAATTCATGGCTTCCCAATAGATTTTCAATATTAAAATGTCTGACACTAATCATAAAATCCAAAGAATCCAAAGTTAAGTTTAAACTGTCTTGGATATTAAAAAAAAATTATAAGAATCTGAAAAGAAAGTCCTCATAAAAAAATAGTGACTTCGACATCAACTTTTATTTTTAAAAAAGATCATTACAATGGAACCGTAAAAGGAAAAGAAAGTTTGGTTAGGAATATAAATTTCCTTCATTTTTTCCTAGTTTTCCTTCCCATTAATCCTAATCTTACTTTCATAGGGCTTTGTTTATTGTGAACATGAAGAAAGACATTCAGAGCAGAGAGCATTAAGACAAAATAAGAAGAAAAGTGTATAGAAAGAATAAAACAGGTCAAGTGTCCTTCCACCTACATACATGACTCTCATGAAGTTTAAGTTTAAAAGCCTCAGTGTCCAAACCTTAAATATCTTAAGGAACAAAATGAAACCATGTTGCTATGTCTAAACTGGCTGATACATGGGTCACAATGCCAAATATGGACAGAAATTAATTACAGAGAAGCATTTTATGCAATCCACTAGAGTAAAAAAGTAACCATACATTAATAGGCATAATTCTGAATAACATGACATTTTGTTCAGAATATTAGAATACAATGCTGTTTCATAAAAATCTCTGAAAGACACTTGGTTATCGCCTGGATGTGGAGTTGGTTTGCTGGTTTTTTTACTGTCATAGAATAAGGAAAATCCTATTTTTACAAAACACAATTTACTAGAAATGTTATTTTCATACGATAAAATCCATTTCAAGATTTGTTACCAGCGTGTGATTGATTCCTAAATCATGATTTATGTATACACACACTATCTTATATACACCTTTTAGGGTTTAATATTAGGAAAAGAACATCCATCGGCCATTTTTAAGTTTTTTTTTCCCCCTCCTCAACAGATTGACTTAGGTCTCAAACCCTTGCACAGTTTTCAGGTTAGTGCAGACTCGCTGACATTGGTGGGGGGCTGGACAAAACGGTGGGGGAATAACAAGCTACCTAACACCAACACAAAAGAAAAGCCAAGACCGAGCTGCCTGAAGGCCTTCTCTCAGGGAGTGTATTTTAACGTTAACAAGAATGTGTGCATAAAAGCATTCTCTTAATATTTTAAATAATAAATTTATAAATCAAGAACATCATTTTACATAATAGTGAAAAGCTGCAAGATTTAATTTTATTTTTCCCTTACTAATCCATTAATAAAACCATGGATTTTTCTTTAAGAAATTACTTCTGACAAGTTCATACATTTTATTTTATTTATCCAGTACGTCATGTTTCCAAAATCTTCCACATAAGTCAGAGATCAACAAATAGAAATTCAGGAGAAAAGAACAGAATACAAAGATAACTGTTGTTCAAATGATTACATGGACACAGAGGTAGAAACACATGTATCCACACACATATGTAAATAGATACTCTGTTTCAGAGGTTTCTATATACTTCCACTACCTTATTTTCATAATTTGCCAGCTGAAAATCAGCAGTGCATTTATATTAAAATTATCTTGAAATAGAGGAACACGTACAACACCACAACACAAGATCCAGGTCTTCGGAATGTTAGTATTTGATAGGATAGTGGCACAAAACAATAAAAGATAATCAGTACAACATTGTTAAATGCCACACTATATGATTACTCCCAGATTTAATGATTTAATGGACCTCTGAAATCAACTTCTACCCCCAAATAAAATGGGAATAGACACGGCTGTACCGTCTGGGCTTCCACCCTAGTTCTGGCACTTCCTAGCTGGGTAAACTGAGATACAATACTCAGTTTCACAGAGCTTCAGTTTCCTCATTTGTAAAATAGAGCTGATAACAGTACTTCTTTCAGAGGACTGTATGAAAACCAAGAATTAAAAAGTACAGTGTTTATAATAGCGACTGGCAAAAACAAGAACTTAAAAAATGTTAGACTTACAATAATTCATTAATTTGTCCCCCAAAAAGCTGTAAAAATATCATCTATTGTCATCACAGTTTCCTATACAAAAAGAAAGCTTTCTCTCTTAAAATGAGGAAGATAATTTCACTCTGGACCAGCAAAAATCTTTGTCACAGACCAGTACCAGTCTGTGACCAGTATTTGGGAATGTCCACTAAAGCCATAAACTAATATAACCAATTCACAAGAGAATAAAATGGAGTCCGAAATTATTAGGTACACTTCAAGGAGAAAAAGGAACATAAAATAAGATTGGAAACATGGATATAATCTGAGTAGACAAAAAATGTGAAAATACATTTTCCCTCTAAGTTACCTAATAAGAACGTTCTTTCCTTATCTGGAAGCATTTCAGTATTATTTGAAACATTACTTCTCTTAAAGCCATGGTAGTACTGATTATATTTCAATCTTCTCCAGAACATTGGGAATACTATTTCTGCAAGTGATAGCTTTTAGATTTTTAAGGATAATAGTGTCGGGGGATTTTTATCTTCCTAAGAAAACAACTACAGCATTGTCCCTTACCAATGGAGCTGAAACACTGCATTATTTATGAAAGTACTGATTCATGGCAAATTGAAAAAGACAAGTACACTGTGTCTTAAGGCAAAATATCTGTTCATGTAATTACAGTGTAATTAAAAAGACCATCAAATGTTTCCTCTGGATGGCGTTACATGTTTAGTGATGGTACCGCATTATTACTAACTTGCATGTCACACACAAGTACTGAATTCTATAGCTCAGTTACTCTCTTAATACAATACTACATTCATTTCTAAACACTTCGTTTAAAGATGCTTTTGATCACAGTCTTCCTTTTTTTTCCTTTATAAACCATCTCAGCAGCAGCTTTCCACAGTCAACTCAGAAAGCTTATTTAGAAAAAGCACTACAAAGGTTTTTCCCTGGGAAAAACTATATAAACTTTCTGCCCAAATATGCTCAGCATTATTGTTCTGTTTTGAATCTTTATATTATAACAATACATTTTTATTTAAAATGTAGTAACATGACCAACAGTCAAAAGAATTTACTCCTTCTTTTTTGAGAAGCTTTAAAAACGTTCTTAGTATGTTTTCCTCAGCAATAAGCAAGAACAAATTCTGGTCCGGTGAACTGAAAATGGATGATTTTTTTTTGAAAATGCGTGATTTTTTAAACTTTAGTACAGAGGTAGAATACTGTATATAATAGAGGGCAATTGCTAAGCCTGAGTTATGTAAATGGATGCCTGTTCAAAGAAAGGTTTTCCAACTTACTAGACATGAGATGTCAGACCAGTTACTTAAGCCAGTAGTTTCCACAATGTGGTCCCAGATCAAGGCATCGCCTGGGAGACTGTTAGATGTTCAAATTCTCAGGCCCAACTCCGGAACTACTAAATCAGAACCTCTGGAGGTGGGACTCAGCAGTCCGTGTCTTATGACGCTCTCCAGATGATTCTGACCCAGACTCAGGTTTGAGGAACTGACTTAACCTTTCTGAGACTCCCTTTTCCCACTTGTAAGATGGGTTTCCTAAGGCCAAGCTGGCAAAACTAGGGAGGTAGACACTTCAGGGAGGATTTTACCTCTCATTCAGCTACCTTTGATCACTGCTGTACCTTTCTGTTTGTCTGTTTGTTTACTTGTTTGCGTTTTAATTGGGCCCAAGTGAAGGGAAGTAAGGACATCAAAATGACAGGCGGCCGCACGGCTGAGGCAGAAATGCCAGGCAGGCACCCAACAGGCCTCCGGCTGCAGGGCAGCCCCTAATGATTTGGCCACTGAAATCGCCACTGGGAAAAATGCCCCAGGAATAATACCTTATCCCCAAATAAACTAAGGCCATGGTGCTTTGACAGTGAAAATGAGAGTATGAGGAGAATAAACACTGATCTTTCAGGTCTTAACAGACACTGGACGCTTATCCCCGCCTAACTCTCCCGAGTACAGGCAGGGGAATTCTCCTGACGTCAGCCGCTGCGAGAGAAGGAATGCCATGACCTTAAACTTGGCCACTGGTCCGCTCTCACATCCAGGAACACGGCCAGAGGGCTCTCCTGGCAACTGCCCGACATGCTAAATGGCCGGCGCAGCCACGGAGGGAATCCTTGCTGCCCTGGGGACAAACCCCCATGCAGGACACAGACGAACGGCAGAGATCAGCGGTCTGCCTGCCTGACGCTGGCCTCTCCCTCGGCCCGGATGGCAGAAAACGCGCCCAAATCACTCTGCTTAGGAAAACCTAAGCTCTTGGTCTGCTTTGGCTTTACAAATGAGGGGAATGTTCTCTGTAAGACAAAGGGAAACAGGAAAATCGGAGAACTTCAAGAAGAAATGTAGTCAACTGGATCCCTGTGTAAGCCATCTTGCCATCTGCAAGACGTTCTTAAATAGATACTGATTTTCAAATACAAACAATCAGATGGTTTAAGATCAATATTAACTATCATTTTTAAAAGGTCCTGTAATGAAAATCACTTCCAGTCCTCCTACCCTGCCGGTCACCATCGTGGCTCCACTGGATGGGAATGAAAGGCTCCTCTCCCAAGAGCTCCTCCCGGCCCCCCTTCACTCACCTCTCCCAGGAGGGGATTCTAGCCCCAAACCCGATTATGTAACTCCCCTGCTCCGAGACCCCCGGAATCCAGAGCCTGTGGAGCAGTACTGGAGTCCAAGCGCTGCCTAGTGTCTGGCCTTGATCAGGCATCTGTGTCTCGCCCCCACCTGCACCCCTCACAGCCTCCGAGGCCCAGTCTTTCCACAGCAAACCTCCAAGAACACACCTTGCCACCTTACAGAAAACGCCAGTGCCTTTAACACGATGTTGTCTCTGCCCAGAATATCCTTTCCGAGCATTTTCACATGAACCAGTTCAGGTATCATGTAATCTGTCAAAATTTTTCTTGGCTTCCCTGCATTCCCTTTTCTGAGTTCCCACACTAGTTTGTAGACGCCTCTGTTACAGTTCTTTAAGAAATTACATATTAATTATCTGTTTAGGTGTCTGACTCCCAGCTAGGCCTCGGGTATCCTAGTCGACAAGTGCACCTCACGTGTTTTATTATCCACAGTCCCTAACCTTCAGAGAGTTCTCAATCCATATTCAAGACAGGATCCCAGCTGCCAAACAGTTTCTTTCACTCAAAGATGGACTATAAAAATCAATGGCCCTATCAGAGAAACCTTAGCCATTTAGGACATAGGAAAACTTAATGGCTTTAAGTTAGCTATATCCATTTGGTTGCTTCTTAATTTGCCTGAATACATCTATAGATTATCCTGTAATTTAATTAATAGTTTGATATATATATCTTTGCACAAAACATAGGTTTCAGTTTTCCTGTTCTGAGCCCCTGGAGAGCAGAGACCAGATGTTACCTGTGTGCCAGGCAAATTTTCAATAAATCTTTGTTAGTTGAATTCCCAAAATGAGTTGTGTCTTACTTTGGGCTGCTATAATAGAATACTGCAGACCAGGTAGTTTTAATAACAAATACGTCTCACAGTTCTGGAAGCTGCAGCCTAAGATCAAGGTGCTGGCATATTAGTGTTTAGTGAGGGCCCTATGTCTGGCTTGCAAATGGGCGTCTTCTTGCTGTATCCGAGCATGGAGGAGAGAAAGAGGGCTAGTGTCTCTTCCTCTTCTAATTAGGGCGCAAATCCTAACATGAGGACCCCACCCTCCTGACCTCATCTAAACCTAATTACCTCCCAAAGGCCCCAGTTCAAAATAACTTCACGCTGGGGAATTAGGGCTTTAACATATGACTATTTGCAGGGGGGAGGTTGCCAGGGCGTGGGGGGGGGGCACACAAACATTCCATCTGTAGCAAGTTGCCACACTGATATTTTGGCCACATTTTGTAATAAGCTATTTGTATGTTGCAAGAAAACAAAGATAAATTCAACTCAATTTTCAGAAAGGACTCAGAGAGGGAAAAAACTTTCCTTGACAAAATGCCTTCAACAACAGAAACACATTCTTCAAATTAAATCTCTGAAACAGCCACCATTCTATTGGGCAAGTTAGTTTACAGGCAAGTTAGTTCTGACTGGGGACCAGCGCTAATGCCCATCTCTACCCCCATGCAGGTGGTTACTGGTTTATCTGAATCCGCCTCCGGGAAGGCAAGGGACACAGTGCTTCGTCTCCTTCTCCAGAGTCACTCATGCAAAGGGACAGATTGCAGCTAGGAAGCTGCCTAATTCTTCTTTTGTCTCAAAAATAAAATGTACATAATTTCAAGGGGAAAAATAAATCCTACATGAGCACAGAACCTTTCACCACTCTATAAACACTTTTGGATGGGGGAAGAAAGTTAAGCGGCTTTGTACATTAAAATTAATGAAGTGCAAAGGAATGAAAGAATGTCCGGATTTCAAATAACCAGAACACTAATTTCTAGGTTTTTCTTGAAATGGGGGCAAACCATGGGACAGATGTGAGCATATCTTCTCCCTAAACATCTGAGAGTGAAACATTTTTATTAATAAAAAGTAGGAGAGAGGAGGAGTAGAAAGAAAACTGAGTAGGGGCTTTGCATGTAATTCTAAAACATTTGCCATTTGGTTCATTTTGAAAGTTTACATATTACTACACTTAAAGTTGAATGCCACACAAGAAGTTCCTAGTCAGTTTTCTCCCTCACCCACCTTGCCATTCTTAGGAATCTGACATCTGCCACCGAGAGACAATTTCTAACATCACTTGAAAACCACCTGATCAGGCTTCCGGCTTTCCCCCACGTACACTGAAAGTCCTGGCTTCTTTCCTCTTAAATCTGTTTTCACAGGTCCTCATTTGTAAAGATATTATTTTCCTTCTTCTCCTCTTTCTCTTCTATTTCCATCTTTTTCCTTTGTCTCTCTTAACTGCTTCTTAAGGTTCCCATTTCCCTACAACCTCTGAAACAGCCACCACTCTAGCCGGGCAAGCTAGTGTTCAGGCAAGTTAGTTTTGACTGGGAAACTCTGAATGATAGAAAGAACACCCTACCCTGAAGATTTTTAAGTGTAAACTATGCCTTTTATTGCATAGCCTAGTATCACTAATAAAGTTTAACCTTATCCAAATAACACACATTCTAAATTTAAAAATAAATATTACACTGCTGGTTCAGCTGTCTAGATGAAATCAGATCTCAGATCACAATCATATATAAAATTTTCCCAATAAGAAGTATCTTGAAACACAAAGAGATCGTACTTTTCCTCTGATTGGCATGTCCTGCTCGTATTACTCAATCCTCCGGGTTCAGCTTTGCACAGAAACTCATAAGCTGGAATATGAAGCTATATATATTTTGCTGTCTGATTTTCCATCTTTTATCCAAATGTTAAAATAAATTCTCTTTTTTTCCCCATCCTCTTTGTCACTATTATTCCATGTGCCTATATTGCCAGAAAAGAAGGAAAGAGATCATTACAATGGAATCTGCTGGTGGCTACTGAGGATCATGCCTTTGTTATGAAATATAAACACTCTTCTAGAGAAAGGTTTTTCGTGCTGGGTTATATTTCACTAGTTATATTTCACTTACTCTGTGATATCTCCATAGCTGCCTCTGTCACTCTCTAAAAGACATTGAGTTTTTCTCCCCCAGGGAAAGTTATACGTACTTGAGTTCTGATTTCCAGTCTCTTCATATCTATATCCCCAAATTTGCCAAACTGTCAGCTGGATCTCACTAGAAAAAACCAGATGTGATCTGTACTGAATATGCAGGCAATTAGTCTACAGACTCCAGAAAGGTTCTGGGCTAACACATCGTAAGTCGGACCCTTCCAGAATCTTCTCTATGTGCTCTTTCAGGACAGAGTCCATCAAGCTGGAGAGCTGACTGCATCCCAGAAAACACATAGCCCTTAATTTCTATTTCACGTTTCTATTTAGTTGTAATTATCACCTCCATTACCACCTACTGGGCTCATTAGTGAATTTATCATGAATTCTTCATTGGAAAGCACACATTATCATGCAACATGGAAGAAAAAAACTCATAACAAAATATCAATCCATTCACTCTTAACAAAAACAAATAAGCTTAATGATAAAGATATCACTTAAAGCTAATATTTTACCATTAATTTGTAAGTGGGATTTAGAGTGAATTTTTTAAAGTAGGTTTTTGATAGTAGATTCCAAACTAGTATTTAGATACTGAACAGTTTTAGTATTACGAAAGTAAAGTGAAAGAAGGCAGGCGGAGAAAGACACGTACCAAATGATTTCCCTCATTTGTGATTTAACAACAAAGCAAAACTGCAGGAACAAAAACAGCAGCAGACTCATAGACTCCAAGAAGGGACTAGTGGTTACCAAAGGGGAGGGGTGGGGGAGGGAGAAGAGGATTGAGGGGTATTATGATCAGCACACATAATGTACGGGGGTTACAGGAAGGCAGTACAGCACAGAGAAGACAGTAGTGACTCTATAGCATCTTACTACACTGATGGACAGTGACTGCAATGGGGTGTGTGTGGGGGGGTAGTTGACAATATGAGCGAATGTAGTAACCACAGTGTTGCTCATGTGAAACCTTCATAAGACTGTATATCAATGATACCTTAATAAAAAAATAAAAATTAAAAAAAGAAAGTAAAGCATGTTCACATTTGTTTTGTCCTATGTTTTCACAGCATTTATGAGTTGGAGATAATAATGTGTGACTCCATTTTAACATGTGGAAAATGGGTTTCTTAATGATGCATACAGGGGAAGTCTGGCTTGATGTATTCACCACTGGCCAACACTGAGTTAACACCACTGGAGCTAATTTCTCCTGCTGCCCGGCTCCAAACACATTCATTAATTTTCTGGATTATAGATAAGACAAGCAGCATTGCCAACCAAGAATAAAATGTGAATAATACCAATTCCTTTGGCATAAGTATCATTAGGGACATTGTGCATAAGGAAGGTCTAGTCTGATATGCAAGAGAGTTTATCTTTCTCTTAACAGTAACATTCAAATACACATTTGAAAGCCAAAAATATAAGTAATGAAGATTTGGAAGAAAGAAGCAATTAGTACTATATGTGAAATATTTTTAAATGTCCCCCTTATTTTGGAACAGACAATAATCTTGTGTCTAAAATTTTTCCCTTTGCCAGAAAAATGATTAAGAAGAAAAGGTTTTTTTGCACTTCACTAAAATGAAAACTTGCAAGTTTAGCAAACTCCACAAAGGGTAGATAAAAAAATTTCTAGTATTTGACCCTCTATACCATACAAAATTTTTTGACAAGATTGAATTTTATTGTCTAGAGAAGTTAAACTTATGAAAAATATGTATCTGCCCATAAGAAGTAAGAGAACAAAAACACTCAAAGAGTAAAGACACATTTTCCAGAAACAAAATACTACAAGAAGGAGAGAAATTTGGCCTTCTTCCTAAAACTGAGTGGTTCTCAAACCTTCAACGTGCATTGGAACCGTCTAGACGACTTAGTAAAACAGATTGTTGGGCCTTACCCCAGAGAATCTGACTCAGTAGTTCTGGGATGAGGCCTGAGAATTTAACACTGTAATAAGTTTCCAAGTGAGGAGGCCGATGCCTCTAGTCTGGGATGACACTTTGGGAGCCACTGCTTCAGTTTAATCACTACTCAGTCACTTAATCTACTTTGTTTAATCTTTGCCAGTGAATACTTCGTGTTCTTTGGGCCTGTTAGTGTTTCTGCTGACAAACAAGATCACTTCTTAATTAAAGCATTACCTCAGAATATCTTTGCCATATCCAAGGGGCACACCACATTTTAGAGCATCACAGTCTTATGGATATTTAATACGTGAAAGTTAAAGTATTGTCATATATGTATAATACCTTTAGTTCTTAATGTACAAATTTGACAGTAAAAGAGAAAGATGAATAAAGTTATTTGAAGACTCACTGATAGCTAGGACTTCTGACCGGATGTTAAAAACTGTATAGCATGAATACAAAGGGGGCGGTCTCCATCCTCAGGACTTACCTGTGACTGGTGCATCGATATCCAGCAAATTTTTTTCCTGTCGGAGAATTGAAGCCCCCTCTGTTATTATTCTCAATGCAACACTCTCTTCCAGCCTGCCCTCCTTCATGAGATGTGCCTTTAAGATATCCACACGAGGTTTCCCATCGTTATCAAACACTTCTTTTGCTGTAAGTCGGTGACTTGGAGGAAATGGGACAGCTGAAAGAGAAAAAGTCAAATATTACATTAGTCAAAACTCAACAATAATGACCCAATAATAACCACCAAATATCTGCCTCTATCACTAACCACCTGGTGGAATATTTAAAGTTCCCACATTAAAATATGATCAAGGACTGTCAAGAATTCATACTGCCTTCTTCCTTTGCTTCTAGATGTAATGTGAATGCTGAAAAAAAATTACAGTCATATTCATCCAGTACCTATCTCTTGCATTTAGAAGATCCTGAAGGAGTTAATACAGAAAAAGGAGTCAGATATGTTTCTGACAGGCAGTAATCAATTTCAGCAAAAGAAAATAGTTCTTATAAACCCAACCATAACCGACTTGAGAGAAGATACTTCTCTGCTAGAAAGCAGGCTCCTTGTCTGGTATTAGAAAAATTGGAAGAGGTCTGCCAGACCCGTTTTGTCCCTTCCAACTACAGTCACATCTCTGAGTAAACTGACTGACTCACTGTTCAATGAGAAAGCAGGAATCTGAGAGCAAAAAGGCAAAAATACACTTATTATTGAACAGGAAATCAGAATTTATGTGTGCATGCACTGAAGGAGAGAGAGAGAGAGTATAATATCAGGTATGAGAGAACAGTATAATATCAGGGGAAGAGACACAGATATTTAGGAATATGATACAGTGACAAACTCCACTTATTGCTTTGACTTATCATACATATAAACAACTTATTACATATAACCAGACTTATTATATAATATAGCTAACTATTCTTTCTTCCCCCCTTCCCCCTACCTTCTTAATGGTAAGAAACTCTCTGGTGCTACTGGCATTCTTCAGTCTGTGAATACAGGAGTTCATTTATTCAGCCAGGGACATTCACTAAACTCCCACGAGGTGCCAGGACAGCCAAAGTTTCCATAGGCAGAGATGTATCATGAAGGTAAATTTCCAGTGAATGGCCAGTAAGCCCCTTCAGTGAGGGAAATCCATGTTTTTCTGTTTCACGAGGGTTCATTTACTGACCAACTTCCAAAGAAGCACAAACACAGTACCATGAAACACTGATCTGCCATGTGCCTTATGCCCTATGCATAAGAATATTTTCATTTGATGGTTCCTCTCTTAGGAAGAACACTTGATGTTAAGGAATAAACCTGGCCCTCCTACTTCCTAAAACTATCTCCTATAGAAGCAGGATTGATGGTAGACCAATGCCAAGAAATTCTGTGAAATCTAACAGCACAGGTTTGTTACCCAAGAAAAAGTATAACTACTTAAGAAGAAAAGAAGCATCATGAAATGAACCTGCACTAATGGATGCAAGCTTGGTTTTCCTAATAATCCAAGCATATGTACTTAACTATGCTGCCGAAACGAAGTGGCAGGAGCCGACTCAGTGAATGAGCATGAGGCTGTGTGGTCAAACCAAAGCTCTGCACGCTCACCTGTCAGGTGACCTTGGGCTCCCCAAGTTACCTCATCTGTAAAGTGGGGACTATATCTCCCTAAGGATTGTTATAATAACTAAAGTACACAGTCATAGTGGGAGCAACATTTACAGAGTGTTTATTTTACACCAGGCATTGTTTGGGTAATGAAGTCAGTAACAGAGCTGTAAGAAGAGTAAGACATATGTACAGGTGTTTATATATATAAATGCATTTAATTCCCATAACATTACTGTAAGGAAGAAACTTAAGGCTCAAAAATATTAAGCACCTTGCCCAAAATAATCATCTAGAGATTTATATATAGACCCGCTGAGTGTAAACTCCAGCAGTCTGATCTAGAATACCTGTGTCAACAACTACACACGCTGCTTCCCAGAAAGTACTTAAGACAGGGCTTAACAATTAAAAACTGATGAGCAAATCACTTTTTATAATGGAAAGGTCTAACAAATACTGAATAGTGTCTCTTATAAAGACAGCAGTTATTTTCAAAAGTTATTTGGGGCAGCTTATAGCAGAACAGGTGTATAATACAAAAACATGATATAAAATAAAAGACAAAATACACAATGCCAAAGCATAGTGTAAAATAAAAGAAAATCCAAGAATTAAACAAGGAAGAGAAAAGGGGAAATTAGGTATTAGACTTGGGCAATGGGGATTATTTTGTTCATTTTGTTTCTTTTCCCTCCTCCCCTTTTGCTTGACTAACATACATGCTTGTTAAGAAAACATGGAAACACTTCCATGGCCACATGTCTTTACTTGGGTCTTTATGTATGGTTTGAAATTAGAAAGTATCTTACCTGGCAACTCCTCAAAACTCCCTAAATATAGGGTGGAAAATGGAAAGGGGGAAACTTCAAAAGGATCCTTGGGCTAAGGCCAAGAGCTGAATCTTCCTGAGTGATTTCCCAAGATATGTGTTGGACAATTAGGAAGGCTTAGTGACTGCAGAACAGACAAGAATTGAAGCATAGAGGGAAAGGAGGCTGATTTATTGTTGAGCGTATGAAAGCAGTGGGTCTCTCCAACCACACACTAGCTGGCCTTATTAAACTTAAGATAGATCAGAGGATTAAACCTAAAAGAGTTGAAGCACTTAAGAAAGTGAGAGGCAAAGGAGAACACCTCCGGGCGGGCATCACCTTCATGAATTAGACTCTCTGCAAGGCCAAGATCACAGCAGTAACAGATGCTTCTCCCTTTGCTGCCTTTTACCTTCCAGTAATTGCTAACCCTAAGGTAACTGGCTAAGGAAAGCCACCTGCTCTGAGATATTGGAGCTAGTTCCAAACAAACAGGAGTGAGGAAAGAGGAAAAAGGCCAAGCAGAGGGCCCTATTTCCAAATGGATGACAGGAACACTGATGAGATGGGCACTTTTCCGGTGAGACAGATGGTAAGGCCTGCAGGGAACCAAGATGGGCAGCAATGGTGCCAATGATTGAACACAAAGATGCTGTCAGCAAGAGAGAAGCTTTCTGGGACAAAAATAAGAGTGGGCTAATATTTGTGTATTTTGTGCTCCCTTTGGCTTCATAAAGAAAATACCAGCCTTACAAAGGTCACATTTATTTGCTTTCTCTCTGTTCACCTACAGTCCTACACGTAGACCTGTGCCAAGTATTGACCAAAAACTACTTAGACCAAAGATTCCAAAGTGTTTAGAGTGAAGAATTTCTTTCATTAACTTGGGAAAGTGGCTACGCTTGATATAATAAAGTTGGATTTCCCTTTTCCTCCTTTGCTTTGAGTATTATAAATTGCTTTCATTGGTACATGAGCCAGCTTAGGACTGGAGGAACTGAGTTTGTGCATGCTAATAAAAATTCAGAAACAGCTGTTGATATTTTGGCTGACTCCTAAAACATTTTGTAATTACCTATGAAGTACAGGATATAAGAGACTTCTTAGATGCATCCTAAAAAATATGGAAAACCTCTCAGCTTTCTCCACTTCACAGTTCTCACTCAATGTCACTCACTGCTTTCTCAAATGCAACCACAAAGCAGCTAACATTTTGGAAATGCACGGCCTTGAGTGACTGCGAACACAAACCACCAAGAAAGCTTCAAAAGCAAAAGACATACTGAAGTAGGATCAAGTTTCCAGGTCACTGACTGTGGAACTCTAGCAGAGGCTGGTTTCCAAAGAATAGGTAAGCTATAACACTGTTTCTTTTCTATTTGTTGATGCCACTGCAGAGTTCATCTATCTGATAAGGAGAAAGGTTACTAGTCCGGAAACCAAAATCATGTGCAAGTATTGGCATCTATATAACAATTACTGAAGTTGTCAATTACGCCTTCCCCAGTAGAGAATCACGTTCCAAGTCTGGTAGCCAGAGTAATTCCAGCCGTCAGTTTGGCTGACTATGGGGGACCGCACCTCAGAAAGAGTCGGGGTCTCCTGCGGCGGTTTGAGCTAGCCCAGCTTTAAACGGCCATTATGTGCCTCAGTAGGCGTGGCACTCCACTATCACTCCCAGATAGAGCTAGCTAGGTCCCTGAGATTTCGGCTTCTCAAACCTGAGCCCTTTGAGCCCTCTTGAAGGGATTAATACTGCTTGATAGGAAGTCAACAGAAGTGATTATGGTGGTGATACCCTCAGTGGAAGGCAGAGCAGGGTGCCTGCTGCCCGATCGCCCTGGGGTTGTCTTATAAATGCTGACGAGAGAGACTCACAGACTTAAGAAATATCTAGCAATATTTTTATCAACCTTTGTTTTGCTTCAAAAAAAATTTTTTTTCCTCCAACAATATGACACCTGGAAACTCAAGTATATCCAAAGAAAAAAGGGACTAAGGCATCTTGCTCTCCTCTCTTCCCTATGGTGGCTGTTAAGGCATACCCGCAAAATCCTGGGGCCCTTTGGAGCAAAATCTGAAAACTCACAGTTTAGACTGACTCCTGACCCCCTCATATTAAACTAGGGGAAACTGAAGTCCAGAAAGAGGATAAAAGTGAGGTGTCCAGGGTCACAGTATGAGTCAGTGGCAAAACCATCACTAAGCTTTTGGACTCTGTTTGTATCCAGCACTTCACCCACTAGATCTTCCCTGTCCAGTATGGATTAACTAGCAATGTATGGCTGTTAAACAATTGAAAAGTGGCTAGTCCAAACTGAGATGCACTGTAAGTCTACAATATGCACTGGATTTAGAACGCTCAATACAAGAAAAAAAAAATAATGTAAAATATCTCATTAATATTTTTGTATTGATCATATGTTGAAATAATAAGATTTAGAATATATCAGGCTAAATAAAATTTATTATTCAAATTAATCCCATCTATTCCTCTTTACTCATTTAATGTGGCTACCAGAACACTTAAAAATGCATAGCTGGCTTGCACTAGACTATTCCTGGACAGTGATGCATCCTTCTCAACAAGTAAATGAGAACAGGAAGAGTGGAAATGATATACTTTAATCTTTCTTGTCTTCCAACTTTGCCTCCTACTATACTGCAAACTGTCTTGAAACGGGCTGCACACTGGAATCGCTTTTAAAAATGAATACTGCCCAGATCCGACCTCAAGAGATTCTAATTCAGCTTGTTCAGGATAGGGCCAGGACAGTGTTTTAAAAGAAACCCAGCATACACTGATATGAAGTCCATACAGAGAGTCACTGATCTGTGCCATAAGTCAAGGCACACAAGATGCCAGGCAAAATGCCCCCGAAATATGCTCCACAATGCCAATCAACCACACAGATGCAATGTGTTTGAAAGTCCACACACGGTTATTTCATCCCTCTCTGTAATCAAAATGTGTAAGTAACAGCTCTTGTCCCATATATCATGGGGTTACTGTCTGCACAAGGACTTCCTAAGATACTCATGTCAGCACGTTAAGAGAAGAGCTTAAGGATATCACATGTCAGATGCAACTTAAAACACATTCTGGCCTTACCTCCATAGACTGGCAGTCCATCTATTCCCTCTTGGACATTTGTCTGTGTCACGAACTACTATCCTAATCAATCAATCATTCAATGACTTATATTCTTGTGAGTTGAAAAAAGATCTATCAGTATGGGCATACATGTGTATCCAGGTGCATAATTGTATATGCAAAGACATACAAAACATGTCTGGGAGAGACAGCTTAAAAATTAACACAGCTAACCTCTAAGAAAAACTGTGGGAACTTATTTATTATGGTCCTACTTAAATGCTACTCCTGTGGAGACTTGTCATTTGTTTGTTTGAAAGTGTCTGGCTTTCTTTATAGATATTAATGTCTGTCAAATTAAAATATGCTTCCCATCTCGTGTGGTTGAATATTAATCTTGCAAACAGAAAACATCCATTTCACTTAAGCTAAAATAACTTCACAGTATGACTATAAATAAAACACCAATTTATTAACTTACTGGTGTTTTTTTCCAACTGCTATGGTGACCTTTGCCCATCCCTAACACAGACCTCCCCTCTGAGTACTACCACATAGATACTGAGCCTTAAAATGTATTCAGTTGTTAGACACAGTATGTGTCCTGATCATTTCACTAGCAAACTGAATACCTCCTTTGGTTTTCCTGAATGATGACATGCAAATACAGCAAAATGTTATGTTACATAATACCCCAAAGTATTAATAAAAGGACACTATGTTACTTGAAGCACTTCTTAAATAAGTGATCTTTTTCCCTCAGGCTTACAAAAAGTATTTTATACACAGTACTTTTTGAACCCAAATCAGAAATGTGCTACAAGCAATTCAGTAAGAATTAGACGCTAATTAATTAAAAGAATCATAGTTCCAACTGCAAGGGATTAATAATTAATTAGAGAAAATGAGTACCTTAACAGTACAATCAGAGATTCTTTTATTATCTGAATTTCAAAATCATTTCCTTTTAAATGTGTTTATTGACAATATAGCTACTCGTTATCCTTTCCATGTACAGCTTTTCTTATTCTTGGGCCATTGTGCATCCTTGAGTCCGACTCAAGGGCAGGGGAATGGGTGATAGTCTACAAACCACCTCCACCTGGGTAGTTCTAGCACAAAACCCTTTGAAGTTTGGGTATTTTGATTAGTTCATCGAACTACTAGAAAAATTACAAGTGGCTTACATAATGAATTATGTAATAATGATTCAACATGAAAGATTATTTGACAAAAGTTTTATTTTAAGAGTTTCAAAATATTTCAGCATCATTGGAAAGTTTCAATAAAATACTATCTCTTTTGTTGTTAAAAAACTTAATGTGCAAGTCAAGTCTAGTAATTAACATGGGGGCCATGTCAATCACAAGTTATTTTATATAGTACATGATAAAAACAAAATTATATTTACTGGTTTCGATATATGACATTGAATGTTCAGATTAAACTAAGAATTTTAATTAAGTATTAAATGTTCTAATTTAAATATTTAAGTGACTTTAAAATGTTTAAATATGTACCTGAAAATATATTGTTTTGTACGAGCCTACTTTATTCTTTTGTTAAAAATATAGAGTCAGCCATATTCAGTTACACCAACTATATTAGATCTCAGTACTAGATAAAGTGATTACAGCAATATTTTCAGTGAATGGTATTCACAGTAGTAATCTCTAGAATAGCAAACCTACAGTAAGGCATACAATTCTATTCACTGGGATAAATTTAAGGAAAGGGCTTTTTATTTATTTACTTTTTGCCTTGAACATTTTCTATTTCCCTGGAGAAATAGGTCATAGGAGGAGATTAAAATCAAGAAACAAACAAGGTACTTTAAGATTAGTTGAATTTATTTCCCAAGTGAGCAGGTCCCTTTGACCATGATAATTATCCCTTCGAAATGAGGAGCATCCAGGGATTCTAAAACTTTATTTAACCCAAGACACACTTTACCATTCAAAACTCCTCAACTCAATGGCCTAAGACATGAATTATATGCAAGGAACTTACCTATCTTGGAGTTGAACTATTTGACTAGAAATCCCTTAATAAATATGAACTTTAGAAATCTCTGTATTAAAAATAGCAAACCTATGTGCCTTCTTAGACTTCAATCTTAAACTGGTAAGTTGATATGAAAAAAAAATCAATCTATGCCCACACACAATTCTTTCCTTTCAAGTTCATCATTCAGCTCTAGGTGCCCACACATCTGTGCCCACACGCCCACCCACACTCCCCATCCCCTGTGGTTAAAACACCTACTGGCAAGAGAATAATTTTTTTTAGTGAAAAGACTTTCTCCTTGAAAGGTGTTGATGAAATAGCAAATCTATGTCTCAGCTGATATAGAATAATATAAACCCCAAGTGGCAATTTAAGGACGGTACCGTTACCACTTTGGTACATAAAGGATGGTTGTTTAAAAAAATTACAAATTCTGCATACAGCCTTATATCTGTGCACCACAGTGAAGCAAAGATTGAAATATTTTGCCTCAAAGTCACTCCCCAGAGAGCAAGGGCAGGAACTAAATTTCCAGGTTTGCATTGAATCCCCCGTCTTAGCTCTGGGCCCCCTACTCCCCATTGGCTCCACAGTGAAACATCAGGTGCTCTGGGCCTCTCCATGTCTCAGTAATGCTTGTACTGACTGCTCCACACTGATGACCAGACCTGCTCTCATCCGCTCCTTCCGTCTGCCATTTCCTAAGAACCAGCCACTCAGAGGAATAATAGACAACACACAGGAGGTCCCAATTCTCAGCACCACAAATGTGTACTCCCCACTCTTCGCACATTTATTTAAAAATCAGAATGCTTCAATGAATACCACCTACAACTGTGTCCCCTCAAACTTACTTTCATTTATCTTTAAAATGTGCCTGTCAATTTTGGTTTTAAATCAAACACACATTTCTTAATCTACCAAATGAAAGATGGCTGATTTCCTAATAAAGCTGCAACAGCCTGTATTCCTTCCCTTAATGAAGAACCACTCTCAAGCATATTTTGTAGAAACTCTCAAATAACTACGGAAACAGCTTGCTGGTTTTATAATGCCAATTGCAAATTTACAGGTAATACCAAATCTCACTCTTTAAATGAGTCAATCATCACTACTCAAAATCATAAGAATAATTAAGTAAAAAGATTAACAATCAAGTTTCATTGAGCTTCAAGTCCAGTGCTATTGTGTATGATTTCAAGTCCATTTGTTTATGACTTAAGAGAAGTTTTGATCTAAGAGTGAATAGTTTACATTGAGGAGGCTGTGTCGGGATGTCCTCACATCTGTTGTTGTCAATAAGAACTCAGTAGCTCAACTGTTGACAGGCCCTCTAGAGACTTCTCAATAAGAACATATGGAAGAGTAGCTACGACATACAGCCATTTAAACTTTAAATACCAAGAATTTGTGAGGACTTATGGACAGTGTTCAGTCTGGGCAAGGCCACCCATTGCCAGTCTAAATAGCACTAAAGACCGTGGGGCATCAGCTCCTGCCACGGTTCGGGACTCTCTGCCATTAGTGGGGAAACCACGCAGTGGCCCCCTAAAGGTGAGGATCATCTTTCCCACCAACACCTGCCCCTTCCCTCCCCTAGCAATGGGTTCTAACGACAAGTGGCTTTAGCTTCAGAATGGATGTCAGCTCTCAGTTAGCTAAGCCAACTCCTCCAAGAACCAGCTTGTAGAAAGGTACACTTATGTTCATTTGGACTGCATTTCTCTCTCTCTCCTTTGCCTGGAACAACAGGGCAATTAATATGTCATTGGTTTGAAGTATGTTTCTTTTTTTAGCTTATTAAGATACATTATCCTATAGACTTCTGAATATTATCATGAATTATAATTCCTACAGTGAACCTGTGTTAAATAAATTATTGGCAAAGACAATCTCCATCTCTGAGCATGACTCTCTCAAACAAACAGGTGCCCCGTCATTCCGTACACATCCAACCAATGTGCTTCTGAATGAATGAAACAAATGTGGGTTTTTTTCCTCCTTCTTCACTCACAATTTGGGTAAAATTTCTGTGCTACTCAAATTAGTTTAAGAAGGAGAAGAACTTGAAACATGAACTTGAAAGGAAAGAATTGTGTGTGGGCATAGATTGATTTTTTTTTCATATCAGCTTACAAGTTTAAGACTGAAGTCTAAGAAGGCACATAGGTTTGCTATTTTTAATACAGAGATTTCTAAAGTTCATATTTATTAAGGGATTTCTAGTCAAATAGTTCAACTCCAAGAGGTAAGTTCCTTGCATGTATTTCATGTCTTAGGCCATTGAGTTGAGGAGTTTTGAATGGTAAAGTGTGTCTTGGGTTAAATAAAGTTCATCTCTAAAAGTATATATGATTACAAAAAAAGCATGTCAATAGCCAAAATAACTCAGAAACTGAAACCTTCATTTAGGAAATGTCTCTTCTAAGTACTCATTACAGGAAAGAGACCATGGACGTCAGACGGTGAGGCAGGAGGAGCTAGAGGCTCATACCCAAGATGAGAAACATGCACATAGTCACAAGTGAGCAACCAGCATGAAACTGAAAAGGGAAGGAGGGAAAACCCACTATAAAAAGTTGAGACACTAAATGTTTTTAGTCCCCTATATGTACACAAGGTTACAGATATATTCCCTTGTTATTTGTGATGTAAAATGGACCCAATAACAATAAAAATGATACATTGGTCTGCTAGTGCACTGGTGCTCTTAAGCTCGTAAAGCACCAGCCCACCACATTTCAGAAAGCAGTTCAACTCTCCTTTAAAAAGAAAATGTAGTTTATAAAAAATGTTACTAATATCTGTTTATTGAAATACAGTTTAGCAAAAAAGACTGTTAAACTTGAGAGATCTGAGACTTACTAATGCTTTCTCAGCATAACCTAAGTGTCAAAAGTAGTTCTCAGTGTCAGAAGGGGGCCTTTCTCTTCTTTTTAGTATCTGTTTGACAAACTCTCACTACCAGTCAGAATGAATCCACATCTTACTAGTAGACAAAAATGAAAAATGTACTATGAAATGCAGCTGTCAAGAACAGCTATAACTTGGGTTACCTAACTCACTCTAAGCACATATAGAATGACAAAGAGAACAACATAATTCCATGATATATGACTTTGGGTTATGGTTCCTCAAAACCATCCAAACACGTCAGTTCCATATATTTTTCACTCTCCAAGTTAAAGACACTCATGTAGGCATGATGGTGAGTCATTTAGGCAGCACTGTGAATGCCTGTTTTAAAGTTACATGTGCAGATTTCACAACTGGCACACTAGAAATCTAGTGCTTTTTAGTATCATATCATTTAAACTCATTTTGGCTTACATTATTACATGTAGAACTACTAACAGGTTAATACAAACGTAAGATACAGGATATGTCCAGTGAAAAGCAATCACACACACACACACACAAACACACACACATCAAATGGTGTAGTATTGTATGCCACTCTAATAATGGGAGTGTATTTTTTTAAGTCCTTTGATACATGTAATGGTCCAGTTATTCAGAGCTCTGATTCCCACCATCCACACCAGCCACAGTGCAATCACATACCCAGAGGTAATAAAAAATTGAGCAAGGGTGAGAACACGCACCACAAAATCTGTGCCTGTTATCCCACAGGAAAGGAATGGAGCCATCCTCAGTATATTACATAGAAAAGGATGGTGGCCTGGCAAAACTGAGCATGCATGTGTACAGTTTCATTATTTCACAACAGCCCTAGGGGAAATCAGCACATATCCACGATGTCCAGGATGGTTTACATTCCATACTTCATAAATATCTCTTATTCCAGATTATCAGACAATACACTCTTATTACCAAGAAGGAAAGGTGTGATGCAGTTTTGATACACTTTCATTAAGTAGAATTTCAAATAATTTAACATTTCAAGGAGATATGTCAGTTATGTGATACCTTCACCTTCAGTGAAATGTCTCTTTCCCTGATTATAGCACAGAAATGAAGATTTATATATGTCAATTCTTTTTGGGGAATATAATTCAGAAAAGGTCCTCATTTCCAAAAGAGTCCATTCAGTGACTCATAAGGAAATTAAAAAGTCTTTGATTTGCTAATACTCTATATGTTAGGTATATCCATAAAAATTATATCCATTTTTAAGCATTGGAGAAAGAAAAAATGTCACAAAGATTCTGTTCATTACGTTAATGCAAACAAACTAACTAGGAGCAACTTTGCTTGTAAGCCTAGAGTCTGAGAAAATGCAGGAACCTCTGAAGCTGTTTTTCTGATAATATTTTTCTTCAAAATTACATCAATATCATGATTCTTTAGAAGATTTACATTTGTACAAAGAAATAATTTACACTTTTGTAATGGAGACTTTTACATTCCAAAGTCAAGTAAAAGTTCAGAGAAAATTAAAGGAAAAGTAGAAAGAAAGAAACAATGGTTTTCATAACACCAAGAAGATAAATTTGAATTCAGTTTACCAAATTGCCAAGTTAGATTGTACTAAAAAAAAAAGTGAAATCCTAAACAGCATATGAATTTTACTAGAACAACTTCCCATAGGTATTGGCAATGCTTCTTCTCCACATAGCCAAGGGGGACCTAATTATTACTCCGCACCAAATGATAAACAAAACAAATGATAATCAGTCACCCAGTCAATTCTGAACTCCCTCACCTCTGGACTCTAATTACCCTGGGGGTTCCATGCTCAAGAGACAAAAAAAAAAAAAAAAAAAACAACTGTGTCCTAGAAGGAAAGATAAAAACTTGGATCTGATTCTCCACAAGAGGCCATTTTTTCAACTGCATTTTGGAAATAGGATTGATCTTTGTTTTTTAATACAAATAATTTTCTCATCCCAGATACAGTGATTCAAATGACAAACTGCCCAGAACCCAGAACAAAGTGGATCATGGGAAGGACCATGCAGTGGCCACAAGGTCTCCTACCACTTTTGTACTCATGCAACAAAGACCGTCAGTTATGCGAAATTTCACTACAATCATTTATTTATATGCATTCCTACAGTGAGGATACAAATTTGATTAAGTCATTAAAAACTCACCAAAATTGTATATTGTAGAAGTTACTAACCAAGAAGAGGAATCTAAAGCTAGTGAAATATTTAAAATATGGTAACTGAAAGAAAACACAAAACAAATACAAATTAAAGAAAAACTGTAGACTTTTCTGAATACAATTACTACAAGGGAGAAAAACCAAGCCTTGTAAAGCATCAGATAAATTAAAAGCTTTGTGAAATTGTTCAAGTTCCGTGGCAATGTTGTGTGTTGCACAAATTTCTGGGGAGAAAGTCCACAGATTATTAATAGACTCTCAAAAGGGTCTTCAACCCAAAGAGGCTAAGATCCCACCCAGCACAACTTCCTCACCATCACTATGGTAACCATTCCAGGCTAAGTCCTCAATTACTCTTACTTAGACATTTAAGATAATGATCAGACTATTTTTCTAAGTCCCCAGTTATTTCCCTTAATCAACCTTATCCCAAAACCCTACGGTCTGGCCAGACTCTATTACTCCACACCCCGTATTCCATATAATTTCATACCTTTCCTCAAACTTTTCAGAGAAAGGGTCTAAAAGCACAAATTCAGAAGCCAGACTGTCTGGGTTTACATCCCAACTTTGTCAAATTGTATGACCTTGAGCAAGATATTTAATTTTTCTATGCTAAAAAGTTTCCAGTTCTGGAATTTGAGGATTAAATAAACTAATATTTGTAAAGTGCTTGGAACATTGTCAGCATAGTAACTACTTCATAAGTATTCATTATGAATAATAAATGCTTCACTTCCCTCCTTAAGTATGTAACCTTCTAATCATCTCTATTCAAATGTCACAACTTCTGAAAAGACCCAAAGCCTGCTTTCCAACCAGCCCTTGAGTACTGAATGCCTAATAAAATGTCCTTTGGTCAACAAAACACAAAGTTTTGTTTATTTTGTGTATGTTGTGTGTTTCTCTTTGCAGTAAAAACACAAAGCACTTGCTGCCTGTTTTAACTTTCATATTTTTATACTCATAAAACACTCAGAAATCATTAAAAGAGTTATATGCTAAGTTTAACAACTGTGTACAATTATGAAGTTGTTTCTTAAATATCACTTAATTCCATTCTGTAATTTTCTAGTTGAAGAAACTGAGGTTCAAAGAGAGTAAGACCAGTAGTAGTAACAACATAAAACAATCAGAAAATAAAAACAATTATAAAATAATCACTAACATATAACACTTTCTGTATCCCAGACACTGTCCTAATATTTTATACATGTTAACTTGTTGAATTGTCATTACAATCCTGTGATGCAGATATTATTTATTCTATTTTTCATATGCAAGAACTCAGGCAGAAAGAAATGAAATGATTTTACCAAGTTCACACAGTAGCAAGTAAGCGGGGGAAGCCAGGGCTTTACAAGAGGCCCTCTGGCTCTACAGCTGTGCTTTCATTCCTCGTTGCCCAGGCTCTGTAGATAAGCGGTGACTCATCCAGTGATACAAAGGGACTTATTGGCAAAACCTGAAGTACACACCTAGTCCTCTGCATTCTCTGAACAATGCTCTTTCCTTCTGAGCTCACTATTCCCCACTCTGAGTGATAGATAGAGCAAGCATTCAAAAATATTTGTCTAATGACTTACTGGTACATATTCACATCTCACCCTGTAATTCTCTAAATGCAATAATATTTATCTTGAATGCACAGTCTGTTCTTTGAACATCTTATTTGGCTTTTCATATCTTATTTAATTGCTCCCAGTCTGGAAAGAGATCAAAATATTAAAAGGAATGATTGATTCAGTATTCAGCTTGTAAAAAGTACGAAGTCTTTGTTGTAATCTGGTTTCTGATGGATCGGTCCAAAGGCAAGAAGAGCCCCCCAAAAGTATTTCCACATATGAGCATGGAGCCTGGCTGGGCTCTATTCAAGGCCCAGAATCTCTCCATCAGTGACTAGTGGCCACCTCTCAGACTAGCCTGTGAGTTTAAGTGTGCCTCCCGAACCTATACCCCTTAAAAAATTAGTTAGTCTATTGATAATTTCCAGCAATATGAAGCAGAAACTGAGCTCTAAGTGCCACAAAGTGCAGTGGTTATGAGTTCTGAAGTACCTGAGAAATCAGTTTTCTCACCTATAAAATGGAGATATTTATTTCAAGAATCTATTGAAAGAATTAAATGAGACCATCCTCGCAAAACTGCTCAGTACCATACTGGGGCTGAAATATGAATTCAAATTTGCTAAGTATATATATTCTTTATTCTGTGTTATTATTGTGCTTTACTGAATTCCCACAGGATTTGTTTTGTTCCATCTACCAGCATCTTGTAACACCCCTAACCTCTCATTTGCATGTGACATATTTATGCCTTCTATAAACTCAGAGTAACATTACATAAATGTTTGCACCATACGTGCAGCATAATAGGAAGGAACTTATCTTGCCAGTTGACATTAAATATGAATCCAAGATGATTATCTAACCAAGAATTCTATTCACCATCACGGACATATGTAAAATTTTTACTATGATGTGACCTTAGTAGAAGGTTCAGAAGAGCAATTCACATAGAATCCCAGAGACTACTGAGCCCTCAGAGAACATAAGACTTTATATATACAGCAACATTTCTCACTAACAGTTCTAAGCTAACAGATGCATTGCAAAAAAACATTTTCTGGAGGAGAAAAAGGCTCCAGAACTTCTATGTGAAACATGGTTAAATAAGCTTATGTATGGCAAGCTTTCTTAGAGATCTGAATACGCTATTGTGTCTTAGGACTATCTAGGAGGGACATCAATCATGCCTAATTTCCCAACTTTTTTCCCATAAACCTCAGTCTTCCAGACACATATTTTGTGAAGCCCTACTACAAACAAATAACAGTTCAAGTATTTTGACAAAGTGGATCAGACAGTTCACACTAAAATGAAAATTCAACAATACAGGATATGGGTAAAATTGGCCAAAAATTTTCATAAAAATTATAAACATGTTTGTTTAGCTGAGGAAATACTATATTTGTCTATCAATTTCTGCACCCCAAAAAGAAAGGAAGGAAGGGAGGGAGGGAAAGAGGGAGTGAGAAAGGAAGGAAATAGTGGAACACCTGCTTATTTCTGATTTCTACTTACTCATTTATGCATCATACTGAATAGTGTACCACCATCCAGTGGAAGTTAACATCTTTAAATCTATAATGCACACAATGTTTACTTAATGCTACATGAATACAGCTGTATTACATTGGTTTAAGTTGAATATGATTTGAAGATACTAAATGGTATTAGTAAATATAAACCTATAATGGATAAATTCCTAATATTTTGTTTCAATTCAAATCCATTCTGGTTGTCTTAATTTGACTATACTATTAAGCAAGAAGAAATACCATTTGGAACAAACAACTGTCTTATGAACATAAAATTTTCAACTTTTAAAAAGAAGTAAACATTAAAACATCTGTATATACTTTGCATATTTGAAACATTTTTATACATATACATAAATTCTTTCAATCATAATATGCCTATGTATAGGTATCACAATATTCATCATTTTATAGATCAAAAGAACAAGAAAAATGAGTTTACTTTACATATTAAAGATAACACAGCTAGTGTGTGGGGCCAATACATAGTCCTAGGGTCTTGGCTTCAAATCCCATGCCCTGTCCACTAGAACATGACATCAGTCTGAAAATGCCTGCATACTGTGGGTTATCAAAGCGTTTGCTATTCATCTTTAAGCAGCTAATGAAGAAAGAAGGAAACCAAAGAATTCCAACCAATGAAAAAAAAATCTTTGGCTTTTGACGTTGATAGGGTTGCCATAGGCACAGGCATCGCCCTGTCTTCCCTCTGCTTTCAAACCCAGTACTCCGCATTCTACACTCTGAGCTGGGGCCAGACCAACCTTTGAACATGCCGGTCAGAGATAACAAAGACTATCAATCATCTAAGCATTTACTCAAATTAATGACAATGGATTTTGCTTTCAAATAACAGATTTGTTCCTTCCTATTTTAGGGGTTTATGTTAAAGTTTAGGTAATGCAGTTGGTGCTTGCCCAAGGGCCCTTGACCGCTATTATCTGGATTCAGATGTTTTTTCTGCTATATAACAGGCTAGGTCTTTGGGTGACTCATTTAATCTCACTCTGCCTGAGTTTCCTCGTCTGTAAAATGCAAACAATAACAGCAGTTATTGCACAAGGCTATTGTGAGGATGCAATAATATATGTTATATAAAAACTCAGAACAATGCCTAATTGTACTGAGTGCTCCATATGTGCTCACTATTATTGTTATGACACTTGTTAAGAGCAAAAGCAGAAAAGTACAGTATTTCACGGCATTGTGATTTCCCACGAGAAAGATCAAGAATCATGACAGGCCTTTATCCCGATGACTCCCGTACCATCAGGTGCACTTTGGCTACCAGCACCGATAAATGTCTCCACGGAGGAAGTTCTATTTCTACCCATTAGATAAACAAAATTTAAAACTCAAGAATGTGACTCCTTCCATAGTAGAATAAGCTGCAGCAGCTTCCCTTATCAGGCTGATGTGCTCCCAGGAGCCATTCAGGTTAAGTTATTGATGTAACTAGCCAGCAAAGTCACCTGAGAGAACTCACTGAAGTAACCAGGGATCAAATGCCCAGGGCCAAACTGTGCTATGCAAGGGCCCTTTTTGATAACTCTGGCTGCACAGAAATCCAAAATCATTAGCACACTGATTAGGCACATGCCTATAATTAGCCATAGTGATTTTTCTCCTAGTCATTTCCCTCATTTTCATTTGAATTAATATAATTCCTTAGCTAAAATGCAAGAGAAAAGTGTTAAAGGAACACAATCTGTTCACCCTAAAAGCAATATACAAGTGTTTTCATTCTTACAGGACAACATGTAACTATGTACCTCTAGGCTAAGAAAACTCTCTTGTCCTTTCATTAGATTTTTGTCCTGTACATAGTCACTGAATTGTGTTTGTGTTGAAGGAATGTCATTTTACCCAATGTAATATTTATATGTGTAAGGTTTACAATAATAATATGTACAATTAATAATGTACATAATAGTGTAACAAAATATTACATTTACAAAATGTAGTTTGTGCCCACAGGCCAAGAAAAGAAAATTGTCTTAAAATTTTTTTTAATAAATGAAAAGTACTATGAATTAAAGAAAAAAATTTAGCTTTCTAAGAAATATTAGGCAAAATATGAGAATAAAAATAGATTTCTCTTTCTAAG
This sequence comes from Phataginus tricuspis, assembly GCA_029783875.1. Classification (NCBI taxonomy): domain Eukaryota; kingdom Metazoa; phylum Chordata; class Mammalia; order Pholidota; family Manidae; genus Phataginus; species Phataginus tricuspis. Next base: position 7,594,895 of record JAQQAC010002594.1, on the reverse strand, counting down.
GAATAATTGTGTGTAATTGAATAAAATCATTACTAAAACACAAAATGCTTTAATTAATGCACATAATATGGATCTATTCCAAATTCCTCATTTTTGATATTAGAAAAGTAATCAAAAGTTTTCTCTATTACCTAATACCTATTAACCGTCTAAACTATATTATTCAAAGTAATATTTATTATATTAAGCAAAATATAATTTCTCCTTAATTTGTTACAGTGTGAGCATTTTCTTCCCTTTGATAAGGAAGGATGAACAACAGTGAAAGGGAAAGAAATGTTCAGTTGTATGTTTCAGAAACAAGAACTTGTTTACTATTCTAATCCCTTCTAAATAAAACTGACCTCCAGTGGTTCTTACTTAAGCATTTTTTAAATCCTTCATTTCATAAAGCTAACACAGTTTTCTCTAGAACAAACCTTGTATTGCTGATATATGGAATTTATTCTAAAACACTTCTCATCCATGTAAAATGTGCAATATATTTTAGTATGAAAAAATGCTTGTCGTTTAGTGCTTAGAAACATAACACGAACAGTTTAATATTAAAGTTGTGTCACCAAAGCTCAATAAAAGTAGCACTCAATTAGTAAAGAAATATAAGACATCAGTAGATGACAGCCTGTATCATCACCAAATTTAGAGGATCTTTCATGAAATGAGTATCTGGCTTAATTAAAAGGGAGAAAGTCCCTAGGTCTTGAACTTTTCTGCCAACAGTGAATATCTAATAGAAGAATCTAAGAACCAAAGGGCTTTTTGAGGTGAATTTTTTGGCTGACCTATATATAAATGCAAAGGAAAGACATTTCACTATCAATAAACTGCATGGCATTATATATGAGTTCTCATTTAGGAACACACTATTTAAACATTATACCACATCAAGGAAAACAGTGATATGGTCCCCCAAATGAACTTCAATTATATAAAGTATTTTTCTGTCATTTGCACAATGAATGGCACCATCCCAAATTAAGGAACTAGTGGTGATAACAAATGAGCACAATTATACATTTTTGAATCCTGAATTTTCTTTACTGTTGCCAGTCGTGGTGCTATGACTTTTATTTCACCAGCTGATCACGAGATTGGGGCCTTCAAAACTAGTTTCTAGAGCTGCTCATTTGCTACAAAAATAATTTTGACAGTTTACTTAGAATTGAATAAAATTGCCACATATACCTCTAGTAAATTATATCAGAAACCACTTTGAAAGAGAAGCTACTGAGAAATTTTCCTAAAGTGTTATCCAAATATTAATAATGTGCCTTCACTGATTAGGAAAAATAAAAAATGTTCCAAAACTTATTTAAGTAGAAGATGCTATTTTGTAGCACAAATCAGTTAAATGGTGCTAGCTCTTAGAAACGCTTCTGAAATTTACTGCAGAAATGAGCGACATGAATGGGTAAACTGTGGCGAGACATTTTATATGGATTTCATTTATCCTTGGAGCACTTTACTCTGGTGTCAAGAATTTAGAATATTGGGATTTGAGACCATAACCAAACAAAATAAGTGCTCACTTTCCCCACTTACAGATTAAGAAAAAGAGGTTAAATATGTTGTTCATGTTCACTCTAACATTAAGTGGCAGAGTTTGGGAGTCTGGTTTCAGTTCTTTACACTGTATTATGCTAAACTACCTAATTTATTAGATAAAATTGGAATTCTAAGTAACTTTTAGGAACACATTCAATTTTTAGACTACAAATATGATTTTGTCTAAGTGCAGAGCAAGTGAAATAGTGTAGTATAAAGTTCACGGATTCTCAGATTAGCAGACAGAGATGCTGGGAGGGCTCCGCCCCTGACTGACCATGGAGCTGAACTTGGCAATCGCTCAGTTTCCTCGTTTGTAAAATGAGGGACAAACACGAGTGGGCTCCAGAACCCTTCCCATTTTGAAAAAAACAAGCTGTATAGTGGTTTCAAGTATTCACCTCTGATACATAACCACTTCATCTGTTTAATTAATCCTGGGGGCATTCCCCAGAGCTACAGTTTTAGAAGGAACGCTGTTAGAAAGACAAGCAGCACGAGGCAGGCCTGCACACGCCATGTGAGCATTGCACCAAAGCATCTGGATAAGTCAGAAACTGAGGGCCGAAATTCTGTCCCTGCAGAATGAGTCAAACCGTTAGTTACCTTCACTACTTCCTGCTCGGGGTGAAGGCAGCCTGGCAGAGACTTGGGGTGATGCTAAAGGGATCTACATGTTCATAAAGAATTTGTTTGTTAAAGCGGGACAAGAAAAGAAACACAGTGGCTTTATTACTCTTTTTCACTTTCTGGAGTTTGAGGATGGCCCCTCTGTCTTGAAGAACAGCCCCTCAAGAAGAAGATTCTTAGTAAAGACTGGTGGAAGGAAATGGGGAGAAAGGAAAGGGAGGAAATCACACACACACACACACACACACACACACACACACACACACACACAC
>JAQQAC010002594.1:7579794-7592438 GCA_029783875.1 Phataginus tricuspis | reverse complement strand
CACACACACACACACACACACACACACACACACACACACACACACACGCACACACACACACACGCACACACATGCACACACGCACACAGAATAATATTAAGTGGAAGGGCAAAGAAAAAAAAGGAGGAGGAAGAGAGTTATTAACCATTCTAAGAAAAAATCCTTAAAAACTGCATTCTTTTATTGAATCACTTTTTGGAGGGTTAAAATGTAGAAAAACTGAAGCACACATTCCCACCTTCGTTGTTGATTTTTTTTACCTTCACACTTTTAAAGAAAAGCTGTTACACCCAAGTCTTGCCATGGCTCTTAACTGTATAAGGTCAACTTTTTTGCCTTCACAAACACTAGGAAGGCTGAATAATAATTACCCGCAGTTCAGATTCCTTTCCAGAAACAATTCATTTAGAGAAAACATAGGAAAAAAATCACGTGTAACAATGGAAAATACAGCTCATCAACATCCAGATAAGGCAGGAACAGAAATAATCAGGATATTTCAGCAGCGCGGATAAGCTATGAAACAAACTGCTCTCTGGGAAAAAGAAACAGAGAACTAAGCAGTAAATGGATATGCAACAAAAAGTGACAGGTTTTGAGGGCTGAAATGAGCAAAATAGGCATCTTTCAAAAAGTCTCAAACCAGACATAAGCGATCAGCAACTAACAAAGTTGGTTTCTATTTACCCTCCACAGCTTTTGCCAGGTATCCACACGCTTCTTCATATCACGAGTCAACACACGGTCTTTTGAGAACATCAGCTGAAGGTCTGAGTTTGTTCACTCATTCATTTAAAAACCTTTTGTTAAGTTGCCTATTACATGTCAGGCACCCAGCTAGGTGGGGTGGGATCAGTGTGAAAATCCCTACTTTGCTACAGGGCATCAGAACAGGGCAACGTGGGAGGGGGAGACTGAGGCTCTCAGATTCACTGCCAAAGTCTTATCATCCTGTGCTCAAAATTCTCCTGCAGAGTTCATCAATATATATGGAAAGTATAATATTTAAAGAGTAATTTGAAAATCCATTAATAATTTGGAATGTGATTAGAATAAGATGGAGAAAATAAATTAGGAAAAATACCATAGTAAGAAATATTCCAAATTCACCTGAGTTAATGCAAATACCCATGTACATAGCAGTTACAAGCCAGCTCTCAACAGAAAGGCACAGAAATGCCTATGATTACAGTAAGATATTTAAAGAAAATCTAAAGGTAAAGCTAATGGTTAAAAAACAAGACAGAGAATCCTTGCCTCGCTGATGGTCATTAGATGTATTTGTGACATTTCTAGCTCATACTTCCTTAGTGATGTCATCAATACTTAAAACCCAGGTTCTGCTAGTTATATGACAGACACCCAACAATGAACAATATACGCATGAAATTTTAATAAAATCTTTACTCCCTTTAAAAAGTATTCTATATGAACACTGCAGACATTTAGAAACACAGTGAAAAGTAAAGCTCTGGTATATTATTTTCAAGAGACACCTTCTTTATCCAAATCTTTAAAATAGTATTAAAAACTAGCAGGGAGGCAAAGACAGAAGAGAATTAATCTCTTCTTAAGAAATAATTAGATTGTGATGAAATTTCATCCCAAGTTAAACACATATCTCTCTAGGATCTAGCTTTCGGTAGACCAGCCTATAAGGAAATGTCATTTATAAGTTATCTCAAAGGGGAAATTAAATTATATTATCCTGAGTCATCCGTGTTTAACAACAAAACTTTTATTCCTAGAAACTCTCTTTTCTTTAAATGAAGCACCCTTAAAAGTGGTCAATACCCAGAATGAAATGAATACTACACACACATTGCAGCTGTCAGAACTGTCACCTTGGGAAAAGCCAGTTAACAAACCGTGTTCTACAGAACAATGCAGGCTGATTATCGTAAGGTATTGTTTAAGTTGCAAAATGAAATGAGAGACTTCAAACTCAAAAATCATAACAATTTCCAAATTTCCTTCATTAACGAGATACACAAATGCCAAATTTTATAGCATGAAGAATGGAACTAACTCTACATGAATGTTAGTGAACATCCACAGTGATCATTTTCCATGAAGTTAAATACGTATAATCATGAGGTTTGACTAACATGCTCCAGTTACTTGCATGCCATGTTATCATTATAATCAGAAAACGGGAAGAAATCTTCTCCAATTAAATATAAAACAGATGATCACACTTAGGAAGGAAACATGTTTCACTGCTGCTTGTAGAGTTAAGGTTACGAATACACAGGAGCATTTTCTTCATAAAGGAAATCAGATTATTTGGTATCCTCATTTGTACAACAGACTTAAAATTTCAAATTCTTTCAGATAAACCCAAAGAAGACATTCTTAATACTATGTATACCCAATGCTTTGTTTTTCAGGATTCCTTGACAGCATGCCTTGGGTTTTTTTTCCCTTTTGTTTTACTTCTTTGATTTGCTAAAATGATCCAATGACAAAGGGAAAATTAACCTATTCCTTTTTCACCAGAAAGATTTCTAGTACTATCTTAATACCTTTTTTATAATCAAACTAAAATATAATCTCTTAAATAGACAATACTGACACTAAATTTTATTTAACAGAATTACTGATGTTTTCTTACCTGGGAATTTATAAGTTTTAATAAAAAGATTTAACTTTTCTGATACCCAAGGAAAAATATATGTGCCTGGGTGCATTTGGCACTATGGAAACACTTTTTATTTGTTTGCTGGCTTGCTGTAATTATTCTTCCTACCAACTACCATGCAAATGAAATACTTTGGTTATTTTACCTCTCCAATTTCCCAGTCCACATGGGATAGTATCTGTGATCTACTGGCCCTCATACATTCTCTATCGCTAACTCACACACTCTCATAAACATTTGAAGGTTAAACTATCCATGCCTATTCAATTATGGCATGCATGCTAGTCATTTCAATAACTTTCCTAAACTTACAGTTTTACCCTAAGATCTGCATTATCAAATGTGGGCTAAACCCAAATGAGCCCGTTCGCCTTAAATTCTTCCTGTGTTTTCACAGAATTAAACCGTAAGAAAATTCAAGCCTTCTATTCCAAATCACTCCACATCAATCTTGGATGAGAAATTCCAGTGAAGAGGCAATTTTTATTCTCAAAAATGATGTCGAATAAAAGTCAGCAATTCTAAACTGACATCATTTATATCATAAGTTGGTAAGAGATAGGTTTCTAAATTCTTTCTGTGAAATGACTTGCTTCCAGAGATTCAAGTTTCACTTATATTTTCCATTAGTTTCTCTGTGATAGAAAGCACTAATTCCAACTGCACATTATGTAAAATGTGAAGTGCTATGATAGAAATGTTACCAAAGGACCATAAAAAGGTCACATTGTAGTAGTGTAAGGGACTCTAGCTTACACTAGAAATGTAATGTACAACTAGCTCTGTTCTGTATAATAGAATAAGTCTGATCAAATTAACATGCTTGGGACAATAATATTTTACATCAATCTAAAGGATTTCTAATTTTCTCAGATCTGATGTCTTCTGGTCATATCACTTGAAAGTTCGTTTCAAAGAGAAATCATATTTTGAGAATTAAAAAGCATTCTAGTCAGCATCCCTTCACAGATACAAAAAATAAACAAACAAAAACCCCGCAGAAATTCCAAATTGTAATTTTGAGTTTTAATACCATTTTTCTAAAAAAAAAATTGAATGTACATAAAATGATTTCAATCAGGCTGCTTTTTGAAAAGACACATACAAAACCAAGTCCCACATCAGCAACAGGAACATAGAAATGTAATGGTTTCTGGCGTCATGTACCTGGTTTCTGGTGTCAACCTTCAGAGATGCCTACATTCCACAAGAGTGAACACATTGTAGTATATAACATTTGCAACTCTATACATTGTTATTGTACAAAAATAACATATAACAGCATCGGCTAGTAACTTTTTAAATTGCTTCAAGGAACAAAACACTCTTCCCTTTGAAGTAAACATATGTCTTAGTTGCTACCTGGTATCCAATATAATATAAAGTTCATACATGCTTTCTCTTCTAAATTGTGATCTTAACACTATCAAAACACGTTTAAAAATAGGAATATCCAACCAAGAGGAGGTACCCAAAGACTCCTTAATTTTTTTTTGCTCCCTTTAGAGATCTACCCTATTGAATTTTTCTCATTCCTTCTCATAAAAAGACCTGTATTTAAATTTAAATAGGACACGTGAATTCTGAAAATACTTGAAATCGTCATAAACATATATCAAACTTTTCAGACCACTTGGAAAATCATTGCTGTGTTGATGTACATTACTTTAGGAATCATTTGAAGTAACAGTGGTACCCCTGTGGCAAGCACATTGGTATGGAACCCTAGCAATTCTACTAGGTATTTGCATCAATAGTCAAAAATGAAACGAAGACCCAACATTCCTGGGCTCACTAGTTAGGCAACCTAACTGGTGTTGGATGCTTTAACATGCATTATCTGATTATATTTGCCCAACAACTTCATTAGGGAAAGCTGAAAAATAAATAGTAGGTCAGACAGCCCTCTTTCTAAATAGTGGTATAACACAGATACTTGAAATCAATCTTCTACACCCAACATAACAGAGATCTAGTTTAAGAGGAGCATTTTTTGGGTAATACAGGGCAAAAAATTAAACATCCTTCGATTATTTTCCATAAAAATAAATATCGGTTGAAAGAGTAGTATTGCAAGGCAAATTATTAAAATTTCAACAATTAAAAAACACAAAATGTTTAACATTTTTTGCTTTTTTTTTGTTTTCTCAATTTAATACCCTTTTCAGACAGCGCTTCCTTGCTATCATGCGTATGACTTCCTGTCTGTTAGGTTCAATGATAGGTGATATTAAGGATGACTTGTGGAGAATTAAAAAATCTTTACCTATTGAACTCTTCACTGTTAAAATCTACATTGACTTATTCTGATACATCATATTTAAAGGTAAATCCATTCCTTCTCACTTTGCCTGCTCCATCGACACCAGGACCAGTAAAGCAAAAACCATAAGACTAGAACAAGCTCTACCAAAAACCAATCCCAGGGCTTATTCAGGAGCTTTTATTCATTTGTTTTCCTTCTTTCTTTCTTACACTTTCTTTCCTTTCCTTTTTTTTTTTTCTCTTCTTTTTTTATTATTTTAGTGAAAGACAGAGAGCCATTTAATTTCAAAAAATGAGTAAGAGAAACACATTGTAATATTAATGGACAGAATTCATTTCCACACTGAATCAGATATCCCAGCTAACAAAATTTTCCACCCCAGCCCCACCCCACATTAAAAATACACACAAGACAATGATACACTGAAATTGCTCTTTGTAGTTGTTTTTCCAGTCTTGACAAATAATATCACACCAAAGATTAATAACTTCATTTTCCTTCATTGTGTGTATTTAAGTGTGCACTAGAGAAAAGGCACACTGCAGTTTGCCCAACATCACATATGGAAATTTGATTATTTTTCCCAATTGTTAGTTTATCCCAAGGTCATGACTATCTATTGGCAGTTATCCAGGAATGGATGATTCATGGCATTGATGAATATGTGGTTAATAAAAATATCATTTCTATCAAAGACAGATCAACTGTAGGAGGATAGAATGAGGATCTATTCTTAATCAAACAAAATAATATGAATGAACATTATTAAAAAGGAATATGCTTAAGCCTATTCAGTCATTCTTGCTCCAATATTTCTGATGAAAACTATGTCCTAGACTGATATACAGATATCAAGTAGGATTAGGTGTAAAGACACAGTTAAATTTTCATTATTTATGCCAATTGTGCAAGTCATTGGTGCACATAACATAAAAGCATTTGTATGTGAAAGACAGATATCTAGATATCTCTGACAGCCTATTAATGCATATCATTTTCCATAAAATAATAAAGCCATTTTGAAAGGTCTACACAAGTCTATTTTCCCAGGCTCCAAGCCTGTCAAACTGTTCACATTACTCCTTCATTCCCCCATGCAAGGAATGGATTGAGTAGTCTCCTAGACTAATGCAAGGATTGGCTTAAATTTGACCTTGGCTCTCTCTTTATAATTAGCTGATTCATTCCCTAGGGGAATGAGGTAATTAACTTACTGGTTCAGAACTTCCTTAGAAAAGAATGAAACTGTCTCACTTAAAAGGGCTTTCTTTTTTTCTGCAGATCTAATGCAATCTCAGATTGAGAAAGAAATGGTCATTTATAAGATTCTTTCAAACATATTAGCTCCTTGGCTCCACACAATAGCCCATGACTTAGTTTAGGCCAGAGAACCCTGAGGCAATAGATAGGATAAATGATATTGGCAAAATTATAATGCCACTTCCTAGACAGAAGAAAACCAGAATTCAAGTTTCCAGACTCTCAATTCAGTTCTCTTCCCCTGACTCCACAATGCCATATTTGTAAGAATGTTATAGAAATATTTATAGTCTAGTGGTATTTCCAGTTGAGCTAATGTATTAGCAAAGCAAACATGTATACACATATGAAAGCATCCATTCCAGAAAATTCCCTTTAAAATGAAATATTTGTTTTATGCTTCAACCACCTTCCACAAACCAAAACCCTACTGATTTTAGATAATACATAAATAACATGTCACAATTTAAATATGTAATAATTTAACATTATTTTAACAGCAACACTCCAGAAAGTACATATAGCTTTGAATCTAAAATAGTCTCTTATTTAAAGACAAAAATGTTAAATAAAATTAAATATAAGCATCTTCTAAAATAAAAGAAGTGCGTGTTTTTCTGAATTGCCTAGAAAGCAACCTCCAATTTCTTCAAACACAAATCTATAAAATTATTCCCAAAGGGGAAAAAAGTTTTAAAGAGAAAGCAAAATACTAATAAATAGTAATAATACCCTAAATCAAATTAAAAGCATGAAAATGCCAAAACCTGAAATGATTCAGAGTAATATAAAAGGTATGAAGCACAATATTATAGACTTACATGCTGTGTGACCACATAATTCATTATTTAAATCAGAACACTTTTGGGAGTGAAAGGGGTGCTATTAATAATTGCACTGGGACAACAGGCATAAACTTGAATTGTCTTGAGAGATAAACAGGACATATGGTCACTCTAATTTTATGTCTGTGTTACCAGCTAGATTGTTCCAAGGATTCCCAAGCATCTTGATTTCTTTTTTTTTCTTAGGTCAGAATCATTTTTTTCCTTCATTCCCTCCTACACTCACTTCTCTTTTACAATCCAGGAAAATATTAGTCAAGCCATTTAACTGTTTCTTCTCTGCATGTCTTATTTTGTCTATTAACTAGGGCAAGACATGTCTATTAGTCTGGAAGCCTCCTTAAAAGCTATTACTTCAACAATCTCAGCTTTATGACCCCCTGTGATTCCATTTCAGAATGTCGTGGCCAGAGCTCTGAGATCAATTTTACTCTTCAACTGCCTTCCACAAACCAAAACTCGAATGCTTTTAAATAATACAGTCTGGTTTCTACCTGCCCTACTACACTGCTCTATACTTGAAATAACCTAAAACTGGACTTGGAAAAATCTGCTACAGCTAATCTGAGGGATGTATGTTACAAATGTGAAGTCATCAGAAATCCAATATTTGGAATAAATAAGGAAATCTGGAGGGGAGAGAGAGAAGAACTAGCCATTATAAATAAGGGGTTTCACTACACAAAGGGTGGTTAGTGTTTCTGAGGACCTTTTCATGAACTCTTCATGCTTAAAGCCATCCAGTGGTTTCTCATCTTCTTCAGAGTAAAGCCAAAGCCCTCACAGTGTTGTAGGATTTTCCCCCACCTGCCATACACTATACCTCTTTTGACCTCCTCTTCTCCACTCTTCCACTGCATTCACTCAGCATCAGCCAACCTAACGGTCTGAGATTCCTGGGCCAACAGACATGCTGCTGCCTGGCATGTATTTGCTCTGGTTGGAACCCTCTGCCCGTCAGCACTTGGTGACTCCCTTACCTCCTGCGGGTCCTCCTCCAAATGTCAGCTCCATGAGCCCTAATCTGACTGTCCTATTTTAAACTGAACACCCCCAGCTCTCACCATCTTCCTTTCTAGCTTTATTTTCCTCCATAAAATCACTATTTGATGTATTATACATTTTACTTGTTTCTGTCATGCTCCTGCTAGAATGCAGAACTGTTGCTAAAAAAAAAAGGCTTAATAAAAATGTGTTGATAAACTAATAATACAAGAAATATGTATTAAAACACAAGAAACCCTTTAACTACACTAAGCTCAAAAAAATGGCTGGCAATCCAGCACATTGGCCACAAGTCCCTCCACAAGCCTTGGCTGCCTAAAGATTATTTAAAATTTACAATTAAAATTTGGCCATTTTGGAAATGTACCTTTTGAATGTCTCTGAAATACAGGTTCTTTGGATTTCAAAGAACTTATTGGTTCCAGAATGTTTTTATCAACAACAGTTGCAGCAAATTAGAATTTTATTATGTGTCTAAGTATATTTCTAAAAGGAAAATTAAACCTATACATTTTATGATAGATAAGAGGATTTTAAAATAGAAAAATATAAAGACTCCTTTATGTATATAAATATATATAGCTCCTTAAAAGTAATAGCTTTTAAAAAAAAGTTAAAAGTAATAGCTCCTTAAAAGCTATTACTATTATATAAAATAAAGGAAATAATACATAAAATACTAACAGAAAACAAAGACCTTCCTTTTTCATTTCTAAGACAATTGGGATAGATGTAGATTTAACAGTGAGCACTGTGTCAAATTACATTAAAATGCAAATATTAATCTTCTGTTTTCTCCAACAAAACAAACATTTGTATATGAGTGTGGGAAAGCAGAAAAAAATGGTGATATACGAATACAAATGTTTATTTGCTTTGAATAGAAAATGCTTACGAATAATAAACTATGCAATAGAGTTCCGGGAATATGGCGTCTTGAACGGACTAGCAGAAAAATTCCTCCCAACATTATATTTATTCACGAAAATACAGCAAATACAACTATCCCTAAAAGAGAGACCAGAATACACAGGAAAGTGCTCAGCGTACAGCTACACCTGTGAGAACTTGGCAGCCGGTGAGGCGGACGGGCGGCGATCCGGTGGAACCGAGCGCTCCCCCCCCCCAGAGCTCCAGCGGCCAGACACGAGGCGGGACGGAAACACGATCCAGCGAGACGAGAGCGCCCCTGCACCCCAGCACTCCGGCAGGAGTCTCGGCAAGGCGGGTAAGGTACGGAGCCGTGAGCAGACCGAGCGCTCCTCTCCCCCAGCGCTCCGGCGGGAGGAGAGAATTCAGAGCCGGGAGCCAGGGGAAGTCTGGGCCCGGAGCGCCCCTCCACCCCAGCACTCCAGCGGGAGTTCCGGCAAGGCGGGTAAGGTACGGAGCCGCGAGCGGACCGAGCGCCCCTCTCCCCCAGCGCTCCGGTGGTGGAGATCTGCGGTGTAGCGGAGATTGGAGGGACAGAGGGCACAGGGTCCCAGCCGGGAAGGTGCAAGTTGCCCGCGGCAGGCTCCGGGAAGGAAAAAGAAAGGAGAAAAAGGGGAAGAAAAGCGCGCGCTCTACCCCAGCGGTCTTAAAGAGACAGGAGCTCAGTAGAGGGGCCGGATAGCCCCGCGAACTGAGCCCAGCAAGCTGGGAGTCCTGGGGAGCTTTGGACCCCGTAGCTGGCGACTGGGAAAGAGTGCCCGCCATTGAGACCCTCACGGAGATCAACAGCTTCCCATTGTTTCCAACCCAGCTAGAACTATAGTGGCGCTGGAATAGTGGAGCAACAGCGCCACCTACAGCACTCGCGCAGAACCCACGCCCGGTGGCTTTTTTTGTTTTTGTTTTTGTTTTTTTTTTGTTTTTTCTCCCCTTTCTTTTCTTTTTTTTCTTTCCCTCTCTTTCAACAGCCTCCCATCCATTCTCACCCGACCACAGATTTAAAGGGCCGTGTGGAGCGACGTGGCCGCGGCTCTGGAATAGCGGAGCAATAGCGCCACCTACAGCATTCGCACAGAAACCACCCCGGTGGGCTTTTTGGTGTTTTTTTTTGTTTCGTTTTGTTTTGTTTTGTCTTGTTTTGTTTTGTTTTGTTGTTGTTCTTGCTGTTTTCTTTTAGGTGTTGCTGCCTTTTCTTTTTCTTTCTTTTCTTTTCCCTTCTCTCTCTCTCCTTATACTTTTATATTATTAGTAGAAATCTCTTTTTTTTCTTGTCTCTCCTTTCTTATCTCTCCTTGCTACCAACAACCAATTCTACAGTCATGAGAAGACAGAAGAATATGATACAGACAAAGCTTCAGACAAACACCACGCCAGAGAAAGAATCTGGAGAAATGGACATTCACAGTCTTCCAGAAAAAGAATTCAGAATAAAAGTCATAGCCATGCTGACAGATCTACAGAAAAATGTGCAAGAGCTGAGGGAGGAAGTGAGGGAAGTAAGGAAAGATAATGCAGAAATGAAACAAGCCATCGAAGGGCTCAACAGCAGATTGAATCAGGTTCAAGACACGATCAAGGAATTACAAGACAGGGACCAGGAATACAAAGAAGCTGAGGCAGAGAGAGATAAAAGGATCTCTAAGAATGAAAGAATATTAAGAGAACTCTGTGACCAATCGAAGCGTAGCAATATTCGCATTATAGGAGTACCAGAGGAAGAAGAGAGAGAAAAAGGGATAGAAAGTGTCTTTGAAGAAATAATTGCCGAAAACTTCCCCACGCTGGGGAAGGAAATAGTCTCACAGTCCACGGAAGCCCACAGATCTCCCAACACAAGGGACCCAAAGAAGACAACACCAAGACACATAATAATCAAGATGGCAAAGATCAAAGACAAGGACAGAGTATTAAAGGCAGCTAGAGAGAGGAAAAAGATCACCTACAAAGGAAAACCTATCAGACTGTCATCAGACTTCTCAACAGAAACCTTACAGGCCAGAAGAGAATGGCATGATATATTTAACGTAATGAAACAGAAGGGCCTCGAACCAAGAATATTGTATCCAGCACGATTATCATTTAAATATGACGGAGGGATTAAACAATTTCAAGATAAAAGAAAGTTGAGAGAATTTGCCACCCATAAACCACCACTACAGAATATCTTAAACGGACTGATCTAGAGGGGAACATCCCTAAGACTAAAAAGAGGTCACCAGAGAAAATAAAAGCATAGCAAAGAAAGCAAACCACCCAAATACTAACTAAAGGCAAAGAATAAAACACCTAATATATAAAGAAAAGAGGAGGAAGAATAGGAAGGGAGAGATAAAGAAACATCAGACGGCGCACACAATAACTTAACAAGAAAGTTAAGTTAGATTCTTAGATAGTAAAGAAGCAACCCTTGAACCTTTGGTAACCACGAATCTAAAGCCTGCAATGGCAATAAGTACATATCTATCAACAATCACCCTAAATGTAAATGGACTGAATGCACCAATCAAAAGACACAGAGTAACAGAGTGGATAAAAAAGCAAGACCCATCTATATACTGCTTACAAGAGACTCACCTTAAACCCAAAGATATACACAGACTAAAAGTGAAGGGATGGAAAAAAATATTTCAAGCAAACAACAAAGAGAAAAAAGCAGGTGTTGCAGTACTTGTATCAGATAAAATAGACTTCAAAATGAAGAAAGTAGCAAGAGATAAAGATGGACATTACATAATGATAAAGGGGTCAGTCCAACAAGAAGATATAACCATTATAAACATATATGCACCCAACACAGGAGCATCAGCATATGTGAAACAAATACTAACAGAAGTGAAGGAGGAAATAGACAGCAATGCAATAATTCTAGGAGACTTTAACACGCCACTCACTCCAAAGGATAGATCAACCAGGCAGAGGATAAGTAAAGACACAGAGGCACTGAACAACACACTAGAACAGATGGACCTAACAGATATCTACAGAACTCTGCACCCAAAAGCAGCAGGATACACATTCTTCTCAAGTGCACATGGAACATTTTCCAGAATAGACCACATTCTAGGCCACAAAAATAACCTCAGTAAATTCAAAAATATTGAAATCTTACCAACCAACTTCTCAGATCACAAAGGTATAAAATTAGAAATAAATTTCAGAAAGAAATCAAAAAGGCTCACAAATACATGGAGACTTAACAACATTCTCCTAATGAATCAATGGGTTAACGACCAAATCAAAACAGAAATCAAAGAATATATGGAGACTAATGACAACAACAACATAAAGCCACAACTTCTGTGGGACGCAGCGAAGGCAGTCTTAAGAGGAAAGTACATTGCAATCCAGGCCCATTTAAAGAAGGAAGAACATTCCCAAATGAACAGTCTAAGGACACAATTATTGAAATTGGAAAAAGAAGAACAAATGAGGCCCAAAGTTACCAGAAGGAGAGACATAATAAAGATCAGAGAAGAAATAAATAAAATTGAGAAGAATAAAACAATAGAAAAAATCAATGAAACCAAAAGCTGGTTCTTTGAAAAAATAAACAAAATAGATAAACCCCTAGCCAGACTCATTAAGAGAAAAAGAGAAACTACACACATAAACAGAATCACAAATGAGAAAGGAAAAATAACGACGGACCCCACAGAAATACAAAGAATTATAAGAGAATATTACGAGCATCTATATG